>OX465098.1:43846310-44121798 GCA_949987625.1 Chalcis sispes
ATCAATGAAATAGTTGAAGAAGTGTTACATATCCCGCATCTGCTCCTGCGAGAACAACAGCTTATCGGTGGTTTGGTGAATTTAAAATAAGTCGTACAAGCACCGAAGACGCACCTCGCTCTGGAAGGCCAAAAGAGGCTACGAATGCAGAAACGTAAAGTAAGTGCATCGAATCGTTTTAAATGATCGTAAAGTGAAGTTGCGCGAAATAGCTGAGACCATTGGCATCTTAAAAGAACGGGTGAGATATATTTTGCACGATGTTTTAGACATGAAAAAGCTATCCGCGCGATTGGTGCCGCGTTTGCTGACCGTCGACCAAAAACAGCAGCGCGTTGATGATTCAACGGCCAGTTTAGCGTTGTTGCAGCGTAATCAAGTGGACTTCTTTCGACGTTTTGTAACGATGGATAAAACATGGATCCATTACCATACGCCTGAGTCCAACAGGCAGTCTGCAGAGTGGCTGAGAAGCCACGAAAGCCGACCAAAGCGGCCAAAAGACCAACGCTCGGCCGGGAAGATTTTGGCCTCAGTTATTTGGGATGTGCATGGCATAATCTTCATCGATTACCTGCAAAAGGGAAGAACAGTTACCGGAGAGTATTATGCAGCGCCATTGAACAAACTGAACGAAGAAATAAAGAAAAAACGACCCCATATGGCGAAGAAAAAAGTTCTGTACCATCACGATAACGCACTGACACACACGTCTTTGAAAGCGCAAGCTAAATTGGACCAATTACGATTCGAGTTGGTTGCTCACCTACCGTCTTCTTCAGATTTGGCTCCCAGCGATTATTATCTGTTCCTCAACCTTAAGCGATGGCTCCAGAGAAAGAGATTCACATCGAATGAGGAAGTCATCACGGAAACCGAGGCGTATTTTGAAGGCTTCGACGTTTCTTACTACAGAAAGAGCATCGGAATGTTGCAAAATCGCTACACTAAGTGTATTGCCCTCGGAGACAACTATGTTGAGGAATGAATACAAGATTGCCTAAAAAACGCTTGTTTTCATTAAAAATCCTGGGACTTTTCAGCCCATGTACATATGTACGTATGCTGCTGTATTGTAGTATGTCCAACCTCTATTTCTCCTCACCTAAGTTTGCTCTTTAATGTTGGTGGACCTTTCGTTTTTTATAGTTCCACATACTTCAGTATTCTGATCATATTTGAATTTGGCAAACATTGGAGAAGAGTACTAATTGTCAATATACATATACACTAATACAAAAAATTAACAAGACACCAATTTTTATGTAAAAATATGACTAAATTTAAACTTCTATAATCTTGCAACAAACAGATATAGACAGACGAAAAAAAAGCAAATCGAAGCTTGAAGTTTTTATTTTCAACAATATATTTTAAATTTCAAAAATGTTTAAACTTCCAAAAAGTTTTTTAGCTAGGAGAAATATTTCAAATTTTTTAAATTTCTTTATCGTGTTTGAGCAACTGTGTAAATAATGATAATTTTTTTTGTAAATAGTATCACTTAAACTGAAAAATCTACTTTTCAGCTTTAATTCTTTTTTCATGCACACCTCTAAGATTTTTCCAGCTGAGAAATTCCACTTCGAAGAAAAAAAGTCATTTATGAATTTGTTGCTGCATATCTCTTTAATAAAGCATAGTATTTAAGCAAACCAAATTGCAAATAAAAAAATATTCGTACGTAAAGAATACAAGTACACATATGCAAACACACAGTCACATACAGTCATTTGCACAAAATATACTGTTATCAGTAGAGATTTTAAGCTTTAATTTGCTTTTTTTTATTTGTCTATATTTATTTGTTGCAAAATTATAGAAGTTTAAATTTAGTCATTGTTTTACATAAGGAATTGGCATCTAGTTCATTTTTCGTATCAGTGTATTTACTTACATTAAATTATAAAAAGAAAAATTATTATATTGGGTGTACAACTTTGCTTCCGCCGTTTTTTTCCGAAATTCAAGGCTTTATTGTAAAAAACTGGTTATACATTTACGATTCAAAGTATTGTCCATCGCTGGCTACTACTTTCTCCCATCTTTCGGGCAGCATACGAATCCCGCGTTGAAAAAACTGGTCATCTTTTAAATCAATCCACGAATCGATCCAATTTTTTACTTCTTCATAAGACCGGAAGTGCTGGTCAGCCAGGCCGTGTGCCATTGATCGAAACAAGTGATAGTCCGAGGGAGCAACGTCTGGTGAATACGGCGGGTGGGGTAGGACTTCCTATTTCAAAGTTTCCAAGTATGTCTTGACCACTTTCGCAACATGGGGTCGAGCATTGTCATGCTGTAAAATCACTTTATCATGTCTCTCGTTGTATTGCGGCCGTTTGTCTTTCAATGCTTGGCTCAAACGCATTAATTGCCTTCGATAACGATCGCCTGTGATTGTTTCAGTCGGTTCTAACAACTCATAATACACTACGCCGAGCTGGTCCCACCAAATACTGAGCATGACCTTGGAACCGTGAATATTCGGTTTGACCGTCGACGTGGAAGCATGGCCGGGATATCCCCATGATTTTCTGCGCTTGGGATTATCGTAGTGAACCCATTTTTCGTCCCCAGTCACAATGCGATGCGGAAATCCCTTCCGTCTTTGCCTTGCAAACAGCTGTTTACAAACACCCAAACGCCGTTCAACATCTCTCGACTTCGACTCGTACGGCACCCAATTTCCTTGTTTCTGAATCATTCCCATGACTCTCAGGCGTTTTAAAATGGCTTGTTGCGTCACTCCCAATGATCCTGCCAATTTTTGTTGCGTTTGACACGAGTCTTGATCAAGTAATGCCTCCAACTCTGCATCTTCGAAAACCTTCTTTCTTCCACCGCCATGCTGGTCTTCGACGTTAAAATCGCCGTTCTTGAAGCGTTGAAACCACTCTCGGCTCGTTGTTTCACTAATAGCGGCCTCATCATAGATATTTGAGAGCATTCGATGAGCCTCAGTCGCAGATTTCTTTATATTAAAGCTTAAAATTAAAACCTCCCGCAAATGACGAGAATTGGCTCGTAAGCTGACATGTTTAATCGAGAATAACTTTATGATGCAGACACAAATCGACTAATATTACGATGGCGTTATGTTTACAAATACCTAAGCTTATTGTATGACATCTATGATCTATTTATTTCAACTACTACTTACCGCTACAGCCATCTATTGCAAAACGGCGGAAGCAAAGTTGTACACCCAATATATTGGGAGTACAAATTAATTTGGTCCGTTTTTAAAAGATGGCTCTAGCTATTATGAATATTTAATAGTAACAGCTGAAGTCGGTAGTTTCAGAGAGGTTAGACATCTGCCAATAATATTCAGTATATCGCTTCAAGTTTCATAAAAAAATCTTGTTTTCAATTGTGTTACATATGTCAAATTTTATATTAACTAAGCAGCATTTGCGGGAGGTTTTAGTTTTCTGTTTTAATTGGAAGAAAAGTGCAGCTGAAGCGTATCAAATGCTTGTGGAAGTTTATGGTGACAATGCTTCAACTGATAAATCTTGTAGGGAATGGTTTTGACGTTTCAAGAACGGAGATTTCAGCGTTGAAGACAAGCCTCGCTCTGGACAGTCAAAAAATTCGAAGACAAAAAGTTGGAGGCATTACTTGATGAAGATCCGAGTCAAACGCAAGAGGAGCTTGCAGAATCATTGGAAGTGACTCAACAAGCAGTTTCTGTACGATTGAGATCCATGGGAATGATTCAAAAGCAAGGCATTTGGGTGCTTTATGAACTGAAACCAAGAGACATTGACAGGCGATTTTTCTGTTGCGAGCAGCTGATTCGAAGGCAACAAAGAAAGGATTTTTTTACATAGAATTGTGACTGGGGATGAAAAATGGATATTATATAATAACCCCAAGAACAAAAAAAACTACGCTATGCCTGGTCAATCGTTGCCATCGACCTCAATATCAATGCCAACGCCGAATATTCATGGTTCGAAGATCATGTTGTGTATCTCGTGGGACCAAACCGGTGTTGTGTACTATGAGCTGCTACAACCTAGCGATACCATAACGGCCAATCGGTATAGGTCGCAATTGATTCGTTTGAGCCCCCCATTGCGAGAAAAACGGCCGGAATACACGGAAAGACATGACAAAGTTA
The DNA here is from genome assembly GCA_949987625.1 of Chalcis sispes. Taxonomy (NCBI): domain Eukaryota; kingdom Metazoa; phylum Arthropoda; class Insecta; order Hymenoptera; family Chalcididae; genus Chalcis; species Chalcis sispes. The sequence goes on from OX465098.1 coordinate 43,850,443, forward strand.
TTTTTCTGTAAAAGTTGTAAAAAAATATTTGGGAACGCTCAAATGGGATATTTTGCCGTACCCGCCGTATTCTTCGGACATCGCTCCTTCTGATTACTGGTTGTTCCAAAGGATGCAGCGTGATCTGGCAAGTCATTAGTTCACTTCTTTCGCAGAAATCGAAAATTGGCTAACTTGGATCACCTTAAAAAACGAGACATTTTTTCGAGAAGGAATTCAAGAATTGCCTAAGAGGTGAGAAAAAGTAGTAACTAGCGAAGGACGATACTTTGATTATTCTTTTAATTTTTTTTATTTTGAAATAAATGCATTTTTGACCGCAAAAATACGGACCGAATTAATTTGTATTCCCAATAACTATAACAGAATTATAACGATAATGTTTCTGAAAATATAATTTCATTTACTTCACTGTGTTAACAGTGTTATATTGTTGTAATACATTTGTATATATTTATGTAGTATATGGAAAGAGAGTGCAGAGTAGTACACACAGGCATATAGAAAATGCACACACATACGTAGCGCTGTACTCTTTTCCCTCTCTATTTACAATAAAGCGTAGTGGAAAGGGAAGCGCTGCCTACAGGCCAGACTACTCAAGCAGGCACACATGCAGATATACGTACACATTGTATAGAAAGCGTCGTGTACTTCTTTCGAATATCGCCACGCTCGAGCTTCTTTCGCATTCACTCCCAAGCGCCAAGGCACTATTAGATGTTTCACATCAAAAAGCCTCAAATAAGTAATGCTAAGTTTATGCACATACAAAATAAAATCTTACTTGTATTTGATGAAGTTCATGTAGATACAATGTGGATAATGACATATTGATTGCTGTTAATTCTAAAGAAACTGCCGGTTCTTTATTTATATCTGGAGGCCCTGATGCAAATATTGAAGTGCCTTGAGACTGATTAGTAACGCCAGCAATTTGGTGTAAACTAAATAGTAAACTTCTCTCGCCAATGTGGAATGGACCTTCAACTTTATTAACTCCGCGTCGAATAACTTTGGGTAATATATCTATTTTATTGTGATTGCTAGTATCATTCATTATGGGATTATTTTGTACATCAACAGAAGTATGAGAAGTTATTTCTGATGTATGCTGGCTATAACTATTAAGAGTGTTATTCATACTTCGTATACTTGTTTGATTGTGAATGTTACTTCTAAGTATATTTGAAACTATACCGTTGTACTGCAAATAGAATTTTATAAGGATTTAATAATTAATAAACTAAAATAGGCGTCTATTTTAAGAGTTGCATTTATTATTAGTATTATTTAACTTAAAATAATTAAGAACAAATTGCATTTTACTAAGAACATACGTTGCTTTTAAAAAATATAATAAATATAGTACATATTACTTGTAAACTAAGACAGAATTTTTAGTATTATTTGGTGAACCATTTTACAAACTCGGTAATCAAACTATAATCAGTAATCAGTCCTTTCACGAATAAATCATTTTTAATTTTTTATATTCATATAAAAAATGTTTTTAAATACTGTTACATAGAACTTTTATAGTTTAAGAGAAATTTAAATATTAAGCTTTTATTTCAAGATTTTTCATGAATATCCGTCATTCAAACGTTTACGACCCTCTAAAGCAACTGAGATAAAGCAGCAAGAGTTGAACGCCTTTCGTGAAATAAATACGAATTCTTTTATAATATTGCATATCACTGTGCAACAGTAGTCAAAAACGGGAAAAACAGTTGATTTCAAAGTAGCATATAACAATTTGGCTGGAAAGTTCGTAGGCTAACATAGTAAAATACATTTTTTTGGTAAAATTTCATTTTATTATTCAATATAACATATCGGCTGAAAAGCTCGTAGGCTGACACATAGATAGCGTTACTAGAATTAAATCCATATGATTTTCAGTTAATATCAACCTTCAAACGATACGTGTATAAATTTGACGGCTTTCGGGCAATTGGTTCGTGAGATATACATTCTATCAAAAAAGTACCGGGAATTGTCGATTTAAATCTGGCGGGGCAATTTAGGCAGGTAAAATTTTTTTTTTCTAGGTTGATACAACTGTCCTTGATGACTATGCTAAGTTTGAGCGGAATCTGTCAACGAGTGTGTTTACAGTAGCTGGTTAAGTCAGTCGATGTCAATAGTGCGTGCCGATTTTTTACAATGGGTGATTACGTTAAACAAAGAATTTGTCTAAAATTTTGTGTTGCGAATGAGATTTCGTGTGCCGATGCAATGAAAATGTTGAAAAAGGCTTTTGGTGATAAAGCACTATCGAAAACCCGTGCGTATGAGTGGTACAAAGCCTTCAAGGAGGGTCGTGAAGTCGTCGAAGACTTGCCTCGTTCCGGACGCCCATCGACGGCTTCGACCGCAGATAACGTCGATAAAATTAAGGAAATGGTGCTTGAAAACCGTCATACCAGCTTGAGAGAGATAGCACATGAACTTGAGATATTCCACGAGTCCACACGTACGATTTTAATTAATATTTTGGGCATGAGAAAGGTGGCCGCAAGACACGATAACGCGCCGTCTCACCGAGCTACGATTGTGACCGACTTTCTCGCCATAAATTCAACGAACACGCTTAAACAACCACCGTATTCGCCGGATTTGGCTCCCTGTGACTTCTTCCTCTTCCCAAAACTTAAATTGCCGCTACGCGGCACCCGTTTTCAGTCGATTGAAGCCATTAAACAAAATTCGGCGCGCGAGCTGAAGGCCATCCCGGAAAGCGCCAATAAAAAATGTTTCGATGATTGGAAGTGCCGTTGGCATAGACGTATCGGAGCAAATGGAGCCTATTTTAAAGGTGACCCAATAAATTTTGATTATTAAACGTAAAAATGTTGTTTCAATTTAAAATTTCCGGTACTTTTTTGACAGACAGTAGCATTGTGAGTGAAGCAACTTTTGTTATTGTAAAAAAATGCTTAAAAAAGAATTTCGTGTGTCAATGAAGCTTTGTTTTTTGGTGAAAAATACTGTTGAAGCTAAAGCTGAGCTTGATAAATATTATTTGGGCTCTGCACCAAAGAAATCAATCGTTGAGAAGTGGTTTGCTGAATTTAAACAAGGCGAAATGAGCGTCGAAGACGATGCACACAGTGGACGTCCGTAAGAGACTGTTACCAACGAAAACATCAAAAATGTTCACAAAATAATTTTGAATGATCGTAAAGTGAAGTTTATCGAGATAGCTGAGACTCTTAAAATATCAAAAGAACGTGTTGGACATATCGTACATGAATATTTGGACATGCAAAAGCTGTGTGCAAAGTTAGTGCCGCACGAGCTCACAATCGATCAAAAAGAATAACATGTTGATGATTCGGAGCAATGTTTAGCGATATTCAACCATAATAAAGACGAGCTTTTTAGACGGTGTGTGACAATACATGAAACATGGTTCCATCACTACATTCCAGAATCCAATAGACAGTTAGCCGAGTAGACTGCACGCGATGAACCAACTCTAAAGCGTGGAAAGACGCAACAATCGGCTGGCAAGGTTATAGCATCGGTATTCTGAGATGCGCATGGTATAATATTCAACGGCTACCTCGAAAAGGGCCAGACCTATCAACAGTGATTATTAGATAGCATTGTTGGAGCGTTTAAAGAATGAAATCTCGAGAAAGCGGCCTTATTTGAAGAAAAAAAAAAGTGCTGTTTCATCGAGACAATGCACCGTGTCACAAATCAATCAAAACGATGGCAAAATTACATGGATTCGGCTACGAATACTTCTCCATATAAATGGTATCAGAAAATTATATGACCGCTATAATCGTTGTAATGCCCTCGAAGGTAACTAACAGCTCGGCTGAAAAGTTTGTAGGCCAACATATTTAAACAAATTTTTTTGGTAAAATTCGATTTTATAATTTAATATAGTTACTTTTGAGGGCGATACAACGATTATAGCGGTCATATAATTTTCCAATACCATTTTTATCGTACGATTTCTTCTTAGTCTCAAAATAGGCCTCAGTTTCAGCGATTACCTCTTCATTTGTGCTGAATTTTTTCCAATGAGCATTCTTTTAAGGTCTACAAACACTGGAAGCAAGATCTAAAGCATACAATGATTGAAGAAGCAATTTGTAGCCTAATCCATGTAATTTTGCCATCGTTTTGATTGATTTGTGACACGGTGCATTGTCTCGATGAAACAGCACTTTTTTTCTTCTTCAAATAAGGCCGCTTTCTCGGGATTTCATTCTTTAAACGCTCCAACAATGCTATCTAATAATCGCTGTTAATAGGTCTGGCCCTTCTCGAGGTAACAGTTGAATATTATACCATGTGCGCATCTCAGAATAATGATGCCATAACCTTGACAGCCGATTGTTGCGTCTTTCCACGATTTGGATTTGGTTCATCGCGTGCAGTCCACTTGGCTAACTGTCGATTAGACTCTAGAATGTAGTGATGAAGCCATGTTTCATTTATTGTCATGTATCGTCTAAAAAATTCGTCTTCATTACGGTTGAATATCGCTAAACATTGCTCCGAATCATCAACATGTTATTCTTTTTGATCGATTGTGAGCTCGTGCGGCACTAACTTTGCACACAGCTTTTGCATGTCCAAATATTCATGTACGATATGTCCAACACGTTCTTTTGATATTTTAAGAGTCTCAGCTATCTCGATAAACTTCACTTTACGATCATTCAAAATTATTTTGTAAACATTTTTAATGTTTTCGTTGGTAACAGCCTCTTTCGGACGTCCACTGCGTGCATCGTCTTCGACGCTTATTTCGCCTCGTTTAAATTCAGCAAACCACTTCTCAACGGTTGATTTCCTTGGTGCAGAGCCCAAATAATATTTATCAAGCTCAGCTTTAGCTTCAACAGTATTTTTCACCAAAAAACAAAGCTTCATTGACACACGAAATTCTTTTTTATCCATTTTTTTATAATAACGAAAGTTGCTTCACTCACAATGCTATATCTTACAAACCAATTACCCGAAAGCTCTTAAATTTATACACGTATCGTTTGAAGATTGATACTAACTAAAAATCATATGGATTTAATTCTAGTAACGTCATTTACGTGTCAGCTTACGAACTTATCAGCCGATCTGTTATATCTTTTTGGAAGATTCATTTTGTAGCTTTAACTCGATTCAGAACTGCGTTGACTCTCCTAATTCATTGTTTCACTTCGAGTTCCCATGTGTAATTAGATGTTATAAACATTCCTAGGAGCTTGACAGAGTTTGCCAAGTCAATCCTGGAACCTTCAATAATAATCTTCAGTATTTGATAAAAGTTAATGTCCTTTATTAACCCTTGGAGGGTCGGGACTTCGAAAAATTTGAAAGTTCATTATCTCCATAGAAAAGTGTTCTAAGTTCCCCAAGTTGGAACCAAACCAAGGTCAAACGTTGGCGAGTAACCCCATGACGCCATATGGCATCATGCCGGCCCGACACGGTAATGCATACGTTAAATTGAACTGTTTTCAGAAAAAAAATGTTATTATAATATTTTTTATCTATAATATATTACCAGGGGGTTTTTAGAGTTGCTGATTAATAAGCCGAGGTTGTGTTCCAAAAATTCAAGATGGCTGATCCAAGATGGTGGGCAAGAAATTTTCGTAAATCGACTGTTGCATCTAAATTTTTGTATATGGGGGTTTTAGGAGTCATTGATCACGATTTTAAGGTCATATTGTAATAAAATATTAAAGTTGTATTTATATATCCAATACAGCAAACCTTTAAGATTTTTGAAAATCGATCAAAAAAATCCTGACTTTTTAGCGTAATATTTGCTCTTGGCATTATCCAGAATCAACGACGTGGGCGTGGCAAGCTTCTAATTTCATGTGTTTTAGTGTATCTGTAGGTGTATTTTTATGTATGTGAATATGTATGTATATATTTATGTATGTAAGTATGTATGTTACGTAAATTCAGATCCTTTTACTATGAATTTTTCTATTTTCTAATAAAAATATTTTCCTAAAGATGACTTATAGTTTATTACGGTAGATTACTTTCGGTATGGTAAATATAAAAACATGGAGTAATACATGGTGAAACAGAACATTCACTGCATTCGAATCTAGATTCTGATCTCTTTTTTTGCATGTAACATAAAGTGCATCTTTTCTTTTTCTTCTTGTGAACAGGTAAATGTGTTCCTATCAGACGTCTAGGTTTCAGATTATTTTTTATACTTGGTTCATTTTTCAAATTGAGAATTTTTAAAACCAGTTGTAACCTAAATTCTGGAAATGACAATCGGTCATTTTATATGTTGTACAATACATGCGCATTCACAAGAGCCATATCAAGTAAGTAAAAAAATAATTTTCTACACCACTTCATTGGCTTTCTGATCATCTCAGTCAAGAATAATTGTTTGTCAATTAGATCTATTCCTCCCATATTCTTATTGTAATCAAGTATACATGATGGTTTTATTTTTTCCTCTCCAGTCTTGTAATCTTTTTTTCCTGTTTTCACTAAATCGAACTCATGTACTGATGTAATCATCCATACTTTCAATTAATTTAATTCTTTTTTATCTTGCCACTTTAGAGCCATCCAAATCATATTATGAGCAATTTGAACTTCCCCTTTCTCGAGTTTCATATCTAAAGAAGGTAATCCTCTTCTATTTTTTCTGATGGTACCACATAACGCTGTACCGTTTTCGTGCAAAAATTCTGTCAATGAAGGAGAGGAATACCAATTGCCAACGTATATCATGTGACCTTTTCCAAAATAGGGTTCCATCAAACAAGCAGCAACGTCTCCTGAAACGCCTAAATCGAAACTCTTGCATTTAGTACTCGTACCTGTATAAATGATGAAATCCAAAATCAATCCAGTCTCACAATCAACAAGCATATATATCTTTATACCAAAGCGATGGCGCTTCAGAGGTAGGTATTACTTGAAAGCTAATCTCTCTTTCCACAAAACAAGACTTTCGTCAACACATAACTTTTGTCCTGGATCTATAACGTTAGAAAACTTTGTTTTCAGATGATCGATTACAGGTTTCAATTTTTTCAATGGATGATTGGATGGAATTTCGTTATTTTGTAAATCTAAAAATCGAAAAATCTGACAATAACGATTGCGAGTCATTGTTTGTGAAAGTATAGGAGTGGATAAGATGGGAGAAGTACTCCAATAATCCATCAAATTACCTTTTCTCACATGTCCCATGAGGATGCATAAGGCTAAAATTTTAATGGTTCGTCTTTCGTCAAATCATACCATTTACTCATTTTGGCACGTTCTACTTCAGGATTTTGAAGTTGATGGCAGTTCGTTTCCTCACTAATAAGATAGAGAAGGTAATTACTAAAAAATAATTCAAAATAGTGAATTGGATCATTTCCATTCAGTGGAATATTGTCTCGCATACCAGATCGTGATTCAAATGTTTGAATGTTAAAATGAAAAAACAGAATATTTAGGTTTCATTCTGACCCGCAAGGCGATTGGAATTATATATGTTATCCTAGCTGTTTTAGTTGTAGAAAAGGAAATAATGGGTTGTCGCCACCTAGCGGCGATTACCAGCATCAAACTTCAAACTTGTAGACCAGGGTATATGGCAATCAAATCAGAAATAAAAATCGTAACTCGTCTACAAAAAAAAAGTTGTCTGTACTTTACATGTGATAGTCTTCATTTTACTGAAGATTTTTAGCGATTTTTAGCGATCCTGAAGATTGAAAGGAGATGGAGCAAATCTGATCACGGATTCGTGTTCAGGAGATAAAAATGCTTCGTAAACCATATGTAACATTTAAAGTACAGACAATTTTTTTTCTATAGACCTGTGTAGTTTACGACTTTGATTTGAAGGTTAGAAAAAGAGGGTCAGGTGATACTTCAATTTCGACTGTTAATTTGGATTCTTTGCGATTTTTTACATATAAAAGTATACTTATAATGAACTTTTCAAAAATACGTCATATGGCGTTATTCTGGTCCTCTAAGGGTTAAGGCATTTAGGCGTTTTGGATCACATTTCTTTGTGATGGTGATGCCATCAGCAAAGATGTTTTAGTTAATGTGATATAGTTCTTATCTGAAAAATATAATACATACAGAAAATAGAAGAGGAACAAGAACAGAGAGACTTCAGAAAAGTTTCCAGGTATCCTGTTTGAGGATTGATTTTTGGATATTTTAATAGCTTAAATTCTATTATTAAGATATGATTCTATATATTTAAACAATTTATTAGAAAAGCGAAGAATCTTTAGAATATTTAATAACTTGGTATGATCTACTCGATCAATAGCCTTAGAAAAATCAAAAAATACCATTATTGTGGTCATCCTATCTTTAGAGTTTTGCCTTACACAATCTAGTAATCTAAATAGAGAAGTGTGGGAGCTATATCCCTTTTTATGTGCTGATTAATATTTGTCAAAAAACATATTGTCTTCAAGAAACTGTATGTTGATATACTCAATATATAATTTTAAATCGACATCGACTGAATTCGATTCCTAGTCATGCTCATCATTTTTTTACTTAATCTGCTGTACATAAAATGTAATTAAGTTTGTCTTCCATCTCTTTTCCGAGCTACTTCTCTGATATAATGCGTCTAACTTTAAAATTCCGCGTTATTTATGTGTTTCATCTCTTTCGTCCTTAGATGCGTTAGTATATGTTCGAACAGGTAGATAGCTCTGAGGGCATGGTTTGTCCCAGGACTATCTTTAAGTTGGTCATGGACTGCAAGACAACCTTAAGCAGTCTGACACATAGGAACAAAGTTAGGCTTCTCTGAATTCCGGGGCATACCAGAACTAGGGGAAATGAGATTGCGAATAGATTAGCTTCACTGGGAGCTAATACCCCCCTCCCTCTTAGTTGGACTAGAACCTATCATAGGGCTTTTAAAATGCCTAGTAAAAAGGACGATCCAAAGATGGGTAGGGCAGAAGCACACCAGGGAATGGCAAAATAGTAACTTCAGCAGACATGCCAGGAAAATGATGGGACAGCGCCTTAATGCGGGCTGGACTAAGCGATTAGAAAGGATCAAAGAAAAAACTCCAAACTACTGACTCAGTTCATCACCGGGCATATGTACCTTAGACAATACGGCCTGCGAATAGGGAAACAAACAGTAGGGACATGCAGGTGGTGTGAAGGAAACTAAGAAACACACATCCGCCAACTAACAGTGTATTCAAGATTTGTGCAAATAAGATACCAGCAGTTGCGCAGTTATTTTCTAACCTGCTCAAATTTAAGAACAGTGAACTCAAGAACAATACTCAATTTCTGGAGAAGGGTAAGCTTGCCCGGGTCTCATTTTCCAGTATCAAAGGACCTCTTGTTCGAAATCAGTGAGCTAAAAAAATATAGATAGTATGGTTGGTCTGTACGAGCGGTTTTGACCCATTTTGATCTTCAAAAGATTTTGCCCCTGACCTGCTGAGAACAAAGAGGTCAACAAAAATGTATTTTCATGGATTTGTGTAATTTTAGTGTTTTCTAAAGGCTTTCTGCGCTTGTTTGGAAACTAAGGGGTAATAAATTTCCTACCTTATATGCGTTTTCAAGAACACAATAAATATAAATCGAGAAGATTCTGAAAAAATTGGTAGACTTTCTTTGAATCATTGTCACTTTATGGAATTCCAGAAAGTTTTCAGCATTTTTCTGAAAACTTGAGATTGATGGAGTAACACCAAACTAGTAGTTAAATTATCGGCAGCTACGGAAAAATATAACAATGAACAATCTGCTGCCGCTCTTACGGTAAACATCCGAATCTTGAGGTTCCTGAGGGCGACAATCACTAAAAAAGGGAGTGTGACGTGAACACCACCGAGCTTCATACATAGTTAGGCGCAAAACACACCACGAGAAAGCGATCACGCTATGTATCGAAACTGCGGTGTCAGTTAGTTGCGCGATCGACGACCTGCAGTCCAACGTGTATTAAAACATGTGTCAACGTTTCTGCGCAATCAACAGCTACGTTAACGTACCAATTAGCCAAACATTTGACCATGCGATAGGAATCGAGAGTACAAACTCCTTAGTCCCCTATGATATCTTCTTTTTTGTGCGAGTCTTAACCGAACTATTGTTGATTCACGCGCTCTTGACGTAAACGTCATACTCGATCGCGTAGGATCCAACAAAGTTAATCAGCGTTACTACATTGCAACTCAGATTACAGTCGATGTAAATCAGCATCAGTGCTTGGCAACAACAACTTACCATTGAACTTATCAGCGTCAGTGACTGGCAATCAATCACAAATCGCAATCACAAATTACACTGATCTTACAAAAATCTGTGCCGGGAAATTAAGAGGTCCAACAATCTTTAAAGTTATGTCGGAGTTCGTAATTGGCTAGCTCTCTTTACTCACGATGAAATTAGAAGTCACGTGCCGCCGAACAGTCATCGAGCTTCTAGTTCTTCATCGAAGTCTTTGCAATGATGATTCAATGCAACTTCTGAGTTACTAAGATGTCAACTGAACGTGTACGCAATATTTTACATGAACATTTCAGGATGGAAAAGCTCTGTGCTGTGTGGGTGCCGCGTGTGCTAACGGTCGATCGAAAATTCACCCAGGAAACTGTTTCAATTAAAAGTTTGACGCTGTACAAGCGAAACCTTAGTGAATTGATTGTGTTATGAAACGACGCATAACACTCCTGAAAGTAAATAACAGTCGAAGCAATGGATTAGGCTAGGTGAAATAACTTCAAAAAAAGCAAAAACAATTTTATTGGTGAATAAGGTTATGGAGACTGTTTTTTGGGGTTGGAAAAGAAATACTTTCATTGATTACCTAAAACCAACACTGGTCAATACTACGCAGTTATTGTAGCGTTTAAAGGATGAGGTGAAAAATAAACAATCTCACTTGGTGAAGAAAAAATCTTGTTTCACCATGACAAGGCACCTGCCCGTTCGTTGGTAGTTGCGATGGCTAAAATCAACGAATTAAGGGGTTACCTCCAGTTGTAGCTCAACAAAGAAGGCCTTTTTCATAAATTTTTTTAAAGAAAACTACAAAACTTTTTTAAACGATTATTATATCATCTTGAAGAATATATCTTGAAGAACTTTCAGTAATTTTTTTATTGCAAATATTACATTGTTAAGTGGCAAATGGCCGCCAATAAAATAGTGTTTTTATTTATACGGTTTGCGGTGACCAACATTGCGGCGAAGTGGATCATTTGAAACAAAAAATGTGGATAGATTTAGTTAAATATAAGTATAAACTAGTCTTTAATCAAAGGATTTAAAATAATATTTATTTTTCACAAAATGGCGGACAGTCAAAGTTACTGGTTTGATTTTAACGAAAAATCGAACGATTAAAGACTACATTTTTATGTATTAAATAAGCCTGCAAAATTTCAAGAAGATCGGTTTATTAGTGTTCGAGTAATCTTGGTCACCGACTTTAGAAATGCCATTTTGAGAAAAACGCGTTTAAAGTTTTAATTGCCGGTTGTTTACACGACGGATTCTTCTCTTTCAACGCTCATATGTCAGTCAATTTTGTTCGGATCGACTTGAAATTTCCAGGTCATATTCTCAGATACTTATACTTCAAAAAAATGCAATTAACAAAAAATCAATTTTTTCAAAGTCGCAAGTGGGGCTACCGTTAAAGTTCAAATTGCTACTTGATTGCGACTTGACATATCGTACGACAAGAATGGTATCACTGCATTACAGCACCGTTGTGTAAAATGCATCAATCTTGATTAAGATTATGTTGAAAAATAAAGAAAAAACAAAACACGAAAAAATTTGTTTTTCTTCATCAGGCCGGGAACTTTTCATCCCACTCTCGTAGTGCGGACAAGGTCATTCAGAATATCGCTGAGCTTATCACGGCTCGCTTCAGGACCGGTAAATTTGACTAAAATGGATCCAAAATCGGCTAACGCAGAAAATTTCTGTATCCTTTAGACATATATCAGTTGAATTTACTACTACGATAAAAAGAAGACCAAGTTTTTTTTTATATTTAATTCTTTATTCATTCTTTTAAATTTATTTCGTTGCCTTTCAAATTAGTTTCCGCCCGATACAATAACACTTATGCCAACGTTTTTTCCAATCCTTGAAACAGTCAGAAAAGTCCTTTTCCGGAATTGCCTTCAATTGACGCAGCGGCGATTCACGTTTAATCTGTCAATCGAGTCAAAACGATGTCCTCAGAGTGGTCTTTTGAGTTTATTGACCAGCCAGCAGTCACACGGCGTTAAATCAGGCGAATACGGTGATTATGGAACAATATGAGTTGAAGTTTTGGCAAAAAAGTCGCGAATAATCAATGCGGTGTGAGACGGTGCATTATCGTGATGCAAAAACCATGAGTTGTCTTGCCACAATTCCGGCCTCTTTTTGTGAATAGCTTCATGCAAACGATGCATAACACTCAAATAATATTCCTTGTTAACAGTTAGGTCCGGCAGAAGAAATTCTAAATGCACAACACCACGATAATCAAACGTGATCTTCTTGATCTTGCTTTACTTTTGGCACGATATTCGCTCGATTGATCGGTTGTTTCAACTTCTTTGCTCACTAAAATCTGACATTATAAAAATCTCCGAAATCACTTTTTAATGTTCACAACAAGTGTCACTTGCCAACTAATGAATATATTGATATGAAATTTGACACAGATGTCTCTTATAGTGCTACCAACTTAAAAAAAAAAGTTTCGTCAAATCAACAAAACTCGCGAAATTTAAATTGAAAATTGGTCTTACTTTTTGATTATAGTAGTAAAATTCTAGATGCTCTCTTTCGCGAGTTATATTATTATTTTTATATTTTTTTATATAATAACCCATAGTTCAAAGCTTGTGTCGCTTAATAAACATAAAATACTAAATAGCATCTTCAAACTAAAATGGCTCCATTTATAACAAGTAATTTTTACTAAAAATGTTTTCCCAATTAATAGAAAGAATCCTAAAATTTAAAATATAAAATAGATGGTATTAAAATTTAAATGTTTTAATACTCTTTATAAATATATACAAGATGGTTTCGCTACCGCTAGGTGGCGTATTCGAAATTAAAACCCGTATTAGAAAAAGGAATCCGTGAATTACATGTAGACCCAAGAAATAAACGCAATACAATTTTGAAAATTGAAAAATTTGCTGTTTAGCTAGGTGATTATGATTTTATAATTATTCTGTTTGTGAAATGTTCTCATGATGGAAATACAAAGAAGATTTATGCTCTGGATGATAGAAAAATTGTTTGGAAAAGTTAATCCAGAAAAGTTTTTAATAAACGAAAATATTTAAAATTTAATAAAAAAATGTTTGTCTAAGGATTTTCATTTGTAACGTCGGGTCGACGTTTCAACCGCGTTTTAAATAAACGCGAACTGCTTTTCGTCTTTATGAGCCTAAGTACTGAAACTTATGGGCTCGGGATGGTGGAGGAGTTAAAGTTGTAAGAATTTTTAGGGATAAAGATAAGATTCGGGACTGGACAACTGTATAGGCCGATGTTGGCCTATATGCTGTCCTGGAAAGGACCTACTAAGTGTTTTTTGGATAGAGATATTTAGCCGATTCTGGCTAATACTATCTCTTTGGGAATGAAAGAAATAATACAAAGTCTTAGAAAAACTTTTTATTAAATGTCAGGTGAAAAGAATAAGGAAGATCGTCTCTATCTTTCTCTGCCTCTCTCTCTCTCTCTCTCTCTCTCTCTCTCTCTCTCTCTCTCTCTCTCTCTCTCTCTCTCTCTTGCTGCAACTGACTTCTCGTCGTCTTCTTCTTGTGGTCTCTTCCTGAGGTCTGCTCATAGTGGAAGGCTCGTAGTAATGTTTCCATAGTAATGTTTCCGTAGTTATGTTTCCCCCGTAGTACTTTGCGTAGTACGTGGGTCCTCAAATGCTGCCTGAGGTCTGCTGCTTAGTGATCATTTTGTGCCGTATTTAAATGCGTTGGAGAAGCTACTCAGCAAATTCCTTCTTTGACCGGGAAATTCGGGGACAGGCCAAGTTTTTTGGGCCCCCTATTCCTGGCGGGCTTCTCGGTTAGAGAGAGTGAGAATTAGAGAAAGAGATGATCCATTTTTGCGGACTTTTTACATAGGTTTATTATTTACTATTAACAATAAAATTATGTTAATTTAAGTTGTACAATCGTGTTCTACTTAAAATTTAAAGCATTTTATAAAAAGAATGAAGTTTTTCTTTTTGTCACATTTTAAGTAATTAATTTATATAGCAATTTTTAAATAAAAATGATTATTTAAATACTAAAAAAAAATTTTTACTATGGATACGAATGATATCCTTAGATTAGTAAGATAATAGCTTAAATAAATATTTTTAATTTAATTTCTAATTATTCGTTAAAGACTGTTGGAGAAGTACTTGTTTGACTATCCTTATTTTCAAAAAGTATTAAGTAAATATTTGTTAGTATGTGTTCGGTCTCCCGAAAAACGCGACGTTCCTTTGTCCGCCGTCGCATCGCGAACGATCCGCGAGATGAGGTAAGGGGAAGGAAAGGGAACCTATCCGCGCAATATACTAGTCTTCCGCGTCCGACGATTCGTTAACACGCGTGGCCACGCTAGATGTTAGAGGCGCGTAAGAAGGGATTATCTTAATGAGTGGGGGTCAGGAGATTTCGTAAGAGCGCGAATTCGGGCGGTTCTTTCCCGGTCATCGGCGCGGAACAATCAATGCATTCTCTCTCGGTCATTCATACATGCATTACGCATTTACATCAATCTATTGTAATATCATTGTATTGTATTATCATTGATGGAGTTTTTTATGCCGCAAGGCTTTTTCCCCAAGGAGCCAATAAACACTCATCTTTATGTGGCTCAATCAAGGAGTTTGATTTATTCACCATTCCAAGAATCATCCGTTTCTCATATTCTTACAAATAAAATCAATATATTCAAGAAGAAGAACTAAATAAGCGTCATCAATCGAAAGGATTGATTTTCGACGCTACATTTTTTAGTGCCTCCTGTGAGGTACGGATGAAACAAAGAAGGCGGAAGAAGACAAAAATTCGGTGGTTTCAGTGCGTGCGTGCATGCAGCCTAGACAAAGAGGGAACAACAACCATCAGTCCGGCGGATCTTCATAAAGCCAGGCGATTCTCCGCAAAGGCAAAATATAAGTATTTCTTGAATTCTAAAATTATTAACAATTTTTGAAGTTTTTTTAAGAAATTCGAAATTTAAATTATTTATCCATTATTATTATTGATTTAATACCATTGAATCACAATTCAGTAAAAATCGAATTTTATTTATTCGATTATTTAATATTAATATTTATTGATCATTCATTGATTTAATCTCATTCAATCACAATTAAGCATAATCTAATTTTTTATTTATTGCATTTATTAAAGATTAAATTAGTCTACTAGGTCTGGCTATTAAATAACGAGACTGGTTACGAAAAAGGGTTTTATTATAAAAATTATTCTACATTCGAATGCTCCCCTTCAATATACTCCCCTTCCCTCGCCACACACCTTTCCATACGTTTTTTCCATTGATCGAAGCAGTGCTGGAAGTCTTCTTTGGTGAGGGCCTTTAGGAGCACTGCCGTTTTTTGCTTTACCGCTTCCATCGACTCAAATCGGGTCCCTTTTAAAGCAGATTTTATCTTCGGAAACAAAAAAAAGTCGCACGGTGCCAAATCTGGCGAGTACGGCACGTGTTCGAGCACTGGAGAGCGCTTACCGGCCAAATACTGCTTCACAGATAGCGCGTTATGGGCAGGTGCGTTGTCCTGGTGCAAAATCCACGAGTTGTTCTTCCACATCTCGGGCCGTTTCTTACGAACTCGTTCTCGCAGTGTTGCCAAAACTGACAAGTAGTAAGTCTGGTTGACAGTCTGACCCTCTGGAACCCATTCAGTCATCACGATACCGTTAATGTTGAAAAAAACGATCAACATTGCCTTGAATTTTGATTTGGACATCCTTGCTTTTTTGATTCTGGGCGATTCAGGCGTCTTCCAATGCATCGATTGCCGCTTTCGTCGTATTTTCATTTAGACAATTAAGTTTTCATTTCTTTTTTCATATAAATTAAATTTATTTATTTATTAAAATTCAGTTTAAATTATATTCATAAATTGTGTTTATTGTTAAACATTGTAATACATAATATATACAACATACATTAATATATTATCCATATATATATACATACATAAATATATACATACATTTATAATCACATGTAATAACCTTCACCGTGTATCGGGTAGGTAGATACGGTTAGTAGGAATTTAGTGAAAGTGTATTAGTGAAGTGTGTGTACGAAATCAAAACATTGCGAGTGCGTGTTCGGACAAGCTGTTATTCGGCAAACACCGAACGTCGCAGCGCGCTATCAAGTCGTGTACGTAAACACGCACATAACCAAGGATTCAAGCACGGCATTTTCTTGCAGTGGCGCGCATCAAACACCATATTCGGGCATTTCGCGCTTAGCCGAATACGAAAATAAACAACATATATCGCGAACGTCTTGTCGCTTTGTACCGAGCGTTCAGCGGTTAACCTAAATTTCTAACAACAACAAATCTTAACCGAAAATCATCGTAAACTTAAAACAAGACAATGCAAAGCGCGCGTGTTCTTTCATTTCACGTACACTCAAACAAATTGTAAACATCAGTCGTTTGAAAAATACAATCGAATTTCATTTTCAAGCTTAACATTTACTTCGACTTAGCTTCAACGTTCAAACATTCAACGCATATTTTAATTTGAAAATACGATTCAAATTCAATTTAATTTAATTTCATTTCGAGTAAATTTAAATTTGTTTTATTAATTCTGTTTTCAAAAAAAAAAAAATCATTTTATTTTTTATCTCGGCTTAATTTACGAATCTAATTTCAATTCGTCAATCATTTATTCATTTAATCATTAACGATTTAATTTTATCGTTTCTTTAATAAATTATTTCTATTTATTCATTTTTTATTTTATTATTATTATTATTTATTTTTCATTGAAAATGGATCGCGTTAAATTGATCACACAAAAGCGCACTACGCTTAAGGCACAACTTACAAATTTACAAAATTTAATTACCGAAGATCGGGTCGATGCGGTGAACGCAAAGCTAAGATTAAAGCGCGTTACCGATTTATTTCACATATACGAAGAATTACATGATGAATTAACAATTTTAGATCCAAACAACGATCATGAACAGGAAGCCGATAATATACGCGATAGATATTACGCGATCGCGTCCTCGATAGGTAGGTTAGAAAGCGCGTCAATTTCAAACAACGAAACGATGAACATGACTTCAATCCCAGTCGATAATTGTCGCAAGTTAAGGCTTCCAGCTTCGGAGTTTCCGCAATGGAACACTCGAGACTTGGACGTCATATAAAAATACATTTAAGTCAATCATCGACTCGCGCATTGACATATCCGATTTAAAAAAATTCATATATTTAAAAAATTCATTGAGAGGAGATGCTTTAAATAAAATTTCGGCATTTGATGTAAGTGACGAAAACTACAAAAGCGCGTGGCAATTGCTTGTCGATTCATACGAGAAAAAACGTATTCTTGTCGCGCGACATTTAGACGCAATTATCCGTATAACGAGGTTCAATAAAACGTCGCCGAATGAATTATCTAATTTAGTCGATAGCATACGTCAACACACGAGTATCTTGAAAACATTCGATGCTACTCTCGCCGAACCATTATTAGTGAAAATGATGGAGATAACGCTACCAACAAATATCCGTTCGAAATGGGAGGAAACGTTAAATCTAAACGAAATACCGACGCTCGATTAATTGTTTAAGTTTATTCACGAAACGACTTTCCGACTCGCGACTTTAGAACAGGACGCCGGACGTACAAAAGAAGCGTCTCGTAAAAGGAAACTTTCGAAGTATAACGCGGGACCGTCGTTCTAAGAGCGTAAGTCGGAAAACGCGAGCCACGTCTTCATTGCAAACGCTCACGTACAACAGTGTATAAATTGTAAGGTAGAAAAACATCGTCTATTTCAATGTCCTGCATTTCAAAGGGCATCGGTCAAAGGCAAGTGGGAAATCGTAAAGAAAACAGGCGCATGTAAAAATTGTTTATGTATTCACACCGGTCTGTGCGTTTCTTCGCACTGTAAGAAATGCAACTTATTTCACAAAACGTTGTTACACTTTGAAAATTCAAAGAACACAAGCAGTCAACAACATGCATGCGCGAGGCTGTCTACGTCGCAAGTTGATCAAACACCATTTTGACTAAATATTAACGCGTTTAATACGATTTAGCTACTTCATGCTCACAATTAATGATGACCGCGTTCGTCCGTGTTAAAACATCCGACGGTAATTTTATAAAAAGTCGTGCAATTTTAGATACATGTGCGACTGCACACTTTATCACAAAAGGTATAGCGCGACAACTCAAGTTACCTATACAATCATGCGCAATATCAATTGGCGCAATTAATGGAATGAACGCCGTTTCGAAAGGCATCATAAATACATGCATTCGTTCGATACACAATGATTTCGAAAAAACATTGTCGTTCTTAATAATACCGATCGATTTAAGTACAATCACAAAACGCAGTATTTCATCGACAATTCAAAAAATCTTCGATTCACTCGAATTACTCGGCCCGGTGATTCTTATCGCGAAATTAATCAGGCAGGAATGTTGGAAAGCAAAGATTTAATGGGACGAATCAATTCCAGTGGCGTTGCATACGTCGTGGACAAAATTCGCAAACCAAATTCATTGAATAAACAAGCTCCCCGTAGATAGACGAATAGTAATTGATAACTTCATCGACGTGCAGATAAACTGGTTTTGCGATGCCAGTAAAATAGACTACGGTGCGTGTATATACATTCGTTTAATCAACAAACAAGGAAAGGTAGCAGTACGGCTTCTCTACGCGAAAGTGCGCGTAGCACCATTAAGGAATTTAACCATACTACGTTTAGAGTTATGCGGTGCTTTAACGCTCGCTCAACTATATCGCGACGTGAATACTACGTTTAATTTTACATCAAGCAAAGTTATATTTTGGTGCAACTCGATCATCGTTCTACATTGGTTAAGGAAAGATCCAGGAATCTTAAAAACTTTCGAAGCAAATCGAGTCAAAAAGATACGACAAATGAACTTAGAAG
The DNA here is from genome assembly GCA_949987625.1 of Chalcis sispes. NCBI lineage: Eukaryota > Metazoa > Arthropoda > Insecta > Hymenoptera > Chalcididae > Chalcis > Chalcis sispes. The sequence continues at coordinate 43,869,641 of OX465098.1, forward strand.
CAGAATGGCGACACGTTTGCTCCGAACATATCCCTGCCGACGCGTTATCACGTGGACAGTGTCCAATGGAGTTTTTAAGAAATTCAACATGGTTTAACGGACTGTCTTGGTTAAAAATTTCAGAGAACCTTTGGCCTGAATCATTCGAACTTCAAATTCAAGATTTACCAGGACTGAAAATCGCAGCATGTTTCATCAATCAATTAAATGTAAACGAGATATTCGATAGGTTTTCTTCATACGATAGGCTCGTTCGCGTCATCGCGTATTGCTTGCGTTTTTCGAACAAGAAAAAATATCGCGGCGAATCATCGATAGAAGAGGTTAATTCAGCAGAAATTAGAATATTTAAATCGATACATCAATGTTTTGAGGAAGAAATAAAGCGCATTGTTAAAACATCGAGAATCAAAAGCCAAAAATTGACTGCGTTAAATCCATACATCGACGAAGAAGGTTTACTACGGGTTGGCGGAAGCTATGTCATTCACGATTTTCACTACAGAGTAAACATCCAATTTCATTGCCTTCTAAACACCACGTCACCGATCTTCTGATTCGTAAAACACACGTAGAGGGATATCACTCAGGTATACAGTCAACACTGTATAAGTTACGTCATCGTTTTTGGTTTTGCGATGGAAAGAATCAAGTACGATAAATTGTGCGTCATTGCAAACGAAGCATCCGATTTAAAGCGACACCCGTTTAATACCGCATGGGCGATTTACCGAAATATAGGTTAGAGCAGGTCACTCCGTTTTACCCTACCGGTGTCGATTTTTTCGGTCCGTTATTCATCAAGGAAAAGAGATATCGCAATAGGAATCGCATAAAAGTATACGGATGCACATTCATATGCATGTTAATTAAAGCAGTACATATCGAAATCATAAGCGATCTCACGGCCGAAGCTTTTAGCGGCATTGCGTAGATTCATAGCGCGCCGAGGCGTTCCGTTGCACGTATATTCCGACAACGGCACAAATTTTGTAGGTACGAATAACACGTTGCGTGAATTATAAAGTTTATTAGAATCACTCATTTCATAAAGATGTAAATCGTTTCGCACTTCAAAATAAAATTACGTGGCATTTTAATCACCCTTTTTCCCCAAATTTGGAGGTTTATGGGAGGCCACGGTAAAATCATTTAAACATCATTTAATACAAGTAGTAGGAAATGAGTTATTTACATTTAAAGAGTTAAACACATTAGTAATCGAGATCGAATCAATACTCAATTCACGACCACTCCGTCCTATTTCCTCAGATCCTAACGATCCTCTTGCACTAACACTCGTGCATTTTTTAATAAGAAGGTCTACAACCATGCTGCCGGAAGATAATTATCTTTTTGTTTCAGATAACTATCTGAAATCATGGCATCTAATCACTAAAGCCAAGCAACAGCATTGGGTCCATAGTCAATCCGCTCTTAAATCAAAACACATGCAACAGCATTGGGTTGATAGTCAACCAAATCTTAAATTAAATACATACAACAGCATTGGGTCCATAGTCAACCCAATCTTATATCGAAACACATGCAACAGCATTGGGTCAACAGTCAACTCCATCTTAAATCACGACACATGCACCAGCATCATGTCCATGGTCAACTCAACTTCAAGTTAAAATGCATTTATATCATATTATGTATTATTTGTAAATCAATATCTGTAAACACAACACATTCATATTAATACATTCATTAATTAGATGGTTCATTGCTCTCGCAAGGGGGGGAGGATGTTCGGTCTCCCGAAAAACGCGACGTTCCTTTGTCCGCCGTCGCATCGCGAACGATCCGCGAGATGAGGTAAGGGGAAAGAAAGAGAACCTATCCGCGCAATATACTAGTCTTCCGCGTCCGACGATTCGTTAACACGCGAGGCCACGCTAGATGTTAGAGGCGCGTAAAAAGGGATTATCTTAATGAGTGGGGGTCAGGAGATTTCGTAAGAGCGCGAATTCGGGCAGTTCTTTCCCGGTCATCGGCGCGGAACAATCAATGCATTCTCTCTCGGTCATTCATACATGCATTACGCATTTACATCAATCTATTGTAATATCATTGTATTGTATTATCATCGATGGGGTTTTTTATGCCGCAAGGCTTTTTCCCCGAGGAGCCAATAAACACTCATCTTTATGTGGCTCAATCAAGGAGTTTGATTTATTCACCATTCCAAGAATCATCCGTTCCTCATATCCTTACAAATAAAATCAATATATTCAAGAAGAAAAAATGAATAAGCGTAATCAATCGAAAGGTCTGATTTTCGACGCTACAGTATGATTGTAAATTTATATTGAAATTTTTACTATTAATAATCATTTTGATTACAAAATGTAATTATTAACGCAATTTCTTTTTGTACAGTTTTGTTTATAAAATAAAATAATGTAGCTGGTCGCGGACTATTATTCTATTCTATTAAATAGTGAAATAGTAATAACTAGGATCGTTGAATTGTCGCTAGAATTAAAAATTATCTAGAGGACTTAATAACAGTTGGCCTATTGCAGTTAATTTAAATTAATTATTTCTTTTTATTCATTTAATTAATTACTACAGGACACCACTCATGCTGTGGATTATTATCGGTCGAGATTTTGTGATAGAACGTCGCTCAAATAGCATTTCTTATGTCTTCTATAGAATCAGGATTTCGGCGCACAGCTAATTCATAGTATGTTGATAATGTTTGCATTATTTTATGTGAAAATGCGGCAGTTTTTACTTTTGGCTTTTCAATTTTTTTTTTCACCACAGTTTATCTTTTTGTTGAAATTACAGTTGCTTTTTTAGTGGATTTAGAACTTTTTTCATTCTTTTTTTTTCTTTTAACATTTTTTTAGTTTTTTTTTTTAATTGCGTTAGTTGTTTTTTCGCATCTTTGGCCCGTTTATACATCCTTTTTTTAACATGCATAACACACTCTTTTTTTTTCTACACTTAAAATATCACCGTAGGGTTAAATATCTTTCAACTGTTTAAAAGTTTTTGTATCGCCATCGTCAATATAGTATTCATAAAAAACATTATACTAGCCCACCGATCTTTTAAACATATCAATGATTCCATTAACCTCCATTAAACTGGCACTGCCATCATGATTTGCGACACAATTTGACTTATGAGTCTCGTACCAAGCCTCATACTCGACATCATTCTTTTTTCCCTTCCATTCTTCGCAGGCTTTACGAATACTACATTTTACAACAATGTCGAGAACTTTACCAGAAAACTTTCCAATTAAAGTGGCTATATCGACAAGAGAAGAAAACCTCTACGAGCCCAAGACCCATCGCCCGAAACTGTGAGATGATTTTTCACATTACCAGCTGCTTCATTTTTTCCCTTCTCTTTTTCGACTGCTTTTCGAAATACTAATTTTACAACAGCGGATGCTGCTATCTAAATGTGTTCTACTAAAAATAAGTCATAATAAGTACTTTTACTGAACCCTTTGCCCATATCCATCAATCCAAAAATTAATTATACCTTGACAGCCAATGCCAAGTAAACGCATGACAAATACAAAACGCCGATTTATTTCATAAGAAGAATGAATTTGTGGACTGCTCGAAATATAGGAATCTGATTCACACTTACAGTGTATAACTAACTGAAAACCTAATCTTTTTTCAGCACGTTTAGCAAAATTCAAATCACTTTTACAAGTTTTGCACATTAGAATGTTTTGTAAACTCAAAAACAAAGCGAAGTTCACTATATGGTATTGCAAAGTATGATCAACATTCACTTCAAAATCAGGATTTTTTTTGCAATTTTCTCAGCAGAAGCACTAGTAGTACTCTTTTTTTATTCACTCGTATGTTGATTACCTTGAAAATTTCTTTTTTTTGTACGATCACTCCTCAAATTGCTGTTTTTTTACTTTTTTAATCCATTTTTACTCTAATCGAATAAACGAAAATATAGCGTTATATTTAGCTCTCGAATAACTTCTCTAAATAAAAGATGAACTTAAACTACTTTTACACTATGGCACAATCGTATAAGAATCATATATGTATCGAATATTAGGCGGGAACACGATGCATATAATCAAGGGGCGAGGTAGCGCCCCGCTGGCAAGCAGAAGTCTACGATACCGGCACGGGCGTGAGTGCCTTATATACAGCTCGTTTACTTTTTTTATAACCTCGCTTTTTTATTTCTTTTTAATATCGAAGCAAAAATATTTTAATACCATTCATATTAGAAGCTTTATATATCTTTATATTTAATGACTATAAAAAGTTTCATGAAAAACGTGTCTTTTTACGATAAATCATTACTTTTTTCTTACTATGCATATCTATATCTATGGTTTTTTAATTTTTACTTTATAATTTTTCTTCGCCTCCTTCCTGTTTTTTCTATTCCCTGACGTTACTTCCTTTGTATATATATATATATATATATATATATATATATATATATATATATGATGTAAGTAAATAAGGCGAGCGCGCCTGCGCGTAACGTGCGTGCCTTGTATTCTGCTAGCATACTGCTAGTTTACCATTCTATAACCTCATCGTTTCTCGTTTTTTAATAAAAATTTAATATATATACACTCTGACAAATAAATAAATCTCATTTAAATTGCCCGCGTTGAGTATTTTTAAGTATTTGAAGTTTCTGTATGTTGGTAGGACTGTCCGTAATTACTATGCCAAACATGAGTGCGGTCTGTCAACTAGTTTGTTTACGACAGCTGTTGAAACCAGTCGACCTCAGTGGTAGTCTGCGAATGTTACAATGGAAAAAAATATTGAACAAAGAGTTTGTCTCAAATTTTGTGTTTTGAACGAAATTTCGTACGCTGACTCGTTGCGAATGCTGGAAAAGGCTTATGGAGACTCTGTTTTATCGAAAACCCAAGTGTACGAATGGTACAAAGCCTTTAAAAACGGTCAGGAGATCGTCGAAGATTCGCCTCGTTCAGGACGACCGTCGACCTCTTCAACCAACGATAACGTCGAAAAAATCAAGGGAATTGTGCTCGAAAATCGTGATGCCAGTGTTAGAGAGATAGCTCGCGATCTCAACATCTCTCGTGAAACCGCTCGTTTGATTTTGGTTAACCAATTGGGCATGCAGCGCGTCGCCTCTCGGCTCGTTCCGTTAGAGCTGAATTTTCTTCAAAAACAGTATCCAACGTACAATCCCACGTTCATGGGACGGATCATAACTGGTGACGAGACATAGGTCTATGAATACGACACACAAACGAGCCAACAATTATCGGAATGGGTGGGAAAAAATGAGCCGAAACCGAAAAAACCTCGCAAAAGTCGTTCGAAAATCAAGACGATGCTTATTGTTTTCTTCGATATTCGTGGTGTGGTTCATCATGAATTCGTTCCGCAAGGTCAAACGGTCAATAAGGACTTCTATTTACCTGTTTTAAGACGTTTGCGTGAAAATATTCGTCGTAAACGACCGGATTTGTGGCAAAACAATTCGTGAATTTTGCATGACGATAACGCACCATCTCATCGAGCCACGATTATTTACGATTTTAAGACCAAACACTCGATAAATACCATCGACCGGCCACCTTATTCGCCTGATCTAGCTCCGTGTGACTTTTTCTTTTCTCCAGACTGAAATTACCGCTCCGGGGAACCAGATTTGACTCTATAGACGCCATAAAAGAAAATTCGCAGAAGGAGCTGAAGGCCATCCCTGAAAGAGCCTAAAAAAATGTTTCCATGATTGGAAAAAACTTTGGCACATGTCTATCGCTTCAAGTGGAGCATATTTTAAAGGAGATTCAATAAATATTGAAGAAGTTTAATATTTTTGCGTTTTATTTCAAATTTCCGGATACTTTTTTGTCAGAGTGTAGATATAGATTTGAAAGACTAGGATGTTAAATATCATTCTAAGCATATACAAAATTAATAAATCTTTTAATATAATACAAAGAAGACATTAATTAGTAATTGTTAAAATAAAATCTTGGTTGCATTCATGATGCATCAGAGACTACTAAGGAATAAATGTCTGCAACTGGTATTCTGTTGCATATGTATAAAATGTTATTTCTGTATAAAATGTTACTTCTGAAGATTTATATAATAAATTAAATCAATTTATTTAAACTGCTTATATGTACTAGGATCTAAATTGGAATGTATGCAGCAATTATTAGTTATGGAAATCTGGAATCAGATACCGAAGACAAATATGTACTTAACAAAGAAAAAGCAATTTTGTTGTTGTTACCAATTGAACTTTTTTAAAAAGTGTCGAGCCAATTTTTTTTAATCAATTAATTAATTTATTAAAAGATACTGCACAGTACCAAAATGGGACAAAAGAGTTATTTAATTTACATTAAATGAGTATATCAAAATTTAATAGGCAAGGCTGTGATTACAACATTTTTAAGTAAGATATTCGACCAATGTGAAAAGATGATGCTAATGAAAATTGTGACAGATGGCTCATTAACTGAAATATGAAACGAGCAACCAGTTTAGATAATTTGTGAAAATTACGAGGGAAGTCCCAAAAGTACCCGACCCGACAAAGAAAACAGTAAAAAAATTGTGAAAATGTTTTTTATTTTTCAACATATTCTCTTTTCAGTTCGATACACTTTTCCCAACGATGTTCAATAGCTTTGATACCCGCTTTATAGTAGGAACCGTAAAGCTCCTCAAAATACCTACTAACCGCGGACTCTACCTCTTCATTGTTGGCAAATCTTTTGCCGCCGAGCCATTTTTTCAAATTCGGAAAAAGAAAATAATCCGAGGAAGCCAGATCTGGCGAATGGGGTGCGTGAGGAAGCAACTCAAACTTTAACTCATTGATTTTAGCCATCGCAATGACGCACGTGTGGACTGGTACGTTGTCGTGATGAAACAACACTTTGTTATTCGTCAGTTGGGGCCGTTTTTTCTTGATTTCATCACTCAAACGCTGCAATAAGGCTGCATAATATGCGCCGTTGATTGTTTTTCCTTTATCGAGATAATCAATAAATATTATTCCACGCGCATCCCAGAAAACGGACGCCATGACCTTGCCAGCTGACTGAACTGTCTTTGCTTTCTTTGGAGCCGGTTCTCCCTTTTTAGTCCACTGCTTTGACTGCTCCTTGGTCTCAGGTGTAAAATGATGGACCCATGTTTCGTCCATGGTTATAAATCGACGCAAAAACTCGGCTTTATTGCTGCAAAACATTGTCAAACACTCGATGGAAAAATGATGCCCGATTTTTTCCATATTTACAAATTCACTGAGAGCGTTCACTTTGGATATCTGTAAAAAAAATAATAATAAACGTACCGTTATGAATTTTTCACATCAAGTTATTGAAAGGTGGTATTGTCAATGGCAGTAATTGTTTTTTTAAAACTACCTGTATTCATAAGTCAGGTCGGGTACTTTTGGGACTACCCTCGTAAGAAAACGTTTGAGGATTCAATAAATCAGATGAAGTCTGTGGAGCAATAAATAATAGTAGGCCAAGGACAGATAAGATTGCAATTAGAAGATGCCATTACTATAAATATTATGGAAATTGAATATAAATTAATTGAATAATTTTTATAAACAACTTGAAAATTTTTTACTATATGCATTTGTGTATTGTACATTTGATTTAAAATTGTTACGTCCGTACCGTAATATTAGAATATATTATATACCCTTATGGTAAATAGAATTGCATTGCCTCTGGCAGTGGATAAGGAAGGAATCATCTAAGGCAATTTAAAACTATCAAACGCACTAAATATATAACTAGCTCCAAAGACCGTTTTAAGCTTTCGTTTACTTTCTTCCTTCTTCGCGCTAGAAACAAACAACTCGCATACTTGAAGGAAAGGCGATACAGTCAGACAAATAATGTAATAAGATATTATCTGGATATAAACAACGTGTCTTTTATATACAATTTTCTCTTTGTACATTACGATCACGAAAATAGCGAGGTTGCCGATGTTCCTTTCCTTTTATTTAATTTAATTATTTTTAATTTCCTTTTATCGATTCTAAAGAAAATCTGCCTTTACTATATATCTAGGATAGTCGATTAAATATCTTTATTACAATGCAATATAAACATAATTTTCTTTTGACAGTTTTGTAATTATTTTAAAAATTACATAGATTATTAATAATCAGACTCTTTCAGAAAAATACATTAGGAATTTTTAGAATAGATTTGTCAATTTAAGCGCGATAATTATGTAGTTTTATTTTAAGTTTTTTTTATATATATGATTTACGTTTTTCATATTCGAATAAAATTTATCTATCATTAGAAACTTACGAGGATAATTATAGGGCTTAGTATTGACAAATAAATATATAAATAAATATAAATATATTTATATCGGGTAAATAAATACGTTAAACACATAAGCGATCTTCAACATAATTTATATTCGTTATAAAACCATGTTATCACTGAAATACGTTCAATTATGCGTATAAATTATAAAATATGTACTGACTTTGATAAATAATAAAAACATTACCGGTATACTTAAAATTTTTGCGATACGCGGCGTAATAAGATGCATCACCATGCAGCAAGCTCCCCCCCCCCCCCCACCACTGTCACTGGACCGCGCCGCCGAAAAGGCTCGCCGAACATATAAAAGCGCCGCACAATTCAATAATCCAGATCAGATCAAATCTCAAGTCTAATGTCACGTCACCTAATTTTTTAATTTTTTTTCTTTGTTCAAATTCTTTTCTGTAAACCCGTGCACCGAAATCCGCCACCACTATTGTAACCAGCGAGTTTCGTATCAAGCCCGGCATATCCTTGTATAAAACCAGCTAAAAAAAAAACCATCAATAAAAGTGAGTTAATCTATAAAACTTGTTAATTGTTTTTTTTTACAAGCTTCCTTCCTATTTCATTACTAACAAAATAAAGTGCAGCTTGGACTGTAATACAGGCCGGACACTTTATTTCATTTTACAATTTTATTATACTAACTCACAACCACAATTTTATTTCATTATTAACAAAATAAAGTGCAGCTTGGACTGTAATACAGGCCAGACACTTTATTTCATTTTACAATTTTATTATACTAACTCACATATACAATTTTATTTCATCTATTAACAAAATAAAGTGCAGCTTGGACTGTAATACAGGCCGGACACTTTATTTCATTTTACAATTTTATTATACTAACTCACATATACAATTTTATTTCATCTATTAACAAAATAAAGTGCAGCTTGGACTGTAATACAGGCCGGACACTTTATTTCATTTTACAATTTTATTATACTAACTCACATATACAATTTCATTTCATTATTAACAAAATAAAGTGCAGCTTGGACTGTAATACAGGCCGGACACTTTATTTCATTTTACAATTTTATTATACTAACTCACATATACAATTTTATTTCATCTATTAACAAAATAAAGTGCAGCTTGGACTGTAATACAGGCCGGACACTTTATTTTATTTTACAATTTTATTATACTAACTCACAACCACAATTTTATTTCATTATTAACAAAATAAAGTGCAGCTTGGACTGTAATACAGGCCGGACACTTTATTTCATTTTACAATTTTATTATACTAACTCACATATACAATTTTATTTCATTATTAACAAAATAAAGTGCAGCTTGGACTGTAATACAGGCCGGACACTTTATTTCATTACAATTTTATAACAATAATTTATTTAAATACATGTATACTATTTCCTTTCTAGTTGTTCGCTAAATCTAAGTTATTAACAATAAAAATAAAACGTAGTCGGCCTGTAACACAGGCGAATACATTATTAATATTTACGAATTTATACCGCTGATTTATTTTTAACCATATGTATATTATAATTAGTTAAGCCCGTCTCTATTAACAAGTTAACAATTAATTTAAGCGCCAAATAAATGTACCCCTTTCTTTAAGACTCACATGAATCATCGGTCGAATGGTATTTATTAAATCAAGCACGGTAACCTATCCCAAGCTATAAGGATAATACCTTGGCTTAAAAAGGGGTTACGTGCAAAATAAATTCGTCGTAAGGATTCTACGAATTTAACGAGGATTATGTCTGTCACGAATAATCATTTGGACGTAACAAAATTATATACATACATAGTAAAATTATATTTGTATTTTAATCATGTGAAATTTACAAACTAAGAACAATTTTTTCAGTGGTTATCGATTAAACTGTTTAAAAAGTGTTAAGTAAAATTTAATAAAAAAGTATGTGTGTGTAAATTTTAAAAAATGTTATTAATCTTTTACAGTTACAAATAACATAAATATTTTATATTTGTAATTTTGAGAAAAGCTTTAAAAATAAAAAAGTGAAAATAAGAGCACCTCAAACTCCAGAAACTGATTTTAGTGATTAAGACGATTAAAAAACAGTATTAGACAAAACATCAAAATTTAACTCAGATGAAGACATATACAATTAAAAGTTTAGATATGAAATCTGAATCACATGTGCAAAAAAATCATTTTAGTTTTTAAAACTGTGTAGCTATAATATAATCTCCAGTTGCAGTCATCAAAATAAACACGAACCACAAACTGAATCATTATCAAGTGTATCAGTATTCACTGAAAGAACTTAATGATTTAGAATCGAAACATTTTTTACGGTTCAAAAGAATCAAGAGAAATAGATTATTTTGCTGTGTTAGATAAAAATAATTCAACAATAAAGTGCTTTTTTGTCTTGATTTAAATATTGTTCTCATGTGTAATTGTTTAGTTATTGAATTATAATCACATGGTTAATTTAACGACTAACAAAATTAATTTTTTCTTACACCCTATAGTAAATTATATTTTTGTATTATACAATCAATATAATGATTCATTTCTATATAAACAATTGAGCTTGACATTATAGTTTTAATAATTACATCTATCACATTATCACTGAATTTTAAACAATATAAATTCTTTTCCATATAAACAATTAAGCTTGAAATTATAGTTTTAATAATTATATTTATCACATTATTGCTGCATTTTTAAAAATATTAAAAATATTAATATATATGTATCATAAAACTTATGTAATTCAGTTTTCTATGTAAGGTATACTATTATATGTAAGGTGTATATTTAAAAGTACTGCGAATAAATTCACTTAGTATAATAAAATATAATTTTATTTTACTATTAAAATAGTTTTATATAAATTTATATTTAGCTTGAATATATAATAACATAAATGGATGCATAACTTTATTATGTAAAAAATTAGAATAAAGTACAAATTTCAATCTTACGAAAATTTTTTAAATTTACTTTCAAGTATTAATTTATACTTTTGCTCTTAAATTATTTCTTCGACCATTTCTTTTAAATTTTTTCGTCTAGTTGAGTCTAAGGCCTGAATTTATTCAATTTTCCAGTTTGGGCAAGGTTTCGAAAAATATATTTCTAAGACCTTCGAATCAAATATTAACATGTGACATTTTAGTTAAGATATATATTTTTACATATTTTTTAAATATCAATTTACCTAATTGAACATTATCTCAAAATATTTGGGTTTATCTAAATATTTAATTTCTATTTCTTCAATTTTTTCTTATTCTTCAAGATTTATCTTTTACAAACTTCTGTGATATATACATTTTAAAATTCTTATATCATCTTGTAAAACACTACGTTTTTTTAATACTTTTAATAAATTATTAATATTATTTATGGTGCCTAATGAACGTTTAAAAAATATGTAATCTTTGTATTCTACTTTTAACTTTTTAATTGCATTATTATGGATGTGAATTTGTGAAATTCATTTAAATTGACGGATTAACTTCATACATCTTTGTAGATCTTTAGCCACGATGAAGTATTTGAATAAAAAAACTTTCCATAATCTCAACTTAGTAAAGTACATAATTTTCTCAACATATTCAAGTACATAATAGATAGATAAACAAGGGATTCCCCTATCCATAGGAATTTTGTACTTTCATTATAAGTTAAGTTTAAATGTCACTGATAAAAAATTTAAAATTGTTTTTATTCTACATTTGATTTAAAATTTTTATATTTAAAAACTATTTTTATTATTTTGTATATGTATCTGTCATGAAGCATTTTTTCATTAATTTCAACTAGTCTTTTATTCCGAAAATAGCGTATAAAAATTTACAAATGTTTTTGATCTTAAGGTCGTTTTTGTAAAAGAATTCTAATTTGCACAATCTTACATAAAAAAATATTTTTGGAAATTTTTAAACCTTATTCTCAGAATAAGAGAATGGCTACAATCAATAAATAAAAATTTGTTATCGTAACGGGTTAATAAAATGTGTTTGAAAGTAAAAAAAGATTCATCATAGATCTGCAAAAAATGATAAATAATAAAAATATTTTTTATTAAGAAAATTTATCAAATTTCTAATTATTATTATATTAAATTAATTATATATCATCATAAAAACTGAATTTTAATTCATATCTGCATATATTTAAATTAAAAATTAAATTATTTTTAATTATATAACTAAATTTAATTTTAAATTTTTAATCGGTTCATTTTAAAAATAAAGCAAAATAGAAATTTTGTGAAAGGGTATTACAAATATCTCTAACACATTAATTTAAGTTTTAATTTGAAAATTTTATTATAATTATTAAAAAAAGAAGTAGTACATGAAAGAAAAAATATATTACAATAAGATAATTTGCAGGTGAATATTTTTATGTTTTATCAAAAATTTTATTTGTTCAAAAATAAAAGATTATCCAATTTATCAAAATATATATTATTCAAAATATATAGATATAATGAAATACCTTCTTTCACTTTTGGAACAACATAATATTTTAGTTACGTTTTGCAGGCTCTTCGAAAGTGATGAGATCTCTTAAAAAAAAAACCTTTTACAAAAGGTACAATGTTGGCAAGTAGAAGTTATTTTGTATCTCATTTTAAAAACATTATTTTTCAATTTTTCAAACATACAATTTATAGATAAAAAATTTGTATAATTTTAATATGACCATATTTTTAAACTGCTTTTTATTTTTTACATATTTGTACTATTTTATCTTTTATTAATTAATTGTATATTTACAAACTTAATGTCGTAACATTTTTTGTAAAAGATTGATTTCATAAAAAATGTTTAAATAATACAGTTGTTCTTTTGACGAATACAGTTTCACAGATCACTTGGATTTATAAAAACTTATATTTTACATTTTTCCTTAATTGATCATAAAATTATGGCTGCTTAGTGAATTTATTTTTAGAGCTTTATGTATAATTTTATAATTTCACCTACAGAAAGTTGTGAAATCAAAACAATTGTCAAGTATTTGTTTTCTTTGTTTCACATTTTGCACATTGTACCGTGTATTACGTAACTTTATTTATGTGATCTGGCTTCTGAATTTTAATTATAATTAATTAAATAATCTATTTACTATTTATTTGCAATAATTTCTAATGTAAGTGAAGCAAAGTAATGAAATTTTACCATTACCAAAATTCAAATTTCAGCTAAAGAAGGTTGTAAAATCTGTAAAAAAAAATTGTCAAGTATTTGAATTTGCTTTTTCTTTAGATCGAAAAATTGATGTATGCAATACATTTTGTGACGTAGGCACCACGTCGTAGCCGATTTGGCTACGTGCGCCCTGAGTGCCTTGCACAAAATAATTTTATACTAAACGATGCCTCAATCTCTCTCTCTCTCTCTCTCCTTCTCTCTCTCTCTCTCTCTCTCTCTCTCTCTCTCTCTCTCTCTCTCTCTCTCTCTCTCTCTCTCTCGCCCACCTTCACCCTTGGCTTCACTCGCGATGCTCACTCTAATCAAAGAGGAACCAAACTATATTCACCGCGGGACTTATCTCTCCGTCCTCGCGGGAACGCGCAGCGAAACTCACTCGCAGGAGAGCACAGCGTAACTACCCGTTACGCTCGCTCTTCTCTCCCCTTCCCTCGCGGCTCCCAAAATTCCTCGCCGATCGTCACCGCAAGTTCAAAAATCGCGTGATTTTCGAACGTTGCCAGCTTTTGGAAAAATCCGCATTTTCGCGGCTAAACAGGCTTACACAAGCTGGCAACCTGGAGACGGTCGCGCAAGAATGTAAACACTTACATTCTTCGTCGACGACCTATGACGGATTCTCCGTCACAATTTACTATAGATAAGCTATTTCATTTACTAAAAACATATTTAGACAAAATGTCTATGCAACTTATCAATAATTATATCGATAGCTGATAAATAATTAATAGATATATGTAGATGTTGAGTTTGCATTAAAAAAACATACAATAAAGAGTTTATATACATTACTATTTAAATACATACTTGGCGGACCCGTCGTTAGGTAGTACATCGGTGAATAAATATCTTCTGCAATCAATATTTGTAAATAAATATGCAATTGCATTGGTATTAGAATTTAATCACTGCTTCATTATTAACCCCTTGGCTACTGTGGGCGCCTACAGGCGCTTAGAAATTCTGCGTTTGTGATACTGAGAGCGCCTTTAGGCGCCCGGCGCAGTTTGTTATTTAGACATTGATTATGAGATATTTAGGCTAGGTCGGGTTCAACGAAATAAATAATATTGTTTTAAAGGGACATTCGCCTTTGACATTTTCAAAAAATCGATTTTGAGATTTTTACATATTTCGATTCTACATGTATATACGTTCAAAAGTTGCCTCCTAAAATTTCATCGAGAAATTCGTAACAGAAAAAAAGTTACAGCTATATTTGTAACAGCGTATGCCCATGAGTAATTATGGTAAAAAAAACTTTAAACGCGTTTTTCTCGAAACTACCTTTTTCAAACTGGTAGGACATTTTTCTCCGAATCTACTCGACCGATTTTAAAAAACCAAAGAGCATTCGATTACTTATTCAAAATAGTTAACAATAAGTTTTTAAAAGTTTAAAAAAATACCCCCCCTTTTTTTTACGGGGGTGACTTACCCCCAAAAAATGCCGTTTTTTCGCATTTTTCAGAAATATACATACAAAAACTTCAAAATATGAAAAAGTATGAGTTTTAGAGGCTTATTGTATAGTTTTGAGTCTCAAGAATAGAATCCATTTTGAATTTTTCAAAAATCTGTTACAGGAGGTCCACAATACGTCCTACCGTTTGAAAAGTAACTTTTGGATGACACCCTCTACAGCAGCCAAGGGAAACTAAAAATAAAAAATGAAATTTTTTTTATATTCTTTAGAGACTGTTTAACAATGTCCAAAAGAAATTTTGTCTATAAATATAATAGTTTTTTCATAATAAAATTTTTAAAAAGTGTTTTTTTTTTCAATTTCAAAAGCGAATGTCCCCTTAATGTAGTAAAATTCAGTTTTTTGATTATTGAAATATGTTTTCACAAAAATGCATCCCTACCCGAAAATTCGCAGTTCTCGGCGCACATCGTAACACAATCCCTGCCGTATGGTACGATCGGTGCGTAACAAAGTGTGCCGTAGTCAAAGGGTTAAGACGCATAATGATAAATATAAAAATATGGAAAGTCTTTGACTACAATTGTTTTAAATAATTTACACGCATTGGTATATAATTTAAAATTATTTTTTTTATAAAACTGTATTTAAATAATATAACTTAGGTATTTCAAATAAAACTTTTAATAAAAATTTTTGTCAATTAAATTAATTTTGTTTCTGAGTTTAATAAAATACTAACAAAAAATTTTAAAATCAGAATATGTCACTGTCAAAACTCTTTAATACAGTAACAAAGAATTTTTTTTTAATGTTTTCATATACGAATGGTAAATTGTTTTTCTAATTTTTAGAATGAATTATTTTTAATGATTTTATTTAAATATTATTTATAATACTAAACGAAAATTTTTATGATGTTTTTGTTTGTGAATTATTAAGTATAATCACCAAGTTGTTTTATTACGATTATGGTATGAGAGGCAAAATGTGCATTAAAAGCTTTCACCTTGGACTAACTAACGACGGGTCCGCCAAGTATGTATTTAAATAGTAATGTATGTAAACTCTTTATTGTATGTTTTTTTAATGCAAATTCAACATCTACATATATCTATTAATTATTTATCAGCTATCCATATAATTATTGATAAGTTACATAGACATTTTGTCTAAATATGTTTTTAGTAAATGAAATAGCTTATCTATAGTAAATGTATTACATACATCAATTTTTCGATCTAAAGAAAAAGCAAATCGAAATACTTGACAATTTTTTTTACAGATTTCACAACCTTCTTTAGCTGGAATTTAAATTTTGGTAATGGTAAAATTTCATTACTTTACTTCACTTACATTACAAACTATTGCAAATAGATAGTAAATAGATTATTTAATTAATTATAATTAAAATTCAGAAGCCAGATCACATAAATAAAGTTACGTAATACACGGTACAATGTGCAAAATGTGAAACAAAGAAAACAAATACTTGACAATTTTTTTGATTTCACAACTTTCTGTAGGTGAAATTTTAAAATTATACATAAAGCTCTAAAAATAAATTCACTAAGCAGCCAAAATTTTATGATCAATTAAAGAAAAATGTAAAATATAAGTTTTTATAAATCCAAGTGATCTGTGAAACTGTATTCGTCAAAAGAACAACTGTATTATTTAAACATTTTTTATGAAATCAATCTTTTATAAAAAATGTTACGACATTAAGTTTGTAAATATACAAATAATTAATGAAAGATAAAATAGTATTGGGTGTACAAATAAGTTTCCGACCTTTTTTACTGGAATAAAAGACATTAGTTTGTGTAGAAAATGAAGGAATGTTTTATTCAAAGTATGTTCCTTCGGAAGCTATAACCTTCGCCCATCGTTCAGGCAATAAACGGATTCCCCGAAGGAAGAAGTCTGGTGGTTTAGAGGCGATCCAGTCATCGACCCATTTTTTGACGTTTTCATATGAAGTGAAGTGCTGCTCTGCCAGGGCTGATTGCATCGACCGGAACAAGCGGTAATCAGAGGGAGCAATGTCTGGTGAATACGGCGGGTGGGGTAGAATTTCCCAGTTCTGCCTGTCCAAGTAATTTTTGACAGGTTTTGCAACATGTGGTCTAGCGTTGTCATGTTGCAAAATAATCTTATTGTGCCTTTTGTCCCATTCCGGTCGTTTTGCAGCTAGAGCTTGCTTTAAAGCCATCAGTTGTCGTCGATAAACTTCTCCCGTAATGGTTTCACACTCTTTCAGCAGCTCATAATAGACGACACCCTTCATATCCCACCAAATACAAAGCATCACCTTCGAACCATGGATATTTGCTTTTGGCGTCGACGGCCCTGGTTCACCTGGCTTGACCCACGCTGGTTTGCGCTTTGGATTGTCATAACGGATCCATTTTTCATCCCCAGTGATGATCCGATGCAAAAACCCCTTCCTTTGTTGTCGTTGAAGCAACAATTCGCACATGGTTTTCCGACGTTCTATGTCCCTTTGTTTCAATTTGTGTGGCACCCAATTTCCCAGCTTCTGAACCAATCCCATTGCATGTAAACGTTGCGAAACACATTGTTGGGTAATATTCAACTGTTCTGCCAATTGTTTTTCAGTCTGACAAGAGTCCACATCAAGCAATTCTTCCAATTCTATATCTTCAAATTTTCTTGGTCTGCCTTCACGTTCTTTGTCTCTTACGTCAAAATCACCAACTTTGAATCGTTGAAACCACTCTTTGCATGTTGTTTTCGACGGCGCATGTTCACCGTAAACTTCCACAAGCAAACGATTTGTTTCCGCTGCACTTTTCTTCAACAAAAAATAATGAAGTAAAACTTCCCGCAAATGTTGTTTATTTGGCACAAAATTCGACATTTTCAATTACATGAAAATAATTCTTGTTTACGCTTTGAACAAATGTCACTAGTAATTATTCAAGTTTGACATCTGACCTCCAAAAAACATGTATCGACCGATTGAATAATATGCAAGCAGTGATACTAAAGACACCTATCTAAAAAGGTCGGAAACTTATTTGTACACCCAATACAAATATGTAAAAAATAAAAAGCAGTTTTAAAAATATGGTCATATTAAAATTATACAAATTTTTTATCTATAAATTGTATGTTTAAAAAATTGAAAAATAATGTTTTTAAAATGAGATACAAAATAACTTCTAGTTGCCAACATTGTACCTTTTGTAAAAGGTTTTTTTTTAAGAGATTATATATACAGGGTGATTCATTATGAGGCTTGGTTTTTTAATCTGAAATAAAAGACATAAAGTTGAATTCTATAGTCAAAATTTTATTGTGAGTCGAAAGAACAATCTATGACATTTACTTTTAAAAGATCATTTAAAAGTTATTATCTCATTTAAATGTTGACCGCGACTACGCCATAAATGGTCCATCCTGAGGGTCCAATTTTGGACGACGCGTTCCAGCATGGCGACCGGTATCTCGTGAATGACACGAGTAATGTTGGCTTGCAAAGCGTCGATTGAAGCTGGCTTATCCCTGAAGACCAGAGACTTCGTGTAACCCCAAAGAAAATAATCTAAAGGTGTGATATCACACGATCTAGGCGGCCAATTTACTGGTCCAAAACGTGAAATCAGGTTCTCACCAAAATGATTTCTCAATAAGTCCATTGTTTCTTTCGCTGTATGCGAAGTAGCGCCGTCTTGTTGAAACCAAAGTTCACCAATACCACGGGCTTCAATTTTAGGTAGCAAAAAATCCGTTATCATGGTGCGATAGCGGTCGCCATTGACGGTTACGTTCTGACCGGACTCATTTTGAAAGAAATATAGACCGATGATTCAACCGGCCCATAAACCACACCAAACTGTGCATTTCTGTGGCTTTAGTGGTAGTTGTTGAAACTCTTCAGGTTGTTCATCAGCCCAAATACGGCAATTCTGCTTATTGACGTATCCATTGAGCCAAAAATGCGCCTCATCACTGAACAAAATTTCGCGATAAAACAGCAAATTTTTATTGAGCTTATTCAGGGCCCATTCACCAAAAACACGACGCAAACCTAAGTCACCCGGCTTCAATTCTTGTACGAGTTGGAGTTTGTATGCCTTAAAACCAAGATCTTTAAGTAAAATACGCCAAGTTGTTGCGTACGACAAACCATGCTGTTGAGAACGACGCCGAATCGATTCATCACGATCTTCAGCCACACTCTCAGCTAAAGCCCCTATATTGTCTTCACTACGTGCTGGATGTGGTCTAATCAGTCAAGTATCATCCAATAATGTATGCTGGGTTTCAAATTGGCGGATGGTATTGGCTATAGTGGTTTCGGTAGGTCGACGATGCACATCGTAAGTTGCTCTAAGAGCACGAAAAACATTTCTCACAGAACGCTGATTTTTGTAATACAGTTGAATAATTTGGATACGTTGTTGCGGTGTCAGTCTTTCCATGATGATTTATCAAACAATACTGAATAAAAATTACATTACAGTTTGACAGGAGTCACGCGTGATCTGTAAAAAAAAGCCTATTGAAAATCAAACCTCATAATGAATCACCTTTTATGAATATAACATGCAGATGCCGAAACAGCTGCTGAACGCGTTCGCGCACGCTCTATTATATCGCGATATATATATATATATATATATATATATATATATTTCTCGGCTTTGCCGATCAAAATAACAGTTTAAATACTAATTATGCATGTATATAGTATCCAAAAATGATTTTTTTAGAAAATCGAATTTTTTCCTTCTTAGAGTGACTTAGTAATATCGTATTATCATTATTTCTAGTATGAACCTTTTCTCCATTTACCCAGACGAATTCATGATCTTCCTGTAGTTTCCGTTAACTGTCTGTGTAAGTCTTGGAAACTTTTCTGTATAGATGCTGATCAAGGTATTCTTCAATATCTTCTGTAGTATCTCCACCATCTGATCCTTCTGAATCAGATTCATCAGAATCATCTGGATTCAGTATCTGAATTATTTCATCAAAATCATCTGGATTCGGTATCTGAATTACTTCATCAAAATCATCGTTAGTATCATCGCATTTATAGATTTCGTGACAACGAACAGACCTTCTTCGTTTGGGAGGCATTTTCAAATCTTTTGTGGATATTTTATAATATCCCAATAAGCAGAGCTCGGCAAAAAGAGTTTAAGAATTCGTGAATATCCGAAATTATAAATTCAAGAAGTATTCGTAGAGAATTTTATTATATAAGATGGTGAAATTTTACAGTAAATAAACATTGGGTCAATAATGAACTTTATAAAGATTCTCTAGCTCCCAAAAGATTTTCGCTATTTTCGTATAATAATGGCGACATTCGGGATCTGCTACTCTATGATTCAAATTTTCCGCCTACGTGGAATGCCCGGTTGAGGCGTAGTTTCTAGGCTGTCAGTAGGCGACTACATCTGATTTCACAACTGAAGTTCTCTCGGAAATATATATCAAAATGATAAAACAGAAAGAGTCTTCGTACAATGTAACTAATGACCTGAAAGAACGGTCTCTGATCCATGTGAAGGCTCCATGTTCTGGAGGTTACCGACAAATCGTTACCAGTGTAGCCAGATTCTAGACGAAACGTTCCCCTACTCTCGCGCTTAGCACGCCTCGTACACAACGCAACGCTATGTGTCGGTGCGTCAGAAAACCGAAAGACGCCGAGAGAAGCCGAAGTTGGCAGCGAACAGAGGAGAAATAATATGCCAAGCTTCAGTTCAGTTCTTGGAGATTTAATAGATTTTGCTTCTGCGTATGCGCGGAATTGGGTCGCCATTTAGAAATTTCACAAATTTGATGCCAGATTCGTGATCAGCGCCATTTTAGGACTGCTGAACATAATCAAAGTTGGTAAAAAATATTTTTCCTGAAACTTCAGACGTTTTGCTCACTTTTGTTCATGGTTTTATATTCACTAGAATAGTTATTGGACACGAGGAAAAAATTATAAAATTGTTTTTTCATTTTGTTAGTACCTTGTCACTAAAAAACCGCCATATTTTTTTTTTTGTAATACATGAAATTGCAATTTTGATCTCAGAAATCGAAAGAGCATATCCAAAAATGGTAAGATAAATGGGTATGGTTAAAATTTTTAGCTTTTTTCGTTCGAGAGATAAGGTTGAAAATCACCTAGGAATTCTGACTTTTTGGGCGTTAATGGGTTAACTAAAAATATAAAATATTTTTGGAGCTATATTAATGGTTTATCTAAGTATAACTATTTCAGTTAAAATGTTCTAAGTAATCAAAAAACAAACAATAATATTAGGTGTAGTAAATAGTAATCCATTATTTTGCCAATAGATGGCTTTAGTAGTCTATATCTCCTGTTGTAAAAGTGCGATCGGGTTACACTAGATGGCGTTAGAAAGATAAGATTTCGTACTAAAAAAGCTTCTGATACAGTTTTGTGATTGCTTGACTCAAAATTTTTTTAGCACGCGTCAAAGATGGACACCAACAAAGAGAAAATACGCCATATTTTACAGTTTTTCTTCGATAAAGGCGAAAACGCAAGCCAGGCAGCTGAAAATGTGAATAGTGTTTATGGTCCTGATACTGTAACAGCCAATCACGCGCAATTTGGGTTTCGTCGATTCCGTTCCGGTAATTTTGACGTCGAAGATGCACCACGCTCTGGAAGGCCAATTGTCAAAAATGTCGATAAAATAATGGAAATCGTCGAGTCCGACCGTCAAGTAAGCACTGTTTCGATTGTCCAGGAGCTAAACATTGCACAAAAAACCGTTTGGAACCACTTAAATAAGGCTGGATACAAAAAGAAGTTGGATGTATGGGTGCCACACGAGTTATCGCAAAGAAATCTCATGGACCGAATTTCCATCTGCGAATCGCTGCTGAATCGCAACAATATCGATCCATTTCTGAAGCGGATGGTTACTGGTGATAAAAAGTGGGTCACTGACGACAACGTCAAGCGACAACGGTCGTGGTCAAATCGCGGTGAGCCGGCGCAAACAGTGGCCAAGCCAGGATTGACAGTCAGGAAGGTTTTGCTGTGTGTTTGGTAGGACTGGCAGGGAATCATCTACTATGAGCTGCTCCCCTACGGTCGAACTCTTAATTTAGACCTGTACTGTCAACAATTGAGCCGTCTGAAAGAAGCAATCGCCCAGAAGTGGCCAGCTTTGGCCAATAGGAGAGGAATTGTGTTCCATCAGGACAACGCCAGGCCGCATACATCGATAGTGACTCGCCAGAAGCTCTGGGAGCTTGGTTGGGAAGTTCTTATGCATCCACCTTATAGTCAGGACCTGACACCAAGTGATTACCACCTGTTCCTGTCTATGACGAATGATTTTTCAGGTGAAAAATTCGCCTCAAGAGAAGATTGTGAAAATCGACTGTCCCAGTTTTTTGACAATAGGGACAAGGGTTTCTACGAGAGAGGCATTATGAAATTACTTCCAAAATGGCAACAAGTTATCGAACAAAACGGTGCATATTTGACCTAAATCGTATCATTCTATCTATGCTAAATAAAACCTTCAATTTAATGCAAAAATAATGGATTTCTTTTTACTACACCTAATATTAGTATGTGCAACTCTTTTTCTAAAAACTTTTAATTTATTTACTTGCAATCTAATAATAAATTTGATCATCAAGTTTTATTAAATTATAAGTTAGATTTTTGTATTGGTTTAGATGGAGTAATTTTTGGTACAAACAAAATCAAAATTAACACTTTTATAGGTCTTGCAGCTCGATCTTCCTGCAGCGGTGCCGCTTTTTCGATTACGTAGCCGTCTGCGATGTTATGGAACCTCCAACAACATACAGTACAGGATCCAGTAAGCTGCTGGCTCGCTAACAGTTCCAAAACGTAAGTATTTTTCCAATGTATTCTGGTTCCCTGCAGCAGTTATACCCACTCTGCTCCATCCTAGGTAATCATCTTGGTTGGCGCTCAGCAGAGGCTAGGATGATAGTTACTGAACAAGGAGTGCTGCTGGGTGCTACGAGGGCCTCATAGTTCAGTCAACAGGTAACTTCTATTTCAAAATATTAACCACTTTTTCCTTTTATTAATGTAAGTGCTTCTTTTCTATTTGAAGGTACTGTGAGAGGCAGGAGCAAGGAACCAGGCAAAATTTGGCGGTAGGAGGATCATCGCTGCAAATAAATAGGTAAGTACCGTTTTGTATTTCTAAATAACAGTATAATTGTGTATTTTTTAGCTATATCAACCTAGAGACAGCGATTCTTTTGTTATTTGGGGCGATGCAGTAGGGCAGTTCGATACGTATTTTCGCCTTACAATCGCGAGTTCCGGTATAGCACTGTAACAATTCTTAAACATTAGTAATACAAAATCAACGAGTAAACGCATTGCAGTTCGCTTTGCCTTTTAGCGGTTTATAGAATTACAAGTGCGCGTATATATTTTAACGATTTTCTACGATTAAACTTTAGAGTCTCAGAGCAATAGTTGCAGGTTGTTCCATTGGCTGTTGAGCGTATGCATCACACGCAGTTGTACATTCGGAATTTTACTTTGTATGCTTTGGGGTCATCTTTAAAAGATGAGGTTGTTCAGGAAGTTAGGGCTTCTAGTAACGAGTTTTATAGGCCGACCTAAGTTCCTGGTTAAAGAAATTCTAAGTTTACGAATGCCCATGCAAAGTTTGATGGGCCAACGCTTTCGATTGCTTGGCCATAGATGCGATACAGACCACATAATCAATTGCAAAGGTCGATTTCCGAAAAAACGAGTATACACACGGTGCGAGTTCACCATGAGACAACCAAAGAACGAATAAATCAACGATGGGGTGAAGCATGATGAGGCGGTAGGGGAGGAGGATGACGCGAAAGAGACGATACGACGCAGTGGGGGACGATAATGTGCGGTAGGAGGGGTGCTAAGCATTAGGGGGTAATAACGACCCTGTGAGGGTGATTGATAACTTCAGCCTCGCTTGGCTGTGATTCGGGCTGTCTTGATTAACGCCAGGGGCGAGAGAGCAGTTTCGGCGGCGTGTTTAAGTAGACCGCCGCTTCCAGCATAATCACTATCAATGGCTGCTGGTTACCTGTTATCAGGACCGACGAGGCGGTTGGCGCAGGTGCTACCACGGCCGCACGCAGGTTCGACAGCTCTTTGCTCGCCCCTCTTCGGCTTACCCGCTCGGGGCACTAGATGCACAAGCGCACCTCTTACTCGGCCTGGTCACACCGGAAGCAAAACATTTTAGTGCGCTCATACGCACAGGCGTTATAGCGGTGCTCCTTCTTACAGTTCCAGCACGGCTCTTCAACTGCTGGGTGCACGTGGTGTGAGCAGCGGAGGTCGGACGACCAGGTCCATCAGCCGCGGGATCGGCCTGTTTGCTTGGGCTTGTGGAGGCTGGAGTGCGACCATCAGCGGCGATATAGCCGTTGGGGAGGCAACCATCGCTGACGATGGCTGTAATCCCACAGGGGCCGTTGGTATCGAGAACACTGGCCCCCTCCAGGCGTCCAGCGACACTGTGGGCTCTTCAGGGACGATTCGAAACCATATTTGGGGTATCGCATCAATGATCCCCCTGGCCTCTCGAATTCGTCGACCCTGCACCATGAATCTCTCTTTCTCCTCTTCCTCCTTGCATTTCTGCGGATAACGCGGCGTCGACCGATCATTTTGAGTAGCCGCTGCTCTGACGAACTGGACGTCATCACCTTCTATCACCCTTACTTCTCCTTTCTGGGGGTCGCTTACCACCTTTACGACTCGAGGTGGTAGTCATGACGGACGAGAGGGTTGGCGAGCTACTTCCTTGCGGATTTCCATCCTAGTCCGATTTTTTCTTCCCTTTATGCTCGAGGATGTGGGGGCATTAGGGGGGGGGGGGTGTTTTTTTTTGGGAAGGCTGGGATAGATATCCCTGATTATCGGCCTCCAGGCGAATCGCGGTAGTACTCATTTCCATTTATCCTCATCAGGCATCATAAGGGGTCTGGTCGATGCTCATACAGTGCATTTCCATCTACTTTCCAATTGGAATACTCTTTCGGTCATCGTTTTAAACGCCGTAGTTGATTAGTGTACCAATTATCAATATCCAATAATTTTGTTGCAGCAAGCTGGGTGTCATTTTCGAAAGCACACGATAGCGCGTCTGGCACTTTTTGCAGGGCACCTGTCCTGTGTGTTATCTTCATATTGTACGCTTGTAGTGCCGTTGCCCATCTCGCTAACCTGCTTGTAGGATTTTTGAGGTTATGCAGCCATAGAGAGCTGCTATGGTCAGTTATGACCGCGAATTTCTCAGCTAAGAGATAACCTCTAAGCTTTTCGACGGACCAAATAACAGTTAAACATTCCTTCTCTGTTACTGTATAATTTTGTTCTGCTTTCGACAGTGTCCTACTAGCGTAGGCGATGGAGTGCTCTTCTACCTCTATGCATTGTGTAAGTACAACTCCTAATGCATAGCTACTTGCATCGGTTTGAAGTGTAAAGGGTAGTGTGGGGTCGGAACGGGCTAGTATCAGGGCTTGGGTTAGAAGAAGAAGCAGTTTTTCAAACGATTACTGCTGTTGTTCTCCCCAATGACATCTAACATTTTTCTTAAGAAGATCCGTTAGTGGTATTTTGATCACGGCTAAGGTTTCCATGAATCAAGCGTACCACCCCACCATTGCTAGGAATCTCCTAAGTTGTTTCAAATTTTTTGGTAGAGGGTACTTCAATATACATTCGATTTTAGCCGGGTCGGTTGTTAAGCCTTTCCGATTGATTTTGTATCCTAAGTAACGGACTTCTGAACATCTGATTTCTGACTTCTCGGCATTGATTCTCATTTTGGTTTCCCGCAGCTTCTTTATTATTAATTTGAATCAATGAATATGCTCCTCAAATATATTTATAAAAATATAGTGGCTATTATATCATTTATGTAACACATCGTTCAATAAGTCCCGAGACTAACCCAGAGATGGTGCTAGTAGTACCAAACTGGCCATGTTTCCATAGAGTGCGAACCTTTACATGAAACGTGTAAAAATTTCACGTCGATCGGATCACAGATAGCAGAGTTATCGAGGTTAGAGTAAAGTCATTTTGTAATTTGTTTGAAAAATGAAAAAAAGCGAGAAACTGAAGCCTATTTTGAAGCAAAGGATAAATCCTTCTATAAACATGGTATAGAAATGTTGGAAAGGCGTTGGAAGTATTGTATCACTCTAAAAGGAGATTATATTGATAAATAAAAATGATTTTTGAAAAAAAATGTTGTTTTCGTTGTTGGTCTCGGGACTTATTGAACTATGTGTTAGACGAACACATGAAGTTGCCGGTTAGGTCCAAAAAATGCGGTCCATCCCGCGTTGAAAGCTTGCGTGTGCATTGGTTATCCCGTAAGGGATGCGCGAAAACTGAAATAAACCTTTGCCGAGGACTTCAAACGTAGTTAATTCTTTAATGGATTTCCCAAGGGAGATCTGGTGATAGGTCTGGGGTAAATAAATTTTCAATAGATAATGGGTGTTGCGGAGGTTGTCAAGCAACATATCCATATGAGGTAGGAAGTAGGCGTCCTTGCGGGTTACTTGGTTCAGTGCACGGTATTCTATGCAAAAACGAATTTTGCCGTCACTTTAAGGGACTATAACTGGGCAATTACTCCACGCACTTTACGAGGGTTCGATTATTCCCTTCGTAAGAAGGCGATCTACTTCAGCATGTGCGGCTACAAGTAGCCTAGGCGATATTCGATGGGTCCTTTGCTTAATAGGTGCATGACCTTTGACATCGATTCTATGGGAAGTAATTTTTGTAAGACCTGATGTTGCATTCCTTTGTAGCTTGGTTAACCGTGCTACTATGGATTCAATCGTTCAGAGCTCCGGGTCCATGATTTTAGGAATAAAATGACTATACGATGTTCTTGTCAGTATATCACATTCTATTTTCGAAATTTATGCGCATTTTCAAGTGCGATGGCAGGTCCATTCTCGGGATCATATCCAAATCGAGGGAATTGGCTACCCTAATTTGATATTGTATGGCATTTCCGTCGATTTTGAACGTTAAATCGACGATTCTACCTATCTTCTCCAATTGACTATTAGCCATAACCATATATGAGTCCGACGGGCTAACTTTGGTCTCAATTAAGGCCGCTACTTACAGTCCCACGAATGACGCCGCTACATCTGGGTCCACTAAGGCTGGAAACGTCTTTCCTGCTAATTCTATATTCAAATATAGACTATTATCATGTTCTCCTACAGGTGCTACTAGCTCTTCCCGCGGTTGAAGATATCCCGCTGAGATGAGACCTGTCGAGATTCCGAACTAAATGAGCTTCTGATGCCAGATTTAGCTTATTGCTCTTCGATGCTCGGACTCTAGGTGCTGATGTGCGTGCGTTCTTTTGATTTCCGATTTCCAATGCTAAAGAGGACGATTTGACCTTTAGCGCCTTTCTCTACGGTCGTTTCCCTGGTTGCTTGAAGGTGTTGCGCATCTAGGGCATATGCGTAATGTTATTTTCTTCTTTCCATATTTAAAGCATAGGGGACCGGTTCTTTTTGGGTATTGCCAGGCCGAATGTCCTATCTTCCGACAAATTCAGCAGATCATTTCTTAGGGCTGGCTATTAAGGTTGTTATTGTATGAGGGACGACAATTATCTTCAGGAGGCTTATTATTAAGGGTTATTTCGTATTGGTTGACGTTTGCCGTCTTTGTCGGGATAGACTTTACCTAGTCCTCTCTTATCGAAGCGGTTACTGGTCTCTTCGCGGAGCATTAGATCTCCTCGGTTGTGGTTCAATAACTGCAGCAAGATCTTCCTGCAATGATTTCAAAGGTCTATTATTTTTTATTACAGCTATTTGACCGATGTTATGATTTTGTGCCTGATCTACATGCAGTTTCGGGTATAAGAGACTGATTGGGGTGAGAGAGGACGATAATCACGTTCTCTTTCTTTTCGAATCTTCTCTAGTTGACCTATGATTTGCATTTCTATGAACAAGCTGAACTGTTCTCTTTTGATTATTCGAGAGTAGAAGGGGTTGAGGTTATTATCTGCTATGTTCAGCTGCTGCTGTTTGATTAATCGAGGCACTACTTTGTCGAAAAGCATTCTCAGCCTCGCGAGGTACGATGCAATAGGCTCCTCTGGCCCTTGTGTACGCACCCAGATTTCTTTGTCCAGTCATGGTTGATAATTTGGCGCTCCATATTGTAATCTTAGTGTATTGGTAAAATTCTCTACTGATCTTCTTCCTTTATAAAGAGGTCTTACCCAATATAATGCTGATCTATTTAGAATCATCGTAATCATTTTCAATACTTGTGCATCGGGAAAATCTGTGCATTCTCGGAATTTCCGTAATCTCAATATAAATTCTTGCACATCGTCCTTATGTTCTCCCAAAAAATAAATTTTGTGCGCAAAAAAACTGGACCGTATGTCGACTGATGCCGCTATGCATTGATTGTCGTAGCGGTTATTAGGACGTAGTAGATCGTTGTAGATTTCCGATGGTTAATGCAAGGCTGTTGAAGCCCATAAAAAGTCCCTGAATAAGTATGAGTCTCGTTTTGTTTGGTTGGATACAACGTAAGAAGTCACGGCTGCTCTGGGTGAGTTGCGTCACTATATACGACAGGTTAATATGCTCCAAGGTGAGGCAGCGTTATATGGGGGTTATACGATATGTGTGCTGCCGTCACTTGCGATGCCACTGTCGTTTGCTGAGGTATCATTAGGTGCGAATTAGACGCTATGACACCGTTGTATATCGAAGTGATCGGTTGCACCGACGGTATTGGTGCGGATTCAACCATCGTCACTTAGGGCTTCACTAAATAATTTTCAATATTTTGTGATGACGTATGTTGCTGTAAATACAAATTCGTTAGAGGTTGCGCGGTAGGGTGGTGTGTCGGTATGTTCGATAGGGGTTGTAAGATAAAGTGGTTATGATTGTATAGGCTCGACGATGTGGGGGGCGGTTGGGTATGCTGTGGTATTTATATTTATTAGGGTTCGGATGGTAGAGTAAATTGCAGTGTTTATATTCGTTAGGGTTTGGGCGGTAGGGCAAATTAAAGATATATTCGAAGATTGGGGTACTAAATTTGCCATATTTAGTTCTCTTTATATCTTTTCTTTGATAAGTTTTTTATAATCTTCCAAAGTTTTCTGAAAGTCTTACGTTTCTTCCATCGGAACTAATATGCTTTATTACCCGTCTCTTTATTGACTCCTGCCGACGTTGGTATAATTAGTGTACTGGATGGTACATTTTCCTTCTTAATAGACGAATGATATGTTTCTGGTGCTCTCAGGTTCAAGGCTTTCGCACTTGGCACCACCGTGCTGTTAGCTGGTGCGTTACCTTTCTCCTGGACGACCGAATCGTCCAAAAGTAGCTTATCCGGGTTCATCGATATTCGGGCGACTTTACGCTTGGAGTTGAAACTTGTTCAACTTCGTAGTTCCGGCTTGGTAACAGCTTGATTGCCGTATAGTCTCCTTAAGTTAAGCCTGATTAAGCGATCAAATAACTTTTCTTGGTTACTCGCTAGATTGATTCCTGATCAGGAAGTCTGATTTCTAAGTTGTTCGACGGTGAGGCCAGCGAACCTTTCCTGCAATGATTTCAGCTCCTTCTCTATAATCTTAATATAATTAACGTCTAAGGTTTGCATGTTATATGACGCCATTTTAAACTGTACATCGTTTTATCTTGAATTTTCCAAAGTGTTTTACCATAACTTAATCAATTGAAAAATTTTTGCCAAAAAATCCAAATTTCATTACGTTATGGCGAAACAGATTATACAGGGTGTTCCGTTTCAATCTATCGGTCGAAATAACTTCAAAGACAGATAGTTATATCAAAAAATGTTTAGACAAAAGTTGTAGGAGTTGAAGGGGGTCGTCCAACGCTGACCTTGGCGTTAACCTTGAGGTCAAATTTGAAGGTTATTTGAGGGTCAAATCGCGAAGTTTAAATGGAAATCCCAATTTTATATTGCAGATTCTGATTCTGCGTCGAAAAATATGGAAATTTTGTTCGGAACATTTTTTAGATTCGTGATAGATGTCGCTGTAATCGACAAAATTAAAAATGCGTACAAAAATCGTTCCCGAATTAGAATTTCTCGAGAAATACACATCGTGTTCTGCAAATTAGAATTCTGTGGATAAATACGATTAAAAAAAATCTGTTTTGATAAAAATGTTTATTCTAGTTTAAGCGTTATCCGGGGACAACAGATTTTTTTTAAACGTATTTATCCACAGAATTCTAATTTGCAGAACACGATTTGTATTCCTCGAGAAATTCTAATTCGGTAACGATTTTTGTACGCATTTTTAATTTTGTCGATTACAGCGACATCTGTCGCGAATCTAAAAAATGTTCCAAACAAAATTTCCATATTTTATGACGCAGAATCAGAATCTGCAATATAAAATTGGGGAACCAATTTCAGATTTTTAAGTTGAAACCGCTCCATAAGGGGGTTAGAGGGGGAGGTTGATTGTGGTGTCATTGCATGTCCCCTATCCAGATTAACAAATTTTTCTTTTTTATCTTTTCATATGCGTAGTTGTTGAAATATTCGCATCGATAGATTAAAACTGCCGATTACAGCGCCATCTGTCACGTACCGAAAAAAATGTTTGAGACAAAACTTTCATATTTTTCGACGCAGAATCAGTATCTGTAATAAAAAATTGGGATTTCCATTCAAACTTTGCGATTTGACCCTCAAATAACCTTCAAATTTGACCTCAAGGTTAACGCCAAGGTCAGCGTTGGACGACCCCCTTCAACTCCTACAACTTTTGTCTAAACATTTTTTGATATAACTATCTGTCTTTGAAGTTATTTCGACCGATAGATTGAAACGGACCACCCTGTATAATCTGTTTCGTCATAACGTAATGAAATTTGGATTTTTTGGCAAAAATTTTTCAATTGATTAAGTTATGGTAAAATACTTTGGAAAATTCAAGATAAAACGATGTACAGTTTAAAATGGCGTCATATAACATGCAAACTTTAGACGTTAATTATATTAAGATTATAGAGAAGGAGCTGAAATCATTGCAGGAAAGGTTCGCTGGCTTCACCGTCGAACAACTTAGAAATCAGACTTCCTGATCAGGAATCAATCTAGCGAGTAACCAAGAAAAGTTATTTGATCGCTTAATCAGGTTTAACTTAAGGAGACTATACGGCAATCAAGCCGTAACCAAGCCGGAACTACGAAGTTGAACAAGTTTCAACTCCAAGCGTAAAGTCGCCCGAATATCGATGCCCCTTCAACTCCTACAACTTTTGTCTGAACATTTTTTGATATAACCATCTCTCTTTGAAGTTATTTAGACCAATAGATTAAAGCGGACCACCCTGTATAATGATCGTACTTTCTATACTTTATCGTCATTGTTGCGATCCATGCTTTTGTAAAAATGTATATTTTTATTTCAATAAATTTATTCCTTGATAAAATATTTGACACTAAAGAGCAACCTAACAATGATTTCGTAGACAAATAATCTCTTCAACTTTTTCTGGAATTTATAATTGAAATAAGTAGTGCCGATGAAAACTTATTCCAATTCATAATAAATAAATCGTATTTACATTCTGCAGTAGCCTCAAAAATATGATTTTTCATTTAATCTGAAAAAAATAATTCAAATAATTCGCGTGAACTTTTTTCTTTCAAAGGTTCGATTGCTGTTGTAACATATTAGCACCATACTTACCATTACTATTCTCATGATGAGAAGAGCCTTTTTTCCATTCGAAAACATGATCTGACACCAAGAATTTCTGATTTAGTGTATATCAATTTTTTATTTGCTCATAAGTACTTAAAGGGAGATCCATAGATAAAATAACTTTTTTTTCAGAATCATATTCTTTTTCTGAAGATTCATCATGGGTTTCGGTGACTTCAAATTAATTATAACAATTTATTGCATAATGAGTTGCTTGGACAAAAAACTGTTACAAAGCTTTTTCTCATGATTTTTTGTATAGAATCGATTGCCGCTATAAGTTTCTCAAAATTGAGTTTCGTACTAATTTGCTTAAACAATTTTGTAATAAACAGTTTAATTGAAAAACAAAAAAACACAAGTATTTTATTTTTTAGTAAAGTCCCGTTTGGCGTAGTTACTTTTTGTTATTTGCAATAGTGTAAGCATAAGCCATAACGAGTTCCGGTGACTCCAAATTGTTTATAACAATTTTATTGCAAAATGAAGGCTTTGACGAAGAAATGTCATAAATGATTTTCTTCATAATTTTTCTTGTAGAATCGAAAGCAGTTTATAGAACACGCTTGAAAATAATCAGAAAGTGATTTTTTTTAATTCGACCTAGCGATAAAAAATACAGTTTTGAAATTTGTGTACAATAATGTGTTATCTTAGTTTTAATTTTATACTTTAAATTTTTATATAATCTAATACTATAGATCGTTGCAGTGAAAATTTTTAAATATTTTATTTCGTAATACATAATATTAAAATATATTTGATTTAATTACATTAGTTTTTATTCCCTCTTTTGTATCCCTAGAATGAAGTACTTTCGTCTAGACACGTATGCTTATCGACAGAATAAAGAGAGGCTCGTGTATTGTAAGAGGTGTGTTCAAAAAGTAAGGTAACTTTTCAAATTGCGTGGGCTAAGTATATTCGATTATCGATTTTTGTTGCTGTTATGTTAGTACACATGTCCCGAACATATGTTCACAGTGTCAAGTGTATAGCATACTTAGTTTGTTTTTGACAGATAGAAAAGTTAGATGTGGCTTAGTATGCTTGGCGATTTTCTATTACTATAAGAAATTGAGCTAAGCATCATTCGCTATTCGCATCATATTTTGTACAAAAAATGAAATCAAGTGATTTACAACACTTGAAATGTTGATAGTGTCATACAGTGAGTCTGCTGTAAGTAAAAAAAAAATGTTTCAAGTTGTATAAGCTCTTCCAAGATGGCCGAAAAGATGCCAATGACAAACCTCGTTCTGGACACCCCAGCATATCAACAACAGATAATAACATCAAAGCTGTGAAGAAATTGTTTTAGAAAATCGTCAAATTACTATAAGAAAAGTTGCTGAGGATGTTGGCATATCAATCAGCTCATGTCATGCAATTTTTCCGGATGTTTTGGGCATAAGACGTGTGTCAGCGAAGTTTGTTCCGAAACTTCTTAATTTTGATTAGAAGAACGTCGCATGAGTATCGTTCAGAAGCTCTTAAATGACGCCAATAATGATTCTTAATTAATCAAAAGTGTCATAACTTGTGACGAATCATGAGTATATGGTTATGATCGATTAAGATTAAGTTCGATTAAATATCAAATTTTTGCTCACTGTTTTTTTCGAATACCGTGGCGTAGTGCATCAGATATTTTTACCTAAAAGTCTTACAGTCAATAAAAAGTATTACCTTAAAGTTATGTGCCGTTTGTGAGAAGCAATACGAAAAAAAATTCGGAATTGTGGAAAAACAATTCATGGCTTTTGCATGACGATAATGCACTTACTGATTCATCGTTGCTTGTGAGAGATTTTTTGGCCAAAAACAACACGACAATCATGCCTCAGCTACCATATTTACCGAATTTGACCCCCTGCGACTTTCTTATATTCCCAAAACTAAAGAGAGCTATGAAAGGACAAAGATTTGCAATGATTGAGGAAATAAAAACTGCATCGCTGGAAGAATTCAAGGCAATAACAAAACGTGCTTATGAAAAGTGCTTTTAGAATTGGAAAAAGCGTTGGTACAAGTGTATTGTATTCGAGGGAGATTACTATGAAGGGGTCAACATGAATATTGATGAATAAATAAATCTTTTTTCAGAAAAATATAAATTCACCTTACTTTTTGAATATACCTCATACATACGCATACTTTCCCGAAAGAAGAAAAGTGTCGGTTATTAAAAACTGAAAGAAGTAAGCAAGTTACTAAAAACAATAAAATAAAACAAAAATTAAAAAAAATATTTTTAAGAAAATATTGAAATAATGACGTCATATTTTGACGAATAAAAATTATCCAAAAGAACATATTTCATTAATATCTTAAAGCTTACCTCAGCTCCTAAACTGGATAAGCCGCTTAAACTAGCGTATAAAGGATTAGTATCCAGATATCCAGCGCATGTTATTTCTCTCTTAGCTCTTTCTTGTAAAGTAGCGATGAAATGTTCAGCATAGCTAGGTGGTTTCCATTCTGGATTTGTAAGTGTGAAGTGTATTAAAGATAATTCAGTCTTGCCATCTTCAGCTTGTGTATATTGATTAGATACAGGTGAGATAGTTATTTCTTTTTGTTCAAATCCAAGATTTTCAAAAGTACTGCACTCCGATTCTTTAAAATTTACACTTTGTGTAAATGTTTGCCACATCGGATTACCATGCTTTTTTATATCCATCTGAGCAAAACTGCAGACATCACCAACACCAGTGACTTCGATAGTAAAGTTGCGATAGAAGTCAACTATATCTAATGCTTTATACCTTAAATGAAAGCATAAAATGTATGGTGTTAAAAGAGGTGATATTAATTCTTCCAATAAATGTACAGCACGGTATTGGAAAAGCTGAGCCACTTGCGCTCTAGTTACTTGAGTATGGGCGTGATTTCTCCAAGTATCCGGTCTGTAATGGGTATGAGCAAGAACAGCAGTAAGTAAACTCTCTGGGCACCAAACAAGATTTTCATCAGGTATAAGAGATCTACAAATAGCAGCAACAGTTCCTGTTATAGTCATTATCATTAAGACATATTCTACAGTTAAGAAATCTTCATCGTAGAATGTTAATATAAGAAATACAGCAAATATACTGCCTGAGACAAAAGCAACATTTTTTGCAATAACTGTTATTAATGGTGAAGTAAACATACTCATATATTTAGAAGCTGGGCGATATGCTCGATTTAATCTAGCATTTA
The DNA here is from genome assembly GCA_949987625.1 of Chalcis sispes. Classification (NCBI taxonomy): domain Eukaryota; kingdom Metazoa; phylum Arthropoda; class Insecta; order Hymenoptera; family Chalcididae; genus Chalcis; species Chalcis sispes. The sequence goes on from OX465098.1 coordinate 43,904,592, forward strand.
ATTCATGATCTAATTCATTAAAATGGCGCAAGTACAACCGCCCATGTAAAGACCACATGCGTGTCCCAAGAACTCCAGGTTCTCGTTTCAAAAGCTAAAAATAAAAGAAAAATCTATTATTACAATTACAATTTATACATATGTACATACATTCAATCTGTTAAAAAAAAAAAAAAAAAAAACAAAATTTTTTTAAAAAATTAAATTTTAAATCATAATCAATTAGTAAGATAAATTTTTTTTTTAATCCGTAAGAATAAAGCATTATTTTTCAATTTTTAAAATGCTTTTGAGGAAATCGTTCCTTTATCATCTTTCTGCACAAAAAGAAAATATTTTTATTAGTTCTAATTCATTTTTATTCAATTTCACTCAAACCAATTATCAAAAAAAAGAAAATTTTTGAATTTCTTCTAATATTCAGGGTGAGTAATTTTAATCTTTAGATCCGAATATCCATTAAATTACTCGGCCTAGAAAAAAAAAATTTAGACGAAATATGTTCAGAGCAGAAGGGGTATAAGACCTTATTAATGGCCTCGACCTCGAGGTCGATTTTCAAGGTTATTTGAAGTTCAAGATCATTATTTTAAATGGGAACGCCTATTTTTTATGTCGGATTATGGAAGAGTGGAAAATTTCACGTTAGAAATGATTTTCCTAAAGTTTTTATTCTGACGTTGAAACGGTCAAATCAAGCTCAAATTTCGAAAAACGTAAGGTCAAGGTGAATTTTACATTTTTTTAGAAATTTCTATTTTTCATGTTCGATTCTGAAAAAACAGGGGATTTTAAGTCAGAAATGACGGTTCAAAATTTTGTGTGCCAACCTTGAGAAAGTCAAATCGAGGTCAACTGTTTTAAAGTGCTCAAAAGCTTTTTCTTTTAACGTTAGCGATTTATTGAGCACGCTAAACGTTAAAGATGCCTTATTAAGTAATGATTGAAATGCACGAGTTTTGACGACCTTGACTCATAGGTGACCTTGAAGTCTAGATTCTAGAGTTCAAGATCGTTTTGTAAGAAATCGTAAAAAATCAAAACACTTTTAGCGTAACCCTGAAACAACGACGTGGACGTAGTAAGTTCTGTTTCTTTTGGGATGCTTGATTACCATGAGTCCCCTTGCCTCTCACGTAAATGAAGGTCAACTATAAATCAAGGACGTCATTACTTGATAAAGGATCTTTAACGTTTAGCGTGCTCGGTAAATCGCTAACATTAAAAGAAAAAACTTTTGAGCGTTAAAACAGTTGACCTCGATACAAGATTGTTAACCTGTTTATATTGCCTTTTTCGTTTGATCTACTAGAACCCTGTATATTATCCACGAGCTTGTAAGACCTATCACTTTCTAATAATACACGCTGTCTCCTGTCTTGAAGTATTTTGGATTCGCCTTTTGTCATTATAGTTTCTAACTTTAAGTTTTCGTCGCAAGAATGTCTGACATCAAAAAACATTTTAATATATTCTATTACAAAGTGATGTGACCTTTCTAAAGAACCATTGAATGACTGCGGATGATAAACTGCTGTTTTCCTGCTTGATTTTGAACTTCTTGGCTATATTTTCATTAAATAACATGAGAGCCTTGACTCGCCACTATCACTCCTGGAGCACCTTAGTTTTCACACTCAAGAGTTTTTTAATTGGCATTGTAAGCACCTTTGTGTTCCTCTAAAGCAGAAACGTGCATTCTTTAATTATTGTGCTTTAATCTTTTTCTTTTATGTATTTCATTACAACTTCGCAAACTATAATCTTTACTTGAGTTCCTCGTAATATGTGCCTCATTTTAATGATTAATATCTTTCTATGATACTTATTTGACGTACTTACTCTTGTGCTGATTGATCATAGATTTGCTTTTAATATGATTGATCTAAAAACTTTAAGTGAATTTATAATATTTTGTATTATCTTTATATGAGAAATCAAAATCAGATGCGTAAAATCTAAAGAAGACGCAAAAATAAACGTAAAAATTTAAATAGAAACACAAATAAATATTTGACAATTTATTAAATATTGTAAAAAGTGTTTTCAATTTTACAAGTTTTAAGTTTCGAATATGCATTATATAATACAGCAGATATACGAATGCTGCCGCGCGCCGAAAGAGCACTCTTTTTATTACTTTGCTAACTGCATTATAACATTTTATGTAAAAAAGAATTAAGCGAAATCTCAACCGTCAAAATGGGAGGGATACTCACTCGAGGGATGATCTCGTATCTGACGAACTCAGATCTACTTTCTGGCTTCACCTTGCCGCCGAATCCTAATTACTTGAGGTTTAGCCTTGCGGTGGATCAGGCAGCCTTAGGGAACACGAAGATACCCCGAGCTAAGGGCTTGAAGCGGAGTAATCTCAACGCATAAAACTCGAATGCCCACGAGCACTCACATGAACTTTTCAATCATTTAGTTTACTTATTGAACTCATTTCTATTAACAATTAATTATTAACAAGTTGCATTTAATTTGTCAATATATTCTAAACCGTTTATTCTTCCATTACTTTATCTCACATAAAGATAAATTATAAAACGTTTTTTCTAACATTATATATTTACTGCTAACAATTAATTTTCTAATTTATTTACATTTATAACTTGAAAGCATTTAAATATATTTTAATATTTTGCTACATATTGCCTTTTAAAGATTTTGTTTATATTTTTGCCCTGACGTTTATATTTTGGCGTCTTCTCGTAATTGCTTTTAATTTTTGTCAGCATAAGGATTTTAAATACGTTTTCTTATAATATGTATACAAATCTATAGAACTAATTAACTTCTATTGAATATAATTTTTTTCAATTTTTCCATTCTTGATTAAACTAAATCAATTATAATTCAATAAATTTTTTACCTGAATTTTCACATAAATTACAAATTTTATACTACAATATTTTCTATTTTAATTGGTAAAAATATTTTATATTTTATATTTTACATTTTATAGTATGTAAAAAATGTTGTATTTCGCAGCCTCAGCCTATATCTATCGCTTATTTCCACGTTCATGCTCCCCCAGGCTACTTCCGCGTTCACGCTTCCTCCTGGCTACCCCGCGTTCTACTTCTGCATTCCGAGCCTTTCTCACAATTTCACTTCTGCATTGTAACGGTTTTTAGCCCACATATTAAAATATTTTATTTTCAAATTATATTGATATTATTTAAATTATTTAATATTATTTAATTTAACTGACAAATTATTATAATTTTAGCTTTATATATATACATACATACATATATATATATATATATATATATATTTATAATTTTCAAACCTTCTAAAACCTACATATTTATAATAATTAATTTTTAAAGTAATTTTAATTTTTTAATCAAAAATCTTTGCCTATTGCTAACAGTCTCTGTTGTAACTTCTTGATGTTTCTTTCGAATTACTAAGGCAGACTGAAACTTATTACTTCTGTTGGTACTTTCAAAAGTACCAACAAGGTAGTACCAAAAGGACTTTCTTGTGGGCCAATCGCGTTTTTCTTGCAGCTCGGTTCTCAAACGGTCCAATAACGATGAATAATATGCACCTGTAATAGTTTTACCCTTTTCCAGATAGTCAATGAGGATTATCATGGATTTGATCAATGATTTCTGGAGTCGTAACCTCCACAGGCCGTCCAGAACAGAACGTTCAGCGTCACTTGTGCCCATATGGTCAGTCCGAAAATTTTAAAACCACTTATAAACTGTTCTAATCGAAGGTGTAGAGTCACCATAATTTTTATCAAGCTTCTCTTTAGTCTCCTGAGGCATTTTGTCTTTCATAAAGTAATGTTTAATCACCACACGAAATTATTTTTCGTCCATTTCTTGAAAATCACTCGACTTCCTTGATTCACACGAATGCCAAACACAAAGAAATAGACCAATATGGCTGCAACTTGGTGTGTGTTCATTCAAGAGATGCTACTAACTAAACATGACCTCGATACGCGCCGGTGGTGCCATCTCTCGGACATTGCACGGACTTTTCAAACGCCTTTCGTAGTACTTCTTGTTGACCATTTGACCTCGTGGCAAGAATTTATAATACACTATTCCATTAAAATCGAAGAACACAGTGAGCATAACCTTCATGTTCGACCGTACGTCTCGAGCCTTTTTCGGTCTAAGAATGCCTCCACTGGGTCAATTGAGCCTTAGTTTCGACGTCATATCCGTAAACCCATGTTTCGTCACCTGTTATCACACGTTTCAGCAATTCTGCATCGTTGTTTAGTTTTTTAAAAATGGTGAAAAAGAAAAAAAATAAAAATTCAAAAAACCCCTTCGTCGAGACAATTTTGATAGTATAAAGAAAGTCTGTACCAAATTTCAAGTAAATCGATGCATTAAAACTTGAGATATCTTGTGAACCGTATCGAGAAAAGTAGTTTCGAGAAAAACGCGTTTAAATTTTGCAGTCTTATTTCGGGCAGTCTGAGTAATTTAATGGTATGTTATACTTACATTTTTTTAATCAGTCATCTCTGCCTCATACAGTGTTCCTTTCTCGACTTCAAAAGTTTCATTTTTGGCAGATCTTTCAGCCATGCGAGCAGTTCTGCCTTTAGAAGCTTCGGAAGCTCGTATCTCGGAGCGGTTGACACGCTGTTGATCTCATTTGCTGGCAAACGCATGTCTTCCAGGTCCAATTTTTATTGACATTGTATCTAGAATTTTTAAAACCGGTATAAAACTTTCATTAAAAATACAGACAGTAATGTGGTTTGCTATTTCGATGGTGTGACTTGCAGCATGTATATGTTTAGGTGCAAAAATCCAGATAAGCGAGTTCAACGATTCATTATTATTCTGTGTTTCTGAACCTTAACATCTTGTCAGTAAGCTTTCCGAGGACAAGTTCTCGTATATTGGCTTTATCAATTCCAATACTTTTTCACTCAAAGGTGGATTCTCGTGAACAAAGTCTTGCAGAGTACCCTCAGAAACAGATTTTTGCCATTTACACCAACTTGATTCAGCAGGTGAACAATACTGATGCTGTGGATTTTCATCAGTTGAACTTTTATGGTAATAAGTGGCACACGCCTCGTTCCTCATATCATCAATAGATTCAGGATTTCGGCGAACAGCTAAACCATAATATAAACTCAATTCATTGATTATCTTGTCTGTTAATTTTCCATGGCCATTACCATCAATACCTTTATTATCTTTTTCAATTTTTTGTAACCTAGCACCTGTCCTTTTTTGGACATGTCCAACACATTCTTCTTTAATCACTACAGGATCACCATGATACGGGTCTATATCGATAATGCCCTCGAATGTTTTTGTGTCACCATCTCCGAAGTATTTAGCATATTTGACACCATGTTTCTCCACTGACCGTTTGAACATCTCGATTACGGCGTTGACCTCCATTTTCCCGGAACTTCCTCTATGGTTGATAGTGCAAAAATCTTCGTGTTCTTCGTACCAATCATTGTAAGCTGCAACATCCTCATTTTTTTTTATGCCTCCACAAATTATAGCCTTGACAAAAGATTGATTTTATAACTGTATCAATCACTTTCTTGCTGTATTTGCCTACAAGCGTGGTTAATCCGAACAGTGAGTTGAAACCTCGTTACTTCTAAGTGCCATCACCAGAGACAGTTAGATGTGTAGGGTCAGCATTAGGTTCAGAGGCTTCTGTTAGCTCTTTATCTTCCGCAACAGCTTTTGAAATTATATGTTCATAAACTGCACGTGAAGCTATCTGCAAATTTTCCAGGCGACTGTAGCACGTATTAATTGCTAACCCTTGGCATATATCCATCATGCTGCAAATTATATTGATGCCTTCCCTTCCTACACCTAAAAGTCTGACACTTGTATCTTGCGCCGTAGAATAACGATTGGCTGGAGCTTTTCTTTTTCTTTGTCTATCTAGACGCAAATTACTTCCTCTTTAAATTTTTTTATCCATTTTATATTAAAAATTTGAATATAACACTGGAAAAATACACAATACACAGGAAACGCACATCTACTCGGCTTGGCGGTTTGAACTGAACTAAACTGAACTGAACATAATACATGAGAACATAAGCAACAAAATACGTCACAATAGGCTTACAGAACCTTTGAGATGCTCGTTTGTAAGGTATATATTGATAACAAAAGAATTTATACTACCTTCTTGCCATTCAAGTAGCCGGAGGGTACCTATCGCTACTGTTGATTCGTTCCGGCCAGACCGGTTTAGTTAGCGTGTCACAAAATTAACTATAACTCCAAAAATAATTCGAATTTCTGTAAATCCTCTTAGAGGCTTATTCTTAAAGGTTTGAACTTCGAAAACATGAAAAAAAAAAAAAAAAAAAAATCAATTTTTTCAAATTTCTAGACTAGAATACCCCCTTAACACGTTCCGTGCCAGGTGTACCACCGGTGGTACACGCAGTCATATTTATTCAATGCGCTATGGCCTGAACGACAAGTCAGGCAAAAATGGCTTATCACGGAACGTGTTAAATTATTAGTGTAAAAATGGTATCAACAAATAAAAATTGGCAAAATCTCAATTTGAACAGTGTTGCAGTTGAAAGATTTTAAATCGCGTATTGTGTATTTATGTATACAGTATGTATAGAAATACTACATTTATATTTACACCGTATAAATAATTATATAATATCTATATATACCGTAAAAATAGATACACTATATTTATTTGAACCTTAAATAAGTTCTCGCTGTTTTTTTTACAAACTAAAAGCTTTATTCAGAACATAAGGCACAAAAACATTTAACTCAAAGTATTGCCTATCACTAGAGATCACTTTCTCCCATCTTTCTGGCAGTATATGAATTCTGCGTCAGAAAAACAATATGTCTTTTGAGGCTATCCAAGAATCGATCAATTCCTTAGTATCTTCGTAAGAATGGAAGCGCTGCTCAGCCTATTAAAATACCCCAACTTGTGAACTTTCTGCGGGTTCTTACGCACACATAAGGAGTTCTCACACAAGTACACAAAAATTATTAGAGCCTAATCATGTTTATGATTGGCGAAATTATGTTTACAATGTCGCTCAGTTGAAAGTACTGATGATTATACTAGTTGCTTCAATATCTGTGCAAAAATCACAAAAATGATTGCTATTTATTTTACCTATGCTTCTGATAATGCATTTGTTTATACTATTTTTACTTTAAAAAATATCAAAATTTAACAAAATGGCGTAGTTATCAAAAAAGTTTTTTTTGGTCAAAAATATGGTCGCTTTTTTTAATGCCAAATCGTTAATTTTCATCCAATCTAAAAAATCCTACGTCATTGTATAGTAAATATATTCAAGAGTACTCAGTTCAAATTTGAAGTCAATCGGATAATTTCTCTTTCAGTTACGATGGCAGCAAATTTGAAAAATGTCATTGTGAGAAAAACGCGTTTAAAGATTAAAATAACGACTTCTGCAAGATAAAATTATATTTACCATAAAAACTGTTAATCAGCTATTCATAGCCTATACAATAGACCCTCTTCCTCCTCAAATAATGCCTGTTGAGAGGCTAAAGCTTGTCTCCGAGCTGTTTGTCCCTCTTTTGAGGACGCTTCATGACGTTGCTACGCCTGGTTAATTCGGTTGTCATCTCTCTCTATAGCATATTCATTTGCAATAGGACAGATAATGACGTCTATTACTTGTAGCATTTTTAAAATACTATAAAAATCATCATTAAATATTGAGACAGCAATGAAATTAGCGAGCTCGATCGTTTTCATGCTGTGAGCGTTGTGAAGGTGCTTTGGAGCAAAGTGCCACAACAAGCCGTTATAACTTTCATTGTTATTCTGTGAGTTTCCTCCTTTACATCGCTCTAGTAATTCCCTTGAACTCAAATCAGTATAAATAGGTTCCAAAGCTTTCGTTAACATCATTGTCAAGTGGGAGATAATCATGCTTGAACTTTGATACGTCCATTCCATTAGCTTCCGCGCGGCGATGTGAGCACTAGCTATTCTCACCTGCAGGGCAATTTTTGTGGTTCGGACTTTTATCTGTCGAAGACAAGTGATACAATGCAGCCCAAATTTCTTTGTACATTTCATCAACATTATCTTGATGCCTGGTAATTGCCAATCCATAGTATTTCTGGAGTTTATTAAGGGGGGAAATCACAGTAAAATTTTCAATTTTTCGAAAAAAATTTTTTTCGCCTAAAAGGTGCTTTAGGGTCTTAAAAATAATATACCAAATGATGGAACACGGCAAAAGTGTCCGAGTGCCCAAATTTTTCATTCTGCGGTAACGCCACTCAGGTATGGTTTGTCAGTACTTAAAACTTTAAACGCGTTTTTCTCGAAACCACTTTTTTTGAGCTCGCCGAAGACATAACTCGAGCAAATCTTTACCGATCAACTTGAAATTTTAACAGTAGCTTCGAAATATTTTTCTCCACGGAGCTACGTAGGATTTTTTATTTTATATGGCTTAATTTTTTTATCGAAGATTTGATGGCGTTTTGTTTTGTTAAAAATTTAACTTTATTTTCAAACATGCACCATTTTGTGAAAAATCAATACATCAAAAAAATCCTACGTAGCTCGCTAGCTGTTGTTATATGAAAACTAAAAAATTTTGGTTTTTTCTTCCAGGTCAAAAATTAAGGAGTCTACGTTTTCGGCCATCGACACGCTTTCAAAAATAGGCGCCTTGGGGCATATGCTGCGCAGCCGCCATTTTTAAATATTTTTTATTGAAAAAATTACATTTTGTACTTTTTTAGTATTGCTATAAAACCTACTTTACAGATTTTCGATTGATACTTTTATTCAGCCAAAATTAATTCCCGAAAATATGCCTATTTTTTTGTGTGCTACTGTGATTTCCCCCCTTAATAAGTTTATCAATTAACTTTACGGTATTCTTACTCCTTCCTACTAAACCTTTTGTTTGTTTTTTGAGATTGCGGCATCGAGTTCCCATTCTTTTTTTCACATGTGAGTAGCATTCTAGTTTTTCTACTTGCACATAGTATAGATTTAAATTCAATAAACCTTTGTATGTGGCACTATCACCGTCGCTAATGCAGCGCGTATATTTTACTCCATATTGATAGATCGAGCGGTCGAACATTTCCTTCACACTATCAACCTCCATTTTTCCAGCTTATCCAATATGATTTGCATTATTATAGTATTTTTTTTCTTTTCCCATACTTAACAACTCTTACAATAAGTCGATTTTACGACTGTATCAAAAATTTTTTTACTCAATTTACCTACAAGAGTTGTAACACCGAAACGTGAAGTATGGCCGCGTTTTTTCTATGTGCCATCTCCGGAAACTGTCAAATTAACATCTGAACCTTCGTTCTCTAACATTTTAGCTTTCTCTTCGGTGACGGCTTTTTGTGTACTACATTTATAAATGGTTTCAGCAGCTTTAGTTACATTTTCAGAGCATCCAGCGAAAGTGTTGTTATGAAATTTTTGAAGAAGATCCATCAAGCCACAAAATAGATTTATTCCATTGATACCGACGCCTAGAAGTCGCATTACAAACACTATATGACGACTTATTTCGTAAGCATTACTTATCATCGGTCCAGAATTCACATATGAAAAACCGCACTCACATGACACAGCAATTTTAAATTCTAAGTCTCGCGAACTTGTTTGATTGAACTTGATATCTTTTTTACAAGTTTTGCACACAACTAAAGTGCTAATTATACTAAAAACAGATAACTCGATGAAACAGTACCCATAGGTTTGATCAACTATAATTTCGTTGTCTTCGGTGCGTAACAGTTTTTCAGCGGATGTACCGGTATTTGCGGTGGACTGCTCATACGTGTATCGATTTCCCGAAAATTTTCTCTTCTTGTTTCGAGATGTATGAAAAGGTTTATCGTTAGTGCCCTTTTAAATACTTTCACTCTTTTTCGGTCCGTTGTATACTGTACGACAGCTGCTAGTAAACTAAACAGACGCTTCGACAGCAACAGCGTCAAACGGCTCCAGAATACCTTTTAAATAGCAACACTGTATTTTAAAACCCTGTATACATATTTCTAGCCCCCCTTTTTACCTATGTACTATTTACAATTCGAAAGATTTAGGTAACGGCACATCAGCTCCGACGTTCTGCCCCTAGGTAGATGGAGCAGTTTATACCTGCAAGCGGTTGCTCTTTAGAAGGCTGCCATTCAAAAAGTATAAGAGGTACGACCTTGCAAGAGGCCTATGGGGACAATTCTCTATCTCGTGCGCGTGTTTTTGAGTGGTGTAAGCGCTTCAGTGAGGGCCGAGTGAGCACTGAAGATTACCAACCAAATTCAAGGCAATGTTGATCGTTTTTTTCGACATTAACGGTATCGTGATGACTGAATGGGTTCCAGAGGGTCAGACTGTCAACCAGACTTACTATTTGTCAGTTTTGGCAACACTGCAAGAACGAGTTCGTAAGAAACGGCCCGAGTTGTGGAAGAACAACTCGTGGATTTTGCACCAGGACAACGCACCTGCCCATAACGCGCTATCTGTGAAGCAGTATTTGGCCGGTAAGCGCACTCCAGTGCTCGAACACGCGCCGTACTCGCCAGATTTGGCACCATGCGACTTTTTTTTGTTTCCGAAGATAAAATCTGCTTTGAAAGGGATCCGATTTGAGTCGATGGAAGCGGTAAAGCAAAAAACGGCAGAGCTCCTAAAGGCCCTCACCAAAGAAGACTTCCAGCACTGCTTCGATCAATGGGAAAAACGTATGGAAAGGTGTGTGGCGAGGGAAGAGGAGTATATTGAAGGGGAGTATTCGAATGTAGAATAATTTTCATAATAAAACCCTTTTTCGTAACCAGTTTCGTTATTTAATAGCCAGACCTCGTACATGAGCAGAATAGAACAGCCGAAAGATAATAAAACGATAATGAATTCAGACATATGCCTATTCTATCAATCGAAGGTAAATCATAAATATTGTTCAGAAGTAGTTATTTGAAAAATAAAACAATTACTTATAATATTGAAAATAAAACACGTTTTCAAATTTTTTTAAAAAAGAAAACTAATATTACCAATTTGAGATTGTGTGGTAATAAAGTTTTTGTAAGAGTACCAGAAAATGAAAGAAATTAAAAATGGGATAGAAAAGCTGACATAGTAATTTAATTAGGATATGATCATATTGGTTATAGAGTTTTTATAAATAATAAAATAGTTAGTGCTAGACATGTTAACATAATAGAAAATGATGAAAACTTTATTGGTTTTAAAGGTGATGAAATTAGTAATGATGATGATTATGATAATGAAAATCTTGATGATGATAATAAAAGTTTAAATGATGAAAGACAAGACTCTGAATTAAATGAAAGTGAACAATTTGTAGATACAGAAGAAAAGATAAATGAGGAAGTTAAAAAGAATGAAAATCGAATGAATGATAAATTAAATGATGATTTGGTAAAACACTTAAGAAGGTCTGATAGGGAAGAGAAAAAGCCGGATAGGTATAACGCAAGTCCTATAAATTCTAATTATGTTTACGTCAATGTTGTAAGCGCAGATAGTCCTCAAACTTATGAAGAAGCGATAAATAGTAATGAGGATGATTTATGGAAAGAGGCTATCAATAAAGAAACAAATTGTTTGTTTAAAAATAATACATGGAAATTAGTTGAACAAAACCAAAAAATAAAAAAAATTAGACTTAAAATGGGTATTCACAAACAAATCTGATAATCGGAAAAAGACAAGACTTGTTGAGAGAGGTTTTCAACAAACTGAAGTACTGAAAGATTTACGTTCACCAGTAGCTAGAATTCAAACCTTGAAATTATTATTGTCTTATTGTTGTCAAAAAGGATTAATGATTATGCAGATGGATGTAGAAACAATTTTCTTAAGGGGGTGGGGGGTGGGGGGCGGGGGTAAGGTTTTAAAATTTTTCATTTTGCATTTTATTTATTTATTTTTTTTTTTTTTTCTGAATGCACAATATATAAGTTGATATTAAGAAGCTGATTAATATTTATGAAGATAATTCTGGAGCGATTGCGATAGCTAAACTTGGAAATTTGACAAAAAATTCAAAGTACATGGGAATACATTATTATTTTGTAAACGAATGTTATGAGCAAAAGGTTATAAAAATTGTAAAAGTAGATTCAGAAAATAATATTGCGGATATTCTAACAAAAGCATTAGGACGTAATAAACTTGATAAGTTCAGAAGCGCATTAAGTATTGTTTAAACTTAAATTTAAGGAGTTGTGTTAAAATATAAAAGAATAAATTTAAGTTGAATGATTAAGTAGGAAAAGTGGCAAGATAGTACAATAAATCTACTGACACTGCAACGTATGTATTAGGTAATAAACCGCTGAAATAGCGGAAGTAGCTGAGTCGGCAATGTATGTACATAATATAAGAAGCTGAGAAGCACCGAACAGTAAGTCAAAAGTCGTGAGACGTCGTTGTCAGCATAGAATCGCTGCACGTAACTTAATTGTAACCCGATTTATCAAATAAAGATTTATAAAATACAGTATCGAGGAACACTTAATTTCTCAACAATTAGTATAGAAAACGTTACTGATAATTCTTTTGGATATGAAATGGTGCCAATATTTTTTTAATTGTAATAAAAAATATTGCATGAACAAAAAAAGCAATCTGTCATGTGGTTTCTTGGATTTCTCCAAAACATAGGAACAGAATAATGATTAACATTTTTTTCTTTTTGCAAACTAAAATATGTATATAATATGCGTACATGACAACAACTATACATAACTTGAGGAATCCAATTAGTATCTAAAATTTCTTTTAAAATTTAGAAGCACTTTTCGTAATTCTCTTAAGCATTTGTAGTGCAACAGTTTCTATTTTGGTATAATATACAGCGTGTTCAAAAAGTCCCAGTACGGCTGAATAACTTAAAAAATAATTGTCCTGGAGAAAAACTTTCAATACAAATTTTTTAAGAAATTTCCTGGGCTATCCGGCGATCCCCTTGGCTTCGACCTTAAATCGGACCTTCAAGGTCATTTGAAGGTCAAAATGATTTTTTTAAATGCGAACCCCTATTTTTGACACCGGAAATGAATAGAGCGGAAAATTTTACGTTCAAATATATCCTTGATCAGTTTTGAAATTTGACCTTGAATGATCATGGTGAAGGTCAAATGTGGAAATAATGGAGCTATTTCAAAGGTGGTTACAGTAATGCGAGAAAATAATGCTTTTATTTTTATTGGCAACCTGATGATAACCATGGGTTTGATCATGACCCTGACCTTAAAGGTCTTTTGAAGTCAAGTCAATTTTCTCAAATGAGACCCTATAGTTTTGAGACCGAAAATGAGTAGAGTGGAAAATTTTACGTTTCAAGATGTCCTTTTCAAGAGCTGACCTTGAGCAGCCATGGTTTTACGTACAAGCATGTCCTTGTCTATTAAGAAAATTTCATCTTGAACACTTATGATTCGTCATTTCAAATATTTCAAATCCACCACCAGATTCAAAATCAACGATTCTAAAAACCTCTTGATACAGTTTTTGAGAAATATTATTTCTATTCACTAACAATTTCAAATGCAGTGATTCAAAAGAAAACTGAAATTAAACTTCTTTAGCAGATCTTTCTATTTAATAAAAATTTTTCTATTTTAGATGAAATTACTAATATCAATTCTAAGATGCTCTTCTAGGTTTTTTCGAAAATCCCATGTTTTGTCGATTATTGAAAATATTCTGTAGAATATTTTAAATTATTAGATACACTGCATCAAAACATATTACAAGTATTTTATGTTAATTTGTCTTCCTACTTTATTTACCGTTATTTCATTTTTCGATTTCTGTCTAGGCTACAGTTAATTTTTGGTAGGTTTTGAAGATTTAAATTTTATTTAATCACTTAAATAGTTTTCTGAAAGCACGATGGTGCAATTAACTAAGCGAGAACAAATAAAAATTCTCATGATAAAACGTTACGGTGATCAAGAGAGATCATTAAAACAAGTTCGCACTATATTCAATAGAGATTTTCTAAGAGTCTAACCAATTTTAAAGAATACTGTTAAGATTACGATTGACCGCTATAATTTAACAGGTAGTGTAAAGGATCTCCCTAGATCTGGTCGTCCTGCAACAGCTACGAATGAAGACAATCAGATGAATGTTGCGTTATCAGTCATAGAAGATCCTCATACGTCAGTCAGAAAAGTATTGGGTGTACAGCTTTGCTTCCACCGTTTTGCAATAGATGGCTGTAGCGGTAAATGGTAGTTGAAATAAATAGATCATAGATGTCATACAATAAGCTTAGGTATTTGTTAACATAACGCCATCAATATATTAGTCGATTTGTGTCTGCATCATAAAGTTATTCTCGATTAAACATATCAGCTTACGAGCCAAATTCTCGTCATTTTCGGGGGGTTTTAATTTTCTGCTTTAATATGAAGAAATCTGCGACTGAGGCTCATCGAATGCTCTCAAATATCTATGATGAGGCCGCTATTAGTGAAAGAACGTGCCGAGAGTGGTTTCGACGCTTCAAGAACGGCGATTTTAACGTCGAAGACCAGCATGGCGGTGGAAGAAAGAAGGTTTTCGAAGATGTAGAATTGGAGGCATTACTTGATTAGGACTCGTGTTAAACGCAACAAGAATTGGCAGGATCATTGGGAGTGACGCAACAAGCCATTTTAAAACGCCTGAGAGTCATGGGAATGATTCAGACACCAGGAAATTGGGTGCCGTACGAGTTGAAGCCGAGAGATGTTGAACGGCGTTTGTGTGTTTGTGAATAGCTGCTTGCAAGGCAAAGACGTAAGGGATTTCTGCATCGCATTGTGACTGGGAACGAAAAATGGGTTCACTATGATAATCCCAAGCGCAGAAAATCATGGGGATATCCCGGCCATGCTTCCACGTCGACGGCCAAACCGAATATTCACGGTTCCAAGGTCATGCTCAGTATTTGGTGGGACCAGCTCGGCGTAGTGTATTATGAGTTGTTAAAACCGACTGAAACAATCACAGACGATCGTTATCGAACGCAATTAATGCGTTTGAGCCGAGCATTGAAAGACAAACGGCCGCAATACAACGAGAGACATGATAAGGTGATTTTACAGCATGACAATGCTCGACCCCATGTTGCGAAAGTGGTCAAGACATACTTGGAAACTTTGAAATGGGAAGTCCTACCCCACCCGCCGTATTCTCCAGACGTTGCTCCCTCGGACTATCACTTGTTTCGATCAATGGCACGCGGCCTGGCTGACCAGCACTTCCAGTCTCATGAAGAAGTAAAAAATTGGATCGATTCGTGGATCGATTCAAAAGATGACCAGTTTTTTCAACGCGGGATTCGTATGCTGCCCGAAAGATGGGAGAAAGTAGTGGCTAGCGATGGACAATACTTTGAATCATAAATGTATAACCAGTTTTTTACAATAAAGCCTCGAATTTCAGAAAAAAAAACGGCGGAAGCAAAGTTGTACACCCAATACATAAACAACATAATCTCAGCATTGGTTCAGTTCATAATATTTGAGAACTATAACTCAAATTCCATCTATTCAAAGTGAAGCTTGTGCATAAGTTTAATGAAAATGATTTAGACAAACGTGTCGAGTTTTGTGAAAATATGATGGACCGAATCATAGCTGACGATAGTTTTCCAAGTCGTATTGTTTTTTCTGACGAAGCTACGTTTGAATTAAACGGTAATGTCAATAGACATAATATGAGGTATTGGAGTGCTGATAATCCACACTGGATGATTAATAGCCTATCGACTCAATACCCTCAAAAAATTAACGTCTGGGCAGATATTATTGACAAGATTGTTGGACCATTTTTTATTGAGGGTAATCTTACTGCTGAAAAAAATGAAAATTTGTTACGAAACGATGTCATTTCGACAATTCAGGCAATTACGTTCTTAATGTTCGAGCATACCTTAGCAATGTGTTTCCACATAGATGGATAGGACGGAGAAGCGAGATCGAATGGCCACCTCGATCTCCCGATATTACTCAACTTGATTTTTTTTATGGGAATATCTGAAGGATAGAGTAAACCGAATGAATCCGACAGATATCGAAGAACTAAAATAAAATATTTGGAACGAAATAGAACAACTCGATGCAACGAAAATTCAAGATGCTGTTGGCGCGTTCTATTGTCGTTTAGCACATTGTCAACAAGTTAATGGTGAACAATTTGAACACCTTGCCTTAACTGGCTAGGTATAATATCTCCTTGCCTCAACTGGCTGAGTACCATATCTCCTTGCCTTAACTGGCTGAGTATGATATCTCCTTGCCTTAACTGGCTGGATACATATCTCCACCTTCCCTCAAAGTCAAGGACAAGGTTAAACCCATGGTCGTCATCAGGTTGCTAATAAAAATTAATTCGTTATTGTTTCGCATTACCGTAACTGCCTTTAAAATAGCTCCATTATTTCCACATTTGACCCTCACTATGTCCATTCGAGATTAAATTTTAAAAATGATCAAGGATATATTCGAACGTAAAATTTTCCGCTCTATTCATCTCCGGTGTTAAAAATAGGGGTTCCCATTAAAAAAATCATTTTGTCCTTCAAATGACCTTAAAGGTCCGATTTAAGGTCGAACCAAGGTCACCGCCGGACAGCCAAAGAAATTTCTTAAAAAATTTGTATTGAAAGTTTTTCTCCAGGACTATTATTTTTTAAGTTATTCAGCCGTACTGAGACTTTTTGAACACGCTTTATAACATCCACATAGAACACAAAAAAAGTCTTTATTTTTACTGGGTGACATATTTATCAAAAAAGTGCATTACAACTAATTTGGAAAATTCATAAAATAAATAAGATGGATAAACTTTTTGTAAAGATAACTTATGCGATTAAATACTATATAATGACACTCAAATTGAATTAACGCTTTCGTGCATATAAGGAACTGGCAATAATTGTGTTCCTAAAACTAGAAAATTTCGATGTCTGGCATCAAGCTGAATCCAAATCTGGTGTCATATTTTCGAAATTCTTATTTTTAGGCCCAATATCAAGGGGGTTCGATATTGGAATTCAAAATTTTGAAAAATAAGAATTATTACCCTATTTTACACAAAATTTTGAGCAGAAATCGTTCTTGTCATTTTTTCAATTAGACACATTAGTTTCGAGTAAAAAAATATTAAGAGTTCAAAATATTCACAGTATTATTAGTTCAAAGTATTCACGATATTACCACAAATTACATTTTTCAACTGAGATAAAAACTTTCAGTATTTTCATAAATATTTTTTGATTTTTAAAAATTAAGTACAAACCATATCATCAACATATCTTAATGTAGTCTCCTGCGTTGCCTACACATTTTTGCCACCGTTTTGGAAGCTTGAATACTGCTTATTCATAAAAAGTTTTAGAACGAGTTGTCAGCCAAATGCGCAGGTGCTCCTTGACTTCTTCATTGCTTTTGAATCATTTTCCACCAAGTGATTCTTTCAGGGGCTAGAACAGGAAGTAGTCACAGGGGGACAAGTCTGGACTATAAAGATGGTGTTCGAGTGTTTTCCAGCCCATTTCTTCCAGTTTATCCCTTGTCAAAGCCGCAGTGTGCGGCCTAGCGTTGTCATGGAGAAGAATGACCTCTCTAATGGGCATGCCTCATCTTTTGTTTCGGTAAGAGGTTTTCGCTGACTGTAACAACTAGCAATAGTAGGCCGCATTCACTGCTTGTTGATCGAGAAAAAAATCAATGAGTAAAACTCCCTTTGAGTCAAAAAAAATGGTTGCAAGCAGTTTTCCGGCTGAGAGACGAGTTTTGGCCTTTACTGGGCAGCCTTCATCCTTCCTTTGCTACTCTTTACTCGCCATTTTCGATTCGGGGGTATGATGGTGGACCTATATCTCATTACATAAGACGATGCACATTAAAAAATTCTCCCCTTCTTGTCGAAATTGATTCAGAAGTCTCTCAGTGATCTCCGATCTGATCTGTTTTTGATTCCCAGATAATAACCTCGAAGCCCATTGAGCACTAATTTTTCTGAAATCAATATGATCAGTGATAACGGATTGACCACTTCCATAGCTGATACCCACTCTTGACGAGATTTCTAAAATAGTTAACCGCAACCATATTCAAGAAGCTCTCGAACGGCACGAATGTTGTCATTTGTAAACTTGTCCTTGAACGTCGATCATGACTTTCGTTTTCAATACGTTTTCGCCCGCCTTTAAATTTCCTGGCCCATGTATACACTCGATTCTGAGGCAATATAGTGTCCCCAAACTGCGCCTTTAAGCGAGTAAAAATTTCCGAAGGTTTAACGCCTTCATTGGTTAAAAACTTTATGATGACGCGTTGCGCGACAGACGGATGTACCTCTTGCTCAGTCATGGCTGTACTGAGGACAGAACCGAGCGTGGCCGCTAACTAACCTGGTTCCCCCACTCCTTATAAACGAACCAGCAACCGCCATACTATATCATCTAGTTCGAAGTTGCGTGCTAAGCAGAATAGCTAAATTACAGTTTATATTTGATTCACTCTCGTATACTTTATATTTTTACGTTACTGAGCAAAATTGCGGTGTTATAGAAATTTCATTGTAAACAAGATTGTGACATGTATGTACATTTATGAACTAAATAATTTCAGATTCATATTCAATATTTTTTTATTAGGTCAATAGAAGTTCTATAAGTTAATTTCTTTTAGAGTTTAGATATTTTGAATATGCCGCGTAAAGCAAATGATAATTTGCTAGACAATCCTGAAAATTCTGATGTGTCTTCTGACGTATCAGATATTGATGAAGATTTCTGATGAATATTTCACTGACGAGGATTCCCAAGAAAATGAAGTTTCTGGATGGAGTAAAGATACATCTTGGTTTAGAGATGAGTTTGATTTTGAGCAGTCACCATCAATAAATATTTTTTGCAAATTTCTACTGAAGACTTGATCAATCTCATAGTTCATGAGACAAATAATTATGTTCGTCAAAAAGATCCAGAGCTCAAGCACTGGACTGATACTAACTTTAAAGAGATTCAGGCCCTTATAGATACTACTGTGATCAAAAAGTAAGGTGAAATTGTCATTTAAAACTCCCGGGCATTAGGAAGGCAGGT
The DNA here is from genome assembly GCA_949987625.1 of Chalcis sispes. Lineage (NCBI taxonomy): Eukaryota > Metazoa > Arthropoda > Insecta > Hymenoptera > Chalcididae > Chalcis > Chalcis sispes. The sequence goes on from OX465098.1 coordinate 43,923,724, forward strand.
AAATTTTTTTTTCCTAGGTTGGTAGGACTGTCTATAACATTTACCAAGCGTCTGTTTCTCAAAAGGTTTAATTATCTCCGAGTTATACGTGTTTTTGTAAATAACCAAAAGTAAATTTTTCGATTTTTACAATGGGTGATTTTGTTGAGCAAAGAACTTGCATCAAATTTTGTTTGCGGAACGAATATTCTTGTGCGGACACGTTGAAAATGTTGCGGAAGGCCTTTGGTGATCAAACTATGGCACAAAGAAACGTTTATAAGTCGTACAACGAGTTCAAAGCGGGCCGAGAACGCGTTGAAGACGAACCGCGCTCTGGACGACCATCAACGTCAACCGACGAGGGCCACGTCCAAAAAATCAAAGATTTGGTGCTTGAAAATCGTCAATTGACAATTAGAGACCTCGTTGATAGTGTTGTAATATCATTTGGCTCAGCTCAAACCATTTTGAAGGATGTTTTGTGTCTCAAACGCGTCAAGTCTCGATTGGTGCCAAAATCGCTCAATTTTTTGGAAAAAAAGCGTCGCGTTGATGTATGTGAAACTTTGCTGTCTGACTATCAGGACTTGAAATGCGTCATTACTGGAGACGAGACTAGGATTTACGCATACGACCCTGAAACCACCGACCAATCCAGCGATTATCGTGCAAAAGGTGAAGCAAGACCGAAAAGACCACGGCAAAGTCGTTCGAAAATCAAGGTCATGTTGACAGTTTTCTTTGATTATCGTGGTGTGGTGCATTATGAATTCCTTCCGCCGGGCCAAACTGTCAACAAAAAATATTATTTGAGCCTTATGCGTCGTTTGCGCGAAGCTACTCATCTGAAACGGCCGGAATTATGGGCGAACAACTCTTGGTTCCTTCATCACGATAATGCACCATGTCATACTGCATTGGTTCTTCGCGACTTCTTTGCCAAAAACTCAACTCATATCGTTCCGCAACCACCGTATTCGCCTGATTTGGCTCCGTGCGACTTCTGGCTATTCAGCAAACTCAAAAGGCCAATGCGGGGACGCCGTTTTGACACGATTGAGGAGATAAAAATCGAATCGAAGAAGGTCTCGAAGGCTATACCGGAAAAAGACTATTCCGACTGTTTCGAGGACTGGAAAAAACGTTGGCAAAAGTGCGTTTTATCAGCCGGGGATTACTTTGAAGGGGATGAAATTGATTTGGAAAAATAAATAAAGAATTTACATTTTATAAACAAATTCACCTTACTTTTTGATCACAGTAGTATGTTTATAATGATGGGTTTATAATTATGGGTATCCGTAAATTAACACGAATAAGAAATTATTGGAGTACGATATATTTTTTATTGTTGAGGGAATATCAAGTAAGATGGCTATTATTCGTTTTGAAAAATTTCTAGAAATTATTTATTTCAATGATAATAGTAAAATGCTTTCAAGAGACAACCGTAACTTTGATAAATTACACAAAGTGCGACCTCTCATTGAGTATATAAATAAAGTCAATGCTTTGCTTTATAATCCTTCAAAAACTTTAATCGAAGACGAGTCAATGATTCCATTCACTGTACATCAATGAAACAGTATAGGCCAATGAAACGTGCCTTTTATGGTTATAAGTTTCGCTGTTTAGCAGGCGCTAAAACAGGTTATATTTGTAAATTCGATATATACTGCGGCAAAAGTGATCATACCAAAACCCCTCTTAGTGAAAAAGTAGTTTTGAATATGGTTTTGGATCTTCGAGAAGATGATTATGTCGTAGCATTTAACAATTTCTTTACAACGGTTAATTTAATGAAAAATTTTTTGAAAAAGGGAATTTACTATGTCGGTACGGTTAAAAATAATAGAAAAGGTCTTCCTAGTATGATGAAAAGTAAAGGTAAAATGGAGAGAGGTAAATATGACTACATGATAAAAGAACACATCGCAGCTATCAAATAGATGAACAAAAAACCAGTAACACTCCTTGAAACTGCTTACAGTTTAAAATAAATTTTAGAAATAAAAAGAAAATGAAAGACAGTACAAAAATTGATTTTCCTTATCCAGTCGGCATTGAAATTTATAAAGAAATCATGGCCGGTGTTGACAAATTCGACTAATTGAGAGGGAGATAGAGAGAGAGAGATGATTGAAAAAAATGGTGGTATTCCATAATGTATTATCTTATGGACATGGCTATTATCAACTCATATTTATTATTTCAATGTTAGAACACTAAATTTCACTTTTCGAATTCAATTAGCAAAACAGTTGATGAATCAATTGAACGGGAGAATGAGAAAGCGACAAACTATATAGATGACTACATAAGTGCAACAAATGATTAAAAAAACTAATGATTAGATGATGAAAGACCGAGATGACCGACTGACCTGACTGACCCGACCAAATGACTTGACTGAACCATCTGACTGATTTGACTGAAGCATGTCAAAGTCCTAAATTCAACTTTCTCATAGTGGCATGCGTTAATAGGTGATTTAACTTTTTTTACCGAACCAATAGGGTGAGCGACGAAATTTATGACAGTGATTTAATTTCCTTTTATTCCACAGCCCGGCTAACTTTTTATACAGTCTGTCAAGTAAGAGCGTGGTCGTGTTAATTTATAAAAAAATTTATTTGAGGAAACTTTCATATTTATATATACATTGTACACATTACAAACAATGATGCAATTTGGTCAATAATGTGTCCAGTCACCACAGGCGTCGATAATTGCCTGGCATCTCCGAGGCATGCTTTCTACTAATTTGACAGCGTATTCTAGTGGCAAGGATCTCCAGATCCGACGAATTTCGTAAGACAACTGCTTCAAAGTGTATGTGCGTCTTTCACGAAGCTTCCGTTTAATATATGCCCACACATTTTCAATAGGGTTTGCATCGGGCGACTGTGACGGCCAATCCAATGTAACGATGCCAGATTGAGTCTTCCACTGAGTAGATGGCAGTAAAGCCTTTTTGTAGATTTTTATCATTTTCTCGGCATTTAGGTTGTCAGTAAAGAGGTGCAAAGTGCCGAATCCCTGCTTTGAGAAGCAGCCCCAAAGATGCACCTTTATTCCATGTTTTACGGTCCGCTGAACAAGCCTATTGGTGGAAGTTGACCAGGCTCGCGTGAGGACAGAACGTGCCCATATAGAACATTCATCAGTAAAAATGACATTCTCAAAATCTCTATCAATATTCTCATGCGCCCAAGCGAGTCGCTTTGTCACATGTTTTTCAGTCAATAGAGGCTTCTTCATTGTGTTGCGCCATTTCAGATGATGAGTACGAAGATGGGTTCGGATAGTTTCGTAGGATATATCTAAACCTTTTGCCATTAATTTTGCTTGTGCTTGCCGCAGTGTTAAAGCAGGATTCCGCGAAAACAGATTCACTATTCTTTTTTCATCTTTTTTGTTCACTTTTCCTATCGAGCCACGTTCTGGTAAATCATCGACATTTTTAGCCACTTTATATCGCTGTATCCACTTCTGTACAAATGCCTTCGACTTTCTCATATATTTAGCAGCCGCTGATTGCGACATTTTGGGACCTTTCGGGTGGATGCAAAGGAACACAGCCTCGTAGCGCGACGCGTACTTAGCACTCATGGCGTTTAACGTGATTCTCTTTCAAAAGATCAAAGACAACTAAATCTTTGTTGACAATGCATTAAGGACAAAGCTTTCCTCTATCGGCTCGCAAAAAAATTAGAGCAAAATCTTCTATTACCTGTCGGTGAAGTCGACCACGCTCTTACTTGACAGACTGTAATGTTAGGAGTAGGGCCAGGATCAATTTTTTTTACGATATTTTACGTAAAATAGGGTCATAATTCTTGTTTTTCAAAATTTTGAATTCCAATATTGGACCCCCTAGGTATTGGGCCCAAAAATAAGAATTTCGAAAATCTGTATACGGATTTATCATCAGCTGCCCTAAAAATCTATAGAAAGACTTTGTTTCGCTTGGTTTGATGTTTGAGTTTCTTACATGCGTGGGATTATAAACATACATCAGCTTTTGCTCGGGGGCCCAATTTTCGAGACTTTTAATAATTTTTTACTTTAAACTGGTGTGCCTAATAAAAAAAATGACAGAAACGGTTTCTTCGCAAAATTTTACGTAGAATAGAATGGTATTTTTTGTTCTCTAAAATTTTGCATTTTAAGATTAGGCTTCCTCGGTATTGGACCCAATTATTGAAATTTTGAAAATCTGACACCAGATTTGGATTCAGCTTGATGCCAGACATTGAAATTTTCTAGTTTTAGAAACACAATTATCGTCAGTTTCTTACATGCACGAAAGGGTTAATCTATGAAAATAAATATATAACTTTTCTAATATCTTTTATAACAAAGATTATTAAATAATTATTATCATCAAATGAATATTTGTTTAAAACAAACAAATAAAGTTTTAAATTTCATTTGATAATTTACGAACGGAAAATTGAAATATATTGATCGAAAAAGTTTGTTATTATTCTTTATTGTACATTATTGTATTTAGAATAAAGATTTTTTCATACCTCTCAAAAATTTCTTTAATGCAACTACGCATTCATTTTCATTATATTTACGGGGATAAAACAAATATTTTATAGCAACTATTTGATTAAATATTTCTTTGGTTTAATTAATATTCAATTAGTTTTTTCTCACAGTGTATAAGCTTGGCGAATAACGCTCTTGCGCATGCGTTGGCGTACTCGATAGTGATTCCACCTACGCAGTCAAGAACACAATGTAGAAATGCTCGCCAAGGACTTTGTACCCTTTTAATATACAGCAAAATTCATATAAGCCTCCATTGTTTTTTTTTAATATTTGCTTTCTACTGCAGGGAATTCTATCAGAGATAATTATGTGCAGCATTTTGTATATTATAATAGAGATAAATATCTATTATCTATGAGACTTATCAGGTTTCTTCATATTAAAAACTTGACGCGTAGTGATTTATTGAAAAAATAAAATAAAATAATTATGTCGGCTTTCATCTTTTTCTTTTTTTAATTCTAGATAAAATTTTCAGCTAAATAATTTTCGAAACCGTAGCTTGTCATAGTTTACAAAAGTATTAGATTTCAAAAAAGCTTTTACTTGACGGCTTTATATTTTGGTTTTCAATTTGAATTGTAGATATTTTTATTTTATTGGTTTATAGCCGTGCAATGTTCAACTTTAAATAATGAAAGTATCTTTTAATATTCAAAGTGTAAATGAATTATATTGTTTATTGTAATTAATTTTAACTCTTTAGTTATATTTTTGTTTTGTTTTTTTATTAGCAAAAATTTATATCGAGAAATAAATTATTAGAACGTTAAATCGATCGTTTAAATAGTAAAAAATATTAAATTTGTCAGAAATTTTTATATCAAAATAAATTTTTTTTTTTTTAATTTCGATATTATTACTGCAATCTTAAATTGGAGAAAAATTTTCTTTTCAGTTAATTTTGTTTTGATAATGTTCTTCTAACTACTGAATTGTATTGTGAATTTAATTAAAACAAGATAAAATATCTGCAAAATATATAAAAAAATATTTAAAAATCATTAATAAAAACATTCATGTCTGATTGGGATAAGTTTACAAAATAATAATTCATGTAATTCAACTTTGACTATCAATAAAGAGCATTAGGAAAATTTTATAAAATTTGACTACATACAAAAAAGGAATAAAAAACAATCAAAACAATAGAAAATAATAAGATTTTTTGTGTAAAAGAAATTTTTTATTAGAAGTTAAACCAATATTATAAATCAAATAAAATTCTTTATCTTTATTATGTTTTTTAATTAAAAATGTAAATCAAAACAAATACAAAATATAAAAACAAATGATTCTTATAATTATTTTATTTCATTTGATTTATATTATTTTATACATAATATTTTTTTTATGTAAGATATAATATAAAGTTTCATTTTCTTAACCTTTTCATAAGCTTTTATAGACTGCGATTGAATTAATAGATAGTTTTTGGTGCAGTGAAGCGTAAAATGTACATGTAACCTATTATTATAAACCAAAGCCTTGAATAAAAGATAAGTACATATTACCTATTTTATTGTTAATCTTATGTTCCCAAATTTTATTTAATCAATTTTTTATTTTTCAAGTTTTTTAATACTAAGTTGAAAATAAAAAGTTTAGCTAAAGCTTTGGCTCATAGAAACAGATTTAATAAATATTTAAAAGCCTCACCTTATTAAAATCAATCCACCTAATCAATTTAGAGCCTTTGTGAAAGGAACTGATATGAAACAGAGAATGACTTAATACATAATGAAGAAAATTTAATGTAATAGATATAAAAATATTTATTAACATTTATATTTTTCAAACCATTTCAAAAATATTATTTTAATTGTATTTATTTTTTCAGGTGTTCTTAGAAAAAATTTTAGGATGGTTATTCTCTAAAATTATATCGTTGATAATAGAAAAGTTAACTCACAAATTTAGACTTTATGAGTACTTATAATTGATAAATCATCTTTTTTAAACATTTTTACTATAAAATTCTTATTTCAAAATAATATACTGACAAATTTCAAACAAATGTTTCAATTTGAATGTATTGGTAGATTTACTTTTATAATACATACGTCAATTTAAAATAATTTAATATAATATTCAAAAATTCTTATTTCACATCTAAAATGAAATCATGCTTTCACTTCAAATTTTTATTAAAAAAAAAAAAAAAACTATTGGAAAATCCATTTTTTTGAACATTGAAAACTATTTTGTTAATCTACAGATTTGTCAACTTCGAAAAAATAAGCTGTGTATCTTTTTCTATTAATCTATTGAATCTTAACTTTTATTTTTTTAATAAATTTTCTTTCAATTATATTAACTTATCATTGTGTATGAGTGCAAATTTAAGTAGATGTTCAATTTACAGTTTTTCAATTTATATAAGTTCTTTCTTGTATTTTTTTAGTTACTATATTTGTCTTATATTTTTGTTAGTCACTATAAAACACAAAATTTCTAATATTACTACTTTAAACATTAACTTAAAAATCGATTTCTTTCAGTATAAGAAGTGTTTATATGCAGTTTTTCTTACTGACTTCTTAAAAAATCAATCTACAATTAATTTTAAATGGTCTCTTAATAGCTGCAATTCTTCATTATTAACAGAAAAATCTGTTATTAATATATTCAGATCCAATATATACAAATATTTGTGCTCTAAACATAATTAATGTTTTTATTAAAATTCGTAAGATAATGTACTAATTAAATACTAAGTATTGAATATATTAAATCTTTATTGAAATTATTATTTTCTTTGTATGTGTTAAAAAATTAAAATATTATCGACTTGCCCTCTTTCAATTTCAGAATGTATATTTTATACACACTTGATAAATAAGGTTTCTTATTTATAATTTTATTTCATTTATGATAAATCCAATTTTTCTTGAAAAGTTATTTAATATATAAAAACGTCTTCTCAATATGCTTATATTTTAAAATTTATGAAACTATTTAAAAATATAAGTTTTTTTGCCATAAAATTTATACAAAAACTTTCAAATTTAAAAGAGCATGAATCTCAGCTTCGTTTTTTCTTCTTAACTTTTTAATGTTGCTTAATCTTGCAAAATCCTAAGACTTGCTAACATCAACAAGCAAAAATATTTACAAGAAATATTTTTTATTTGAGTTATAATATATATAATACAACTACTTAATAAAACTAATAATATCTTAGACCATTTATAAGTTATTCAAGTTATAAATTAAATTATTTACTCAACATTGTTTCGATAATACTTCTTAATAAAACAAATAATGAATAACTTAATTATTTAAGCAAATTTTAAACTACTTACCTCACCATAATTAAAAAAGGAATAAAGAATTTGCCATAAAAATATCAAAGGACATAATATAAGATTAGCAACACCAATCCATAAAATATACTTAGATAAAGACCTTGCAAGCTCTTGTCGTTTATTCAATTTTTTATAGTCTTCTTGCAAGTGCCAACTATTTTCAAATGGTGACCATGGACCCCCTACATAATATAAAAATATTAAATTCAATGAACTATGTTTTAATATACCAAATTATCAAAACAATACTTACAAAATAATAATAATTCTAAATTATATTTTAGCCCTCTTGTCATGAAAATAATATTACCAAAAAATGGAACTTTTAATTGCACAGGAAGAAGAGACTTGTTAATCATTGCTACTATATAATTTTTAAATCTTAAAATTCTATGATAAATATCTAGTTCTGTAAGTTCTCGTTTATGAATACACATTTCTTGTTCTTTTTGAACTTCTATAATTTTTTTTTGAACTTCATTCCACGTCAAATTATCTAAATCACTGTCTTTAATTTTTAATGCAATATTGAAAAAAGATTTGATATCCCAAAATTGAATAAAATGATAGAGCACTTTAATCACACGTAAAAACCAAAATGTACTCGCTACAAAAATACAAACCCAGGTTATTAAGCCCATATTGGCTAAACATTCTGTTGGTGACAATATTGCATCACTTATTGAAGTTTTATTAGTACTTCTTGAAACATTATCTCTAAAAAAAAATAAATAATATATATCCTTAAATTGAAATAAAAAAATTACTTCTACAGATTCTAATATAATATAATAAGGCTTACTTAAACAGCGTAGAATAATCTATACAATGGAAAAGAAATATTGAAAAAGTCACAACAAAAATAAACTGTCCAAGTTCTAAAACTTCTTGAAGCATCATACAAGCAAATCCGTGCTTTTGATGATAATGATACATTCTTGTAAAAAAAGAATCTAAATCTTCAATATGGTTCCATTGTGACTTTCCACTTTCTGGCACTACATGAATCATGACACCAGAATCATATGGTGTTTCTTCGTGATCATTATCCCTATTTTCTATTTCACATTCTGGATACAAATCCAATTGTTGATAGCTACCATCCAGTACCATTGTCATCTGAACAATATTTTTATTATACGAGTTTTAACACACAAAATAACACTTAAAAGTTACAAAAATCTGGATAATTGTAAAATACAAATATACAGACTAAAATTAAATCAAATAAAAAGACAAATTTTTAGATTACATAAAAATAATCAGTATATATTTGACAGGTTTCTCTTAATAAACTACAAAAATATTAATAAAATAAAATCATAAAAATAATCAATTTTTGACAGGTTTCTCTCAATAAACTACAAAAATATTAATAAAATAAAATCATAGTTATTACAATATTATTATTCATATAAGAATAAAACTAAATTTATACATTTTGATTGTATTCATAATTCTTATATTAATAAGAATTCTTATATTAATAATGTATTTTAAATTCTTAGGAAATATTTAAGAAAAATTTATTAAACCAATATTTTATCAGTAACAATATAATCAAACTTTTCTTTGTTATTCACTTTTGAAAATTGATTTTGTACAACTATCCAATCACAAAAATATACATTAATATTTTAATCAAAATCCATATCTTATATTAGATTCATTAATATAACAATATATCAGCATATATAAAAAAACAAAAAAATATGAAGCTGTAATTAACTAATTCAGAATTTTTTCAAGCAGACTATGTAATTAAGATTAAAGAAAAAAGAATAACTCCAGAAATCATTCATTCTATAACTCTCATCTTTAAATTTTAATTTAATACTACTGAAAATTTATCATTAAACATTAATCTTGTAAAAATTTTAAATTAAATGCCCATCTTACACGTTTTCTGAAAATTATTGTTTATTTAACGCTTGTAAAAAGTAAACTTTTAGACAATGAAAAAAAGTATCCTTAATTTTATCAGTAAAAGCTTTTAATAAATTATTAACATATTATGAGTTACAGCACTATATTTGAGTTCAAAAATTAGATTTGTAAAGGAGGTAATTTCTGACAAATTTTTGTAAAATTTTTTTAAAAATTGTATTGCAATAAATAATTTATTTTCAACACTCAATCTAATGATTTTATTTTTAAAAAAAATCTATTATGTGAAGTGTTAGGTAATTAAACAAATATTAAAGGCAATCAAATAAAAAATAACGATACAAATTTTATGATTTGGAAGAGGTAAACAATTTTTAATAATGTAATAAACTTTTAAGGTTAAATAAAAAATAATAAAATTTTAAAGTATTATGAATGGATATACAATTATTAACATCAAAGAAATTTGTATTATAAAAAAATTATATTTAATTATCCGTTTGAAAATAACCATAGATATACCCAGCTAGAATTTATCCAAAAACTCAAGGTACAACTAGTATTGCAACTGGTTTTTCAACTGGATTCAATTTTCTAATTATTAATCTATTTATTTTTAATCGGGTATAAAATATTAATTTTTTAATACTGTAATAATTAATAAATTATTATTTAAATTACAAAAATATTTGTCTATTTATATTCTATTTTATTTAAATCATATAAATATAAAAACTGTTATATTTCTATGACTTTATAAGAGCAAAAATATCAAAAAAAAATTAAAATAGAAAATAATTATTAAATTATTTTTCAATTATTTTATAAACAATGAAATAATATTTAAAACTTATAAACTTTAAAATTTTGAAATAAACTTTTTAAAGTACTTTTTATTACAAAACTATAAATATCTAATAATTTTATTGTTAATTACTATGAAATTATTTACTATAAAATAATCTTCATTAACCAGGTAAAGTATTAAATATATTTAATTTGTATAAAATTTACTGGTATACTATTAACGTAAACTATTAAAAAAATTTATAACAAAAATCTTAAAGATTTAAAATAATTCAGAAATATTAATCAACAATGAGATATAGCTGTAAAAGTGATGATTTAAGATAAATTTTTTAAAATAAATTCTTACCGTTTTGCCTTTACAGCTGGGCTCAATACAAGTAATGATAGTATCTCGTTTCATTCTTTCATGATAATCAGCCTGCTTATAAACAAAAATTATGAAATTTTAAAAATAAAAGAATATATATTATTTATAATGAAATTTACAAGAAAAAAATATATACTGTTTTATATCAAATGAATATCGATATATCATGAATCTAAATATTTTGTAATTACACAAAATTTGAAAATATTACAAATATTTTATCATCTGTAGATCATGTAAAAGAATTAAAATAAAATTCTACACAAAATATCGAATTAAGTTAGGTTGTTGCGGTACAACTCAAAGCAGTCATTATGAATATCGTTTTAATGTTTTTTTAATAATACTTCATACTTGAAAGATTAAATTACAAAAACAATAATTAAAAATAAAACACTATTTGTAAAAACAAAAAAATATCAATCAAAATATTAATTACTGAATTCTCACTTATATTCAAAGTGAATTTACATTTCAGAATAATATTTATAAAAACACTTGTTAAAATATTAGATTCGATTCTTTTATACATTATGACTCATTGATACGTGTTGATCATTTAAAAAGTACTCACCTCGATTTCTTTTTTGTTTTTATCATTTAAATGTAACACACATATGCTGTTTTAAAATCATTGAACTCATTTTAAAGAAAGACCAGATTAATATATTTTATCCTCACTTGAATTCTGAAGCTTCAACAAAGAAATACATATTAAGTTTACTCAATTATTTCTTAAAATTTATTACAGTTACGAATAAAAAGCATAGACGATCACAATCATTAAGTACTGCTTTTTGTAATAGTTGTATATTTTGTGGAAAAAATTTACTGTTTTTGGCAACAAAATATCCCATTAATAAGTTATTGCGTATTATCAGATTAAACTAAAATAACAATTTTTTTAATATATAAAAATAAATGTTTCAATTTTCGTACCATTATAAAAGGAATTCTAATTTGTACTAAATAATCAGTATTTCAATAAATTAAATTTAGTACCTAATGGAGGAATTTAAAAAGCTTAATAGTTATTACTAGAACGAGTGTGACTACAAGTTAACCAGTTAGTGCATGCGCAGTAGATTCACATAGTAAAATCAACGAATATAGAGGTTTACGTAATCTATTGCATCCCAGCCAGTTAATTATGAATTTTGCAATAAAAACCATGCCAAATAACGTCTCTTAATTTGCACATTTTCATTATGTAAATTATTAAATTCGCACATTAATCATATTCTTTTAATAAACAAAAAGCACGAATGGAACACATGCATACAAAATGACGATATCTAAAAAAAATATGACTTCTTTTAATTTGTACATCACGTCAAATCATTAATTATTATTCATTTTAGTTTGCACACTCATTGAATCTCATACAATGTTAATTATTTTATAAAAAATAGCATAAAAAGAATTTAAACCAGAATTTTCAATCGTGCGCATGCGCACTGACGTATGTCTACTTGCGAGCTTGCGTAAAGCACGCGAAAAATATAACATTAAAATTTTTCAATAAAAAAACATGTTAAATAAATTAAAATAAATGTTAAATTAATTTACACACCTTGTGAAAATGTTTTCAATCAATTATATCGATTAGCGCATAGCTCAAATGTTATTAAATATTCATTGTTAATGTTTAAAAAACAAATGATCGTTAACAGTCAACGTTTACAACACTGCGACAGCCCTATAGAATGAGTCAATAGTGCAAAGCGCTAAATAAACAAATATAATTGTTAAATTAATTTGCACACCTTGTAAAAACCTTCATAAACAATTAATTCAATTAGCAAGTAGCTGGAATGTGAGTAAATATTCATATTTATTATTAAAAACTCAGTCGACGGTTTATTGACATCTGATCGTACAAATATTAAGCCCCGTTTACAACATGAGAGAATATCAATGGTATCAAAAATGTTTTTAAAATAGCTCAAACAGCGAGTGAACAATGTTAAATTAATAATAATTTATTGTTAAACAATATATACATATACTGATTTATTTGATTATAAAGGATAAAGATGAAAGAAAGAAAAAAATATGAATTCTTATTAAACTGCACGATATGTACTTTAGTTTTTACTGCAGTAATGAATGAACGACAGCCTGACTTTCTTCCTTGTTGATAACGATGTCGTGATAAAAAAAATTAATGGCAAATATACCAAAAAGAGTATAGGGTACAAGGACTTTTATGACAATTTATTGTTATCCCAGTTGCAAGAATCCACGTGAAAATCCACATGGAAATCCACGTGGATTTCGACATGGAAATCTACACTGAAATCAGTCCACTAACACACTGTATGTGGATTTCCACGTAGATTTCCGCGTAGATTTTTACGCGGATTTCCGCATAGATTTTTACGTGGATTTCTGCGTAGATTACCACGTGCGTTTAAACGTGAAATCAGTGTAGAAATCTACGTGGAAATCAGTGCCGATATTTATGTGGAAATCAGTGTAGGAATGTACGTAGAAATAAGTATAGAAACCCACACAGATCGAAAGGTTTTTAAAATGTTTTTAAAACGTTTCATGAAAGGATAAAAACCTTTTTAAAGCTTTCAAAAAATGTTTTTAAAATGAGTTTATGTCCGTTTTTAAACGCTTCAGCAACGTTTCCTAAATCCTTTTATGAACCTTTCGATATAAGTTTTAAAAACATTTCTATAAAAGTTATAAAAATATTTAAAAAAACATTTTTGAAAGTAGTTGATGAAACCTTTTAAAATACTTTTTTAAAACCTTTTTAAAAACTTTTATTAAGTATTTTATATATTCTAGAATTTTATTATTTATTATGATTAAACATATTTTTAACATCCGCATTATATTTAATCGTTTATTCGCATTGTCGCACATGTTATTTTCCACATTATTTAACGGAAAAAAAGGAAAAATGTTTGATGTACGGTAAGATCGTATCGAACCCGGGTCCTTCGCATTATAAAGCAGACGCCCTAACCATTACATTATGCAACGCTTGTAGAACTAAGATTTAAATTTGAATCATAAGTTGCATGGCAATCCATATACACTTGTATTAATTTTACATTTAAAATTTCTTCTATATTGTAAAGTATTTTTTTAAATTAAGATATAATCTCTCTTGAGATTTTACTACATATACGAGTATAATAAATCTTAATTGTCGATGTATTTTTATCCAAAATAAAAAATAAATTTTTAAGATAACAAATAGCTCTTCACTCTGCTGTAAGATTATGATTAATATTCAATGCACTTTTCATGGAAGCTTACAACATGCTTACCTGAAATTTTCTTAAAATCTTTTCGATAAACTTTTGTGAAAGCTTAGAGAAATCTTTTCTTAAATATTTGGCTGAAGTTTACATACAATATTAACACGAAAGTTTATCGATAACTTACAGTAACACTGAAAAATACTTTCAAAAAAGCTTCCTGTTTTTGTTTTTTAAAGATTACAGAAGGTTTCGAAAGAAGATATATTTTTAATTAAATATTATTAATTAAATATTTCTAAGAAATTTCGCAGTGACTTTGCTAAAATATTATGACAAAATATTTCAAGAAACTTCCCTGTATTCTTACGTAAAATATTTTGTAAAATCTTCCAGCCAGTTTGCTTCAAGTTTTCATCGAAACATTTACCAGAAATTTTGCAGCGACCTTACTAAAATATTACGACAAAATATTTGAAGAAATTTCCCTGTATTCTTTCATAAAATGTTTTATAAAATGTTCCAGCAAGTTTGCTTCAAGGTTTCGTTCAAACATTGACACAAAATCTTGCAGCAACTTTTCTAAAATGTTTCAGCTACATGTTTTAAAAAACCTCACGGCAATCTTTCTTGAAATTTTTTGTGAAATGTTCCAGCAAGTTTGTTTCAAGGTTTCGTTGAAACATTTATACGAAATCTTGCAACGACTTTTTGAAAATGTTTTAACTAAATGTTTCAAAAAACCTCACAGGAATCTTTCTTGAAATGTTTTGTGAAATGCTCCAGCAAGGTTGATGCAAGATTTCTTTGTAAGATTTCAATGTAATGTTTTTATCATCTTAAAACGATGTTTCAATGTTATGTTTCTTTGAAAGATATTTGCAAGGTCTTAATATAACCTTTCTATAAGTTTTCACTGAAACCTTACATTGAATCTTTCACTGAAATCTTTCGTGTTATGTGGGATTCTATTGGAATATTAATTAAAAAAATCCTTTCAGGAACATTCTCATAATCTTTTCAAAAATTTTTTGTGGAATCTTTTAGAAACCTTTTTTGAAATTTTTCTTGAAACATTTTAGAAATGCTTTTAAAAGATTTATAGAAAGGTTTCATTAAAATATTACATAAATGTTTCAAAATTCTTTTCATAAAGCTTTCCGTATACAATGATTTAGAAACCTTTTGTGAAAGGTTTCAGGAAAGGTTTCTGTAAAGTCCCTGTTATATTTCATTTTTTGGTTCCTTAGAAATTTTTTAGGATGGTTCTTAAAATCTTATGAAAAATTTTTTTGTGAAAGGTTTTTGAAAGGTTTTACAATTCATATAAAAATATTTTTGAAAGGTTTTAGTGAAATCTTTACAAGAAAGTTTCTTTGAAACCTTTTGTGCTGTGTGGGAAGTGGTTTATTAAATTTTTCTTTACTTTTCTGCCTTTATGTCAATCTTTTTAACTAATTTTTAATATAAAGTTTTGTAAATAGAATAATAATTAAATTTACAACCATGCAATAAAATTTGGTCTAATTTTAAATGTTTATTAAAATCATAAACGTATGTGCATATAACTCTTTAGTAAACTATTTCTTTTAATGAAGTTGTTAATAGATTTATATATAGTTAAGAATATATTTCGTATTTTTTCTCCAACGTATTTAATACAGATATTTTTACAAACACATATGAATATAAGCTTTAAATAACATTCTCAAGTATTTTCACTTAATTATTTACATTAAACTATTTTCAGTAGATACCCAGCTCTTGTACATTATATTACAACAGGAACTTTATTATTTATTTATCTTATCACAATATAATTTAGTCTACCTTAAATATTATGAAAATTAAAATTGCACTTTAATTGTTGTATGTTTTTGATAGCCCAATATCAGTCTCGTTAGTTGACCACGATTTCCCAGTTGAAGATTTCTTTGCTTTCAACGTGTATTTAGAGCATTGTTATTCTTTGTGCCAATACAATAAATTGCTTTGTATTTGAGTTTCAAGGCCGGTTCTACAGCGCAAATAAAATTTAAATTGAAAACAACGAACATTTCGAAAATTGAGCGAATAGAAATAGTTTGTGATAACTTTAATATACTTGCGATATCCTTGTCAGTTCATACTATAGCTACTTAATTTTCGTTAGATTTTCACACTGTAGTATACTAATTATAAATTTTTAAACTCGAAAATTTATTAAAATGAAAAATTTTTAATATGAATATTTACTAATGTTAAATAATAAATATGAATATTTATCCTACATCCTAGCTATGTGCGAATAAAATTATTTGTTTGTGAACGTTTTTATAAAGTGTGCAAATTAATTTAACAATTATTTTAGTTTATTTAACGTGTTGTACTATTGATTGATACTATAGGGATATTTTTGCAGGTTGTAAACGGGACATAATCTCCATGCGATCAGCTGTTAACAATCATTTTATTTTTAAATATTAATAATGAATATTTAACAACAGCAGGGCGTGCTATTTAAGAATAACAAGGAGACTATGTTGAAAAACAAAAAAAAATTTAGAAAAAATGTCTTGTATCTGTGTTAGGTCGGAAACTTTTCAGACCGCCCTCGTAGCATTTTGATTTCCATTTTGCTTTTAAAAGATGGTCGTTTGCTATTTTCTGTAGCGTATTTAAACGCGTCGCCAAGTTTTGTAGGTAACCGTCGAATATCGGCAATAAATCATCTGTAAGGGTCGCTTGTGGGTGTTCTCGCTAGATGCCCGAAAACGAGTTCGAACGGCGTGTGCCTCGTTGCTTCACTCACTCCTGTATTGAAATTAAAAGTAGCTAATTCAATATATTCATCCCAGTCGGTTTTGTTACCGTGTACAAACATTTTCAGAAATTCTACGAGACTTGCGTGCGAGCGCTCTAATGATTCGTTTGATTGCGAGTGAAAAGCTGTCGTTCTTGCCTGCTTTATCCGAAATCTTCTTGCTACCTTTTTCATAAGTTTGCTTGTAAAGTTTGTACCTTGGTCTGTCAAAATTACCCGCGGTGCTCCAAACGTGCAAATAACCCTTCTTATTAATGCATTTGCAATGTCTATTGTAGTTGTAGCTGCTCAGCTATGGTAAATTTTGTTAATAAATCTTGAAAAGTTAAAATAAATTCTTTTCCTCTCGTTGTTTTGGGTATTGGGCCTACTATGTCCATCGCAAGACAATACATTGTGTGGCTTCTGCTATCTGTTATTACCGTTGGTGCTCGAGTTTTTACTCTCACCAATTTTTTTAATTGACAGTCCAAACACTTTCTTTTAAAGTTTTGAACGTCTTCTTTCAAATTTTCCCAGTTGTAATTATGTTTGATTCTATTGTATGTCTTGTTCACTCCTCTATGTCCTCCCACTGCGGAGCTATGTGCTTCTTGCAATATTCTCTCGCGCTCTTCGAGTGGTGGATAGCGTATAAGGCCGAGGCAAATTATTAATTTTGTATTACTATTAAATAATGCTTTTCGTAATTTTTTAATAATTTCTTTCCACTCTAAGTTTTCTACGTGTTGAGATTTTTGTACACTGATTGATGTAATGTCTAGTTCCCTAAAGGTTTTTTTTAGATTTGTGCATACAATTTTTAAATTTTGATTTGTTTCATATAGGCTTACACAGTATGTCGGAAAAGTTCCCGAACTTTTGAAATAAGAAATCGAAAATTACATCTAAAGAAATTTATTCCAGTCAACTTTCAACATAGTCCCCTTCCCAAGATATACACTCATTTGAGCGCTCCATGAGTGATTCGAAGGCTCTCTGGTACTCCTCTGAAGTTATCGCTGTGAGACGCTCGGTGCAAGCCGCTTGAATGCTCGGTACATCTTCAAAAAATCGTCCTTTCAAGGCCATTTTTAGCTTGGGAAATAGGAAAAAGTTGGCTGGAGCCAGATCTGGCGAGTATGGGGCGTGATTGATGCGTGGGATCTGATTTTCGGCGAGATAACGCTTCACGATGTTCGAAGAATGAGCAGGCGCATTGTCATCCAGGAAACTCCACGATCGCGGTTCCTTGTACTCGGGCCTGATGCGATTAATCCGGCGCTTCAGACGTTTTAACATCTCTACGTAATACGCAGCATTCACGGTGGTGTTTGGGGGCACAAATTCTTTGTGTATCAGGCTTTTGGAGTCGAAGTAAGCGATGAGCATCGTCTTTACCCGTGATTTTTGTTGGCGCACTTTTTGAGGCCTCACACGGCCCGGACTGAGCCAAGCGACAGACTGGCGCTTCGTGAAAGGATCGTATTGAAAGCACCAAGTCTTGTCTCCAGTCACAATTGAGGTTAGAAAGCCCGGAGTAGTGTCGCAAGTCTCGATAAAATCTTGACAACATTAGATGCGAGTTTCTTTCTGCTCTGGTATGAGAAAGTGCGGAACAAATCGAGAGCAGACCTTCCTGCGGATCATTTTTTCTTTCAAAATCAACGCGACGCTATCCTTGCTCATGTTCAGTTCGTCTGCCAACATTCTGAGAGACATGTGGCAATCCTGCTTCAGTAGCGCACGCACGCGAGCCTCGTTTTCGTCGGTAACAGCTGTTGACGGCCGGCCGCTTCTCTCGTCATCTTCTAACGACTCTCTACCCTTCTTGAACCGACTGAACCACGTGTAAACAGTTGTATGCAACACTACACCTTCGCCGTAAGCCGAATCGATCATTTTTTTCGTTTCCGCGAAAGTTTTTTTAAGTTTATAGCAGAATTTAATGGCGCCACGATGTTCAAATTTCTTATCCATCGTAGAGCTTGCACCAGGGTACTAAACACATGTTCACTCAAGCACGTCTATCTCGGCAACTAATGAACGGATACTGGTGAAAAAATTCTCAGACACTCCAGAGGGATGTAGCAACATTGTACCGGTGTCGTCTAAAAGGTGGCGCCACTCGTACAAGCGCTACAAAATAAGTTCAGGAACTTTTCCGACTTACTGTGTAATTGTCCTTTTCCCCGCATTGGAAGTCCAATATGAATTTTATTATTTACTTGCATCAATGCTGGTTCACCTATATTTAAATTTTTAAAAACCGGTAATTTATTGCGTAGTTTTAATTACATTGCACCGTCATCGCACGGCTCTCCGTTTGTTGTTACAAAATATAAATAGTTATCTTTGCGCATGAATAGTTGCTCTTTGCAAGTGATCGTGTCGTATAACTGCGACGAAGTCATTATATCGGCGCTCTCGTCTTTCTCCGTGTCTACCCTACTCTTTCCCATATTTCTCTCTTTTGCTGTATTATCAAAGAAACTTTCGTTTCTTATTTCTCTCTCATTATATAACTCTCTCTCTTTTACATTTTCGTAGCCGTTCTCTTTCCCTAGCGTTTTATTTTGAGTGATCTCTATGCATGAGACCTCGCTGTGCGTAGCGTCGCATAAATTTTTTACTAAAAGGTTTTGTGACTTTTCTATTTGCATTTTATTTTCATCAGGGATTTGCTCTATGCTCTCCGCCTGAGTGTTTTCAATAATAGATACAATCCTGTGTTTCTGCGTTTGTTACGCGTTTTCGTGGAGCTAGCCGTTTTATTGCCTCTAAATATTTCTCACTCGAACCCGAGTAGTCATAAAGTGGGTGGGCTGCGTAAGCGTTTCGCTCGGCGGCTCAAGTGCATTCGGAGGTTGCTCGATCTCCGGCGCATTCTGTTTTGTTTGCGAAATTATGCGGACGCTTTCTACCGGATTCCTTGAGAGCGCATCGGCTATGTTAAGTCGTCCTGCTCTATAAATCACCTCGAAATCGTATTCGGCCAACATAAGACGCCACCGCGTTATTCGCAAGTTGGGATCTTTATGCGTTTGTAGCCCTACAAGCGGTCTGTGGTCCGTTATGAGAAAAAATTTTCGGCCGAACAAATAAGGTCTAAAGTGCTTTATGCAGCATACGAGTGCCAGTCCCTCCTTATTAAACGTATCCCATCGTTTTTGCACATCTGTGAGCACGCGAGACACGTAAGGGACGGGCTGATCGCTACCGATCTTTCCTTGTGACAAAATGCCACCTACCGCTTATCCCGACGAGTCTGTTGTTAGATTAAAGGTATTTCAAAATTGGGAAAGATTAATATCGGTTCCTCGCATAATTTATTTCTTAGCGTTTCGAACGTATTTTGAGCTTCATTTGACCACGTAAATTCTGTGTCTTTCTTTAACAAACTTGTAAGCGGCTTCGCAATTTTTGCAAATTGGTAAATAAATCTTCGATAATAACCCACGAGTCCTAAAAATTGTTTAATATTTTTCACGTTCTTTGGAACTGGGTAATTTTGTCATGCTTCTAATTTATGTGGATCTGGCCGTACTCCTTCAGCGCTTATTAAATGCCCGAGATACGTAACTTCTCGTATGAAAAATTCGCATTTTTCTGGCTGTAATTTCAAAACAGCTTGTCGTAGCCTTTTAAATAATCTTTCTAATCTGCTTATGTACTCGGGGAGTGTTTTTGAATAAGAAATTATATCGTCGATGAAAAAGAAGAGTTCTTTGTTTGTTAAACCCGATAACGCAATCGACAATGCTCGAGAAAAGGTTGCCGGCATCGTACGAAGTCCGAAGCTCCCTCGATTAAAATGATACAAGCCTTCGTATGTTGTAATTGCTGTTTTATGACGATCTCGATCGTCGATTTCAAGTTGATGGTAACCTGATGCTAAATCGAACACAGAAAAATATTTTGCGCCTCCTAATTGATCTAAAATTTCATTTATATTTGGTAGCGGGAATTGGTCATCGAGAGTTTTTGCATTTGACTTCCTATAGTGCATAATCATTCGATACCTCTTTCGTCCTTGTAAATCCTCCTTTTTGGGGACTAAAGCATGGACTGAAGTAAGACGAAGTCGAGGGTTCTATTATCCCTTTATCAAACAACTCCGATACCTGCCTTTCTGTTTCTGCCTTGTGCACAGGCGGTAGGCGGTATTGTTTGGAGGTAACAGGTACTTCGTCTATTGTAGGAATGGTAAAATTAAGAATGTGTGTTGCAGTGAGTCTCTCCCGGAATATAAAAGATATCATAGTATTCGGCGATTAATTTATCTATTTCTCTGCGTTCTTCTAGAGCTAGGTGCTCGAGTCGCAATAGTTTTTTTATTGTCTCAATGCGTTCTTCGCGTGTAAATGCTTTGATTGAGAGTATTGCTGAGCCATTTTTTTTTTTCTTGCAACCCTTTCCTTGAAGCAATTTTTTTGTATCTACTACGTTCTCGAGAATTTCCTTTATAATTTTCCCTGGAGTGATTTCACTCCTATATTTTAATTCAGGTAAATAATTTTTCATCCTTTCTTCTGTAACGTCGGTAAACGACCTCCGTTTTTTTTCCTGTGTTAAGTCGATAAGTATTCTCTCTGCTTTATTATTTTTCCTGCCCTTGCCGATTAGCGGGAAAGCGCTTCGATCTCATCGACCACTTGTGTCGAACTATAGTAAATTTTTTCCTCCAATGAAAATTTTTCCCTCCAAAACTGACTTAACACGCGGGCTAGAGACACGTTTCGTTGTGGAAGACACCCTAAGCGTGGGCCAAGATTTTACGAGTTTTCCCGGAACGGTAAAGAAAAGGGACATGCGCTCGAGTCTAGCGTAAGAATGGCAAGCTGAACACGTGCGCGTCAATTCGGCGCCGAAAACTATAAAACTGTCCCATAAACACCGTTTTTTCTACCCGTAGTTTTCCTATCTAAAATACGTATTTTCTTTTTTTTTGAACTTGCCCTGCATAATACAATTATAATATTATGCAATATTTTTAAATTGTTTTATTATCGCAAATTATGTCCGTAAATTTCGCCTACCAATACACTGTACAGGTAGCGTAATAAAACAATAAATAAGTCGCTAAGAAGACCTCAATAAATAAATTGTATATTCTGTTTTAAACCAAAAATATATTGTATAATATTTAAATAAAATAAAAAGTAAAATGTTTAATGAAAAGTATAAGAATTGCGATTTCCAAAAATACCTCACAAGGTATACTTTTTTTTATATACAAAATAAATTCCAGAATAATTATTTAAAATCCGAAAAGAAAAAAACATAGAAAATAATAAATAAAATTACTTATTAAAATTGTCAACATATATCAAGTACAAATTCAAATTTTATAAATAATTTAAAATTCAAAAAAATAAGTTTCTAACAGTTATATAGTTTATTTTACCTGTTTTTTTTATAACTTACGACAAGTTTACATTTTTAATATTATAAAAGGCTAATTGCTTTCGAATAAAATTGAACACATATATCTAATAAAAAAAAAAAGAGAAAACGCAACTGCTATCTTCAAATTTAATTGAATTATACTTTAAAATAATGCGGCCGATTTTTCTTTCAAATTATATACATATAAAAATACATACTATATATATTATAAAAAGTGAATTATACAAAAAACCTACAATGACCTTTCACGATAAAATTTATTACAAACGGCTTGACCATGTTCGTTTTCAATTAAAATATTGAACAAATAACAAATAATCTTTCTATTCCTTTTTTTTTGAAATGAAAAGATATAAAGAAACACACGTTTTCTTTATTCGTGAATAATAAATTTTTAATTATAAATGTTTAAGATAATGTAAAATTATAAATATATCGTTTTATCTTTTAAGTTTAAACTACATTGTTAAAGAATTATTTTCTTTGAATAAGAAAAACATCGTCAATTAATTCAAATTCAATATATCTGTATATTAATTTTAATAAAATAATTAGTTTTAAAATTTATTTTTTTTTTACATGTAAGTAATAAAACTTCAAGAATAAGATTATTGAGTTTGAATTGGTAAAGATGTACATTGATTCTTTTTTTTGCCTTAATTTTAATACAATATTAATACAAAAATATTTTAATTCTTAGCTTTGAGAAATTTTGAAGTTTAAATTAATACAAGTTTATCAAGAATGAAATATGATTTGTATTTTAATAAACTATTTATATATTTAAGACATTTGCATATTAATATTAATAAGTTAATAAACTTATTTATAAAATAATTTTATTGACACTACCTTTTTTCTATTCACAACAATTTATTTCTACAATAAATCAATAACTAACTCGATTTATTAAGCCAAATAATATAATAACTTTATTTGTTTAATATTGTATTTAATCAGGAAATATTAATGACAAATTTTAACATATGTATAGAAAAATTAAGATGGTATATGAAAAATTACATTCATATTAAAATTAATCTTTAACAATGTATTATGCGCACTAGAATCTAAGTTGATTTTTAACATTTAAATAAAAAATATATATAAAAGGGTGCATAATAATAATAATAAAATAAAATATAAATATATGTATGTAACTATGCGTTTAAGTTAGAATAATATTTTTTTTCTTTTTTCTTTAGATTTAAATTTATATTAGAAATAATTATTTTAAAACTATAAGATTAAAACTGTAAGTCGTTTTTATAATTGTCATAATTTTTATGTAATAATGATGTCAAATTATACCTTACACGTAAAGCTAAAATTATTTTAAAATACAATATGATATTTTGCTCAAATTCAGTTTATATTAATTCAATAAAAAAGGTGACAATTATCATTATTTCTAATAAGATACAAACAATTATAGAAACATATATTTAAATTAAACTCTTTGTAAAGAAAATTTTTTTTGAACTAATATAAATACTAACATAACAGAATAAACTTAAGCATTATAATAAAATCTTTTTATAACAAACAAAAAATATACCAGGAATGAATTAAATAATTATTGTTAGAATTAAGCTACGAAGACGATTCTTTTTCGTAGCCTAGTTCAAATTTTACCTAAAATATTATAATAAAACGAACATTTACAAATCATTAATAATAATATTAGTTTTAAGATATTATAAAAATTTTGTAAAAGTGGATAGTCCCCTCTCAACCTCTCTCTCTCCGACTTCAAGACGACACACCCTCGCAGAGGCTTTCCACGCCCTCTCAGACAGGCCCTCCGAGGAGAAGGGGGCCCGAAAATCTTACCCTCTCCAGAAATTTTCCGAAAAAAGGATTCGTTCGGAGCTACTTCCAAAAAACGTATAAATATCGCGCAAGATTTTCAACAAGCAGCAGACCTCAGGCAGCACTCGAGGGAGACGAAACTCTTTTTCAACGTATAAACTGTTCTTTTCAGAACAAATTAAAACTATTCATTGGGCATAATCCCAGAAGCAGAAGAAGCAGAAGAAGCAGAAGAAGCAGAAGAAGCAGAAGAAGCAGAAGAAGCAGAAGAAGCAGAAGAAGCAGAAGAAGCAGAAGAAGCAGAAGAAGCAGAAGAAGCAGAAGAAGCAGAAGAAGCAGAAGAAGCAGAAGAAGAACACAGAGGGAGAGAATTCAAACAGAGAGAGAGAAAGAGAGTGAGGACTTCCAGCCAACTCAAACCTTTTCTGGAATAAAAAGTGAGTTTGAATATAAATTTTTCTTTTTTCTTTTTAACCTCCAAAGAGATAGTATTAGCCAAGATCGGCTAAATATCTCTCTCCAAACATCACTTGTTAGGTCCTTTCCAGAATAATCTGTAGGCCAACGTCGGCCTATATGGTTATTCAGTCCCGCATCTCACCACCCTTCCTATAAAATCTTACAAATAATACCTCTGCCGTCCCGAGCCCATAAGTTTTAGTACTTAGGCTCGAAAAAGGCACAAGGCAGGTTTGCGTCAAATTTAGTACGCAATAGTAACGTCACTCCGACGTTACACTTCAATTTTCTTAAATTTCAAATTTGTTTCAAAATATGTGAAAAGCATTTCAAATGAAGCTTCTAGCTGTTCCGAGTTTTCTCGTAACACATGTTTCTCGTGTAGGCTTTTATTTAAAATATTGTGTATCGTGCTTAAATTTTCCAAAAGTTCGTTTTTGTCGTCAGTTTCTTGCATAATTCTACTTGTGTAGCCTTGAGCTGTATCATTAAGTCTTATTGGGTTAAAAGAGACTTCCTTTCCTTTCTCATTCTTATTCATAGAGCCGGATAATGTGTTAATTTTTTTTTCTTGGTCTTGCGATGCATCTCGCGGTAATATCTTACTTGATCTATGTTCCTTTTCTTCCTTTTCAAAATTTTTGTTCGGGCTAGAAATTTTATTTGACAACGCGATATTGTTTTCAGAGAGTGTATTTGGTTCTTTGTTTTCAAACACTTGTTTTGTTATTTTATTATCTCGTGGAATATCGGGAGATATTTGACTTGTAATTTTTTTATTGCTAAGCGTATCTGTTCTTACGTTTATCTTCCTTGGATTTGTTTCCGACAACTCATATTTTTGCGTAGTTGCCTTGAAAACTTGTTTACTGTTAGTTTTCTTTAATTCAGAGAGAATCGGATCTTCCTTTGATTCCGATTCACGACTTGGATTAGGGCTTTTCTCGCGCCCCTGGATTTGTCGAACATCAACTTTTAATTCTTGACCTTTCCTTGGGATTAAACTAGCATTCGATATATTTTGACTTACAGCACGCTTTTCGTTACGTATTCCAACTCCCTTGCATTCGTCTGTTGCTTCGTATGAGTCGCATTGCTCTTTTTTTCTGGAAACTCACAGCTCTTTGTTATCTCTTTACGTTCATTCATAGATACCGTGCGGCTTGGCCTAGGGCTTTGTATCTGCTTTCGGCCGTCGAGCGGTCGTTGTTTCTTTGCTTCGTTGTACGGTAGAAGTCTCCTGTTCTCTATTTTTATTGCTCTCGGTTCCTTCATTTTTCTTCCGTCTCTGAACCTGCAGTGTGCTGGCCACGTTGAATTTTTTTATGAATGGAATTTTATTTTGACCGACTATTAGCCTATTATTTTCATAGTCGATTTTCGTATTAAATTTTGAAAAAAATTTGTTTCCGAATAATCCTTCTTCTTGAATTGAAAACTCATTTGAAACTAAGTGAAATTCAATATTGAACTTGGGAAAACTAATGTTAATTTTTTCGAGCGTAAAAATGCTTTCGCTTGTTGAACCTTTTAATTTCAAAATTTCTTCAGTATTGATTTCGTTACATTTACTGTTATTTTTAATTTTATTAAATTTGGTCCTGCTCCTGAGTCTAAAATAATGTTATTGTTCTTTCACGTTTTGCGTCAAAGAGCGCGATGGTCGGAGAAATAGCATCTTTGTTTAATCGTACATGTTTTTGGATGATTGAGGCTCCTGCGTACTTGTCGATGGGCGCTGTGCATACTCGGCCTCCTTCTCTGCGCCCTGGCGAGAGGAGTTTTTCCAGTTTTCCTGTTTTTTATTATTAAATTCGCGCGTCCTGCAATGTTCTAGAATATGCCCTTCTTTTTTGCAATATCCACATATTACGGGCTCGTATCTTCTGTTATACGTTCCTGAAAAAGTTGCATTCTGCCTTCTTAAATAATGATGCTCTCTTTGTTTTCTATTTTCCATTTGTGAGTCACGAGGCCATCTTTGCGCTCGATGCGAGTTTTGTGGTCCCGCCCAGGCTCTGCTTGTGTGTGGCTCGGGCCTTCTCGTCGGGACTATTGTCGTTTGCTGATGCCATTTTCAACAATTTTGAGCTGTGTAATTGAATTTATCACACAACTAGCATTTTCATTAATGGAACTAGTTGTTCTTCAAAACCTAACGTGTTTCTTCCTTTACGTCTTGTTGCTTCGAGGATTACTTCTTATAAGGATTGCGCTCTATTTGCGTATGAAATTATTTTTTCTCCTATTTTTTATTTAAAATTTGCTAATTCGCCGAGTGACGCATGACACGATTTGTTTCAGCCGAACCTTTTATAAAAAAACTCTATAACCTCATCGATTGTCATAAAATTTTTACTTTTATAAATTTTTAAAGCTTCTCCTAAAAGACGCATTTTTAAAAGCTTGGCGATATCTGCCTCTTAAGCTAAAGGTAGTAAATCGCTTGCTTCACGGCACCCGTCGAAAAATACATTTACAGGCATATTAGAACCATCGTATCTTGGTATGAGTTCAAGCGCGTCCTTAATTGATAGCGGTCTTACCTGATTTAGTGTAGAATTCATAGTATAATTCTGTGTTCGTGTGCGTTGTGTATTTTTGTTATTATTATTGTTTTGTCTAGGTGGGAATTGAAAAGCCGGTGTACTATGTAAATTAAAATTTGAATTTTGAGGTGTCTGCGGTATGTTAGAAAAATTTGTATACGCGGTCTCGCTTCGTTCTATTACTTCCGTCGGTTGCTTGAAAGAAAAAAAGGTTGTTTTATCTTCCGTGATGTCTGCGTTCAACTCCAAATTATTTATTTTATTATTCGGTTATGTTTCGCGTTTATCGAGTACGAAGCTAATAATATATGACGGTCTATTTTTTGTTCCAATAAATCGCCAAGCGCATTGGCCGCGTGTTTATCCGCGCAAAATTCTTCTGCGTCATGCGGATCGACAATATTTTTTAATATTTCCATGCAAGATTTTATGATATCCTGAGATGCTCCGTCACCGGTCTTCATCGCTTTTTCGTGCCTTTTTTGAAAGAAGATTAAAACTTCGTGCAAATTAGGCTCTGCGATTAATGATAAATAATTTGTGTCCACACACAATACATGCTTGGGTAGAATTGCAGTCGCATCCTTGTTTCTGTTTATCCTTCTAGTCTGCTTAAACTAGTTATTTATTGCACTGTCCGTTTTTAAAGGAGGGGCCCCCACGTGTTACGTCCTAGGGTATGACGCAACGACAGAAAAACTTATTTTACTAAGTTTTAAATTGAATAATTAAAAAAAAATTTAATTTCCTATTTCGGTCAACCGTAGCTGCCGAGGACGGGAGGCAATAAATATATATACTAGCGCAGATAGAAGGAGAGAGACAGAGAACTGGAGTCAGCATGCAAGAGCGAGATATATATATATAATATATTAGGTTGCTGCAGACGAAATGGCCGATTTAGTAATAAACTTTTAAACAGCTGTAACTTTTTATAAAGACGATTAATTTAATCAAATTAGGTACCAATAGATGCAACACACTTTTCCCAACGAGATACAAGTACATTTATTCCAGTTTTGTAGAAGTCCGAGTTTCTGGTTCGAAGAAACTTCTCGAAGGCATTTTTGTTGGCAACTTCATTATTAAATCTTTTTCCTGTCAAAAAGTGATCCAAATGTTTAAATAAATGGTAATCTGTTGGTGAGAGGTCTGTTGAATATGGAGGGTGAGGGAGAGTCTCATAGAACAACTCGTTTAATTTTTGGACCGTTGTTTTTGATACATGAGGTCATGCGTTATTATGAAGCAGTATCACTCCATCCCTGTTGAAAAGCCTAGGACTTATTGGACTATCAATTTCTGAAGCATTTCATCCAGTTGAGCACAGTATTTCTCAGCATTAATGGTTTCGCCTGGTTGCAGAAACGAATAGTGGATAACTCCAGCTACAGATCACCAAACAGTTACCATTATTTTCATTGGATGAAGGCTTGGTTTCGGCATGTGTCTTGGCGCTTCATCGGCATCCAGCCATTGGGCCGATCGGCCACGATTATCGTATGAAATCCACTTATCATCGCAGGTCACAATTCGGCGCAAGAACGGTTCCTTTTTGTTTCGGGAGCGAAGAGAACTTGAAATCTCCATTCGACACGTCATGTTTTGCTCGGTAAGATCATGCGGAACCCATTTGTCAAGCTTTTTCACTTTTCCAAGTTGTTGCAAGTGGCGGCAAACTGTCGAATTGTGAACGCCATATTTCTCGGCAAGATCCCTAATGGTTTGGCGGGGGTCAGACTCCACTAATGCACGCAGCTCGTCGTTATCGATCGATGGTCCTGGGTGTCCACGTGGCTCATTTCCAAGGTCCATATCTCCGGATCGAAATTTTTCGAACCACCGCCGAATGGTTCGTTCGCTAACTGTATCAGGCCCAAATGCGCTGTTGATATTCCTCGTTGCATTGGGCTCAATTTAAATTCGTATAGTAAAAGTAGCCGTTTTTGATTCACTTACATGTTCACTTTCTCTTTTTGTTTTTACGATCACTATGAAGTGTAAAACAGAAATGACTCTATAAACCAAGGTAGCAGTATTTATACTTTAATAACACATCGTTCAATAAGTCTCGAGATTTACCCAGAGATGGTGCTAGTAGTACCAAACTGGCCACGTTTCCATAGAGTGCAAACCTTTACATGAAACGTGTAAAAATTTCGCGTCGATCGGATCACAGACAGCAGAGTTATCGAGGTTAGAGTGAAGTAACTTTGTTATTTGTTTGAAAAATGGAAAAAAGCGAGTTTCGCATGTTGATAAAACATTGTTTTTTAATGGGTAAAAACACCGTAGAAGCCCAGCAATGGCATGAAAAACATTATCCGGACTCCTTCCCATCCAAACCAACGATTTGTCGTTGGTATGCTGAGTTTAAACGTGGTCGTACGGACACAAACGATGCGGAACGTTCGGGTAGGCCATTGAAAGCCGTTACACAGGAAAATGTGAGTGAAGTGTTAAAAATTGTAATGAAAAATCGCAAAGTGAAGATCCGTGAGATTGCAGAAATGACACCGATATCATCTGGAAGCGTATTTACAATCTTTTATGAAAAATTGAGCATGAAAAAGGTTTTTTCCAAGTGGGTGCCGCGATTTCTTTCAGTGGAACAAAAACAGCAACGAGTCGACGATTCAAAGAGATGTTTATCGCTATTTACTCGCAATAAAAAGGATTTCCTGCGTCGATACGTGACCATGGATGAAACATGGATACATCATTTCACTCCGGAGTCAAATCGGCAATCATCTGAGTAGCGCATGGCTGGCGAAAGCCGCCCAAAGCGTCCAAAAACGCAGCAGTCTGCTGGCAAAGTCATGGCGTCTGTTTTTTGGGATACACATGGCGTGATTTTCATTGACTACCTGGAAAAAGGTAAATCGATCAACAGTGATTATTATATTGACTTATTGGTACGTTTGAAGCAGGAGATCGCAGCAAAGCGACCGCACATGAAGAAGAAAAGAATCCTTTTTCACCAAGACAATGCACCATGCCACAAGTCCATGAAAACAATGGCATAATTGAACGAATTGGGCTTTGATTTGCTTCCCCACCCCCTGTATTCGCCAGATTTAGCCCCCAGCGACTACTGGCTCTTTGCTGATCTCAAAAAAATGCTTTAGGGAAAAAATATTGGCTTGAATGAGGAGGTCATTGCCGAAACTGAAGCCTATTTTGAAGCAAAGGATAAATCCTTCTATGAACATGGTATAGAAATGTTGGAAAGGCGTTGGAAAGATTTTATCACTCTAAAAGGAGAATGTATTGATAAATAAAAATGATTTTTGAAAAAAAAATGTTGTTTTCGTTGTTAGTCTCGGACTTATTGAACGATGTGTTATGTCATATCATTTTCGCCGCCTTGCGCCAGCATAATACACTAAAATTGCAGCCAACTTTATGTCATTGCTAAATCGGCCATTTTATCTGCAGCAACCTAATATATATTTATATGTATGCCTGATTTGTCTACGTGCACTCTATGAGGACCAGAGAGACGTATCGCATGAGTAATGCAGTTCAGGCGAGAGGAGTTGAGAGATGTAGAGAGAGAGAACTGTTTTTACGTTGTTTTGAGTTTGCTGATGTCGCTGGCTGGAGGCTGGCTAGCTGGGTGGCTTGGTTGCTGCTTGGCGGGAATGGGGAGGAAATTTAAATGGTTACTCTTGGTTACTCCAAGAATTTTGTAAAAATGTCTGTTTTATTCATTACATTTTGAACTGGCGTGTGGCTTCATCCAGTTACAACTTCTGCGTTAGTCAGACTCACTCTCATACTTCGTATTTTATACTTATGAATTCGCGTTGGTATATAATAAAACTGGCAGAGTTCTCGCGTACGAGAATAATGTAAGAAAAGATTACGGACTGTGTAGCAACCGGCAGAACTTCCGCGCACGACAGCGTTTTCGGAAAAAGACTGGTCCTCCCGGTGCATCGTCCAACCCCTTTCTATAGGCCAAAAACTAGACCTGCACCTTTGTTCCTTATCAAAAAAGGGATGGTCCGAAAGTAGGACACAAGTGTTTTCAGTCATGATTTATGCACGCATACTCTCATACTCTTTCCGCATCAGTTCTTCCGTACCTCGATATTATCGCTGCAGCGGTAGCGCTTCTCATAGGGAAAAGGAAGGAAATAAAAAAAAGGTAAAATGCAAAACAAGATAGAAGAAAAAAGGAAAAAAAAGAAGGTAAAAGATGCACAGATGGTACCGTCTGAGCTCGCGATGTGGCGTCGCCGCGGGTGGTAGAAAAACAAAATAAAAAAAAAGAAAAAATACAGCGTTGCGTCATAGCACGACGTGACAATAATGATCATTGAATATTCGTTATTAATTTATTTAATAATTTTATTTACATATATTTCATGTTTTTCATCAGAAAAAGTAGTTAAAAAAAATAAAAATTAAAAAATATTCTCATGCTGCAGGACTCGATCGATGGTCTTTGCGTGTAATAGAGGTAAAATAATATCATTACTTATGTCTTAACCGATTAAGCCAAATTCGACATAGTTAATCGATGAAAAAACTTATATAAAAGTTGTAACCTTTAGTAAGCTTTTAAATATATAATATTTTCATGAATTTTTCAAATGTGAAAAATTCATCTTTATTTAATATTTTTTAAATTAAAATTTTTATCTAAAAGGCTACATCGTTAAAATTTTACTACTGTGCTAGTTTATATATGTTATTATTTGCACAACTATTTAAAGGGCCGGGATTTGTTTTCACTAATTTAATACACAGTATGTCGGAAAAGTTCCCGGGCTTATTTTGTAGCGCTTGTACGAGTGGCGCCACCTCTTGGACGACACCAGTACTATGTTGCTACATCCCTCTGGAGTGTCTGAGAATTTTTGTCACCAGTATCCGTTCATTAGTTGCCGAGATATACGTGCTTGAGTGAACATGTGTTTAGTACCCCGGTGCAAGCTCTACGATGGATGAGAAATTTGAACATCATGGCGCAATTAAATTCTGCTATAAACTTAAAAAAACTTTCGCGGAAACGAAAAAAATGATCGATTCGGCTTACGGTGAAGGTGTAGTGTCGCGTACAACTGTTTACACGTGGTTCAGTCGGTTCAAGAAGGGTAGAGAGGTGTTAGAAGATGACGAGAAAAGCGGCCGGCCAAAAATCACGGGTAAAGATGATGCTCATCGCTTACTTCGACTGCAAAGGCCTGATACACAAAAAGTTTGTGCCCCTAAACACCACCGTGAATGCTGCGTATTACGTAGAGATGTTAAAACTTCTGAAGCGCCGGATTAATCGCATCAGGCCCGAGTACAAGGAACCGGGATCGTGGAGTTTGCTGGATGACAATGCGTCTGCTCATTCTTCGAACATTGTGAAGCGTTATCTCGCCGAAAATCAGATCCCACGCATCAATCACGCCCCATACTCGCCAGATCTGGCTCCAGCCGACTTTTTCCTATTTCCCAAGCTAAAAATGGCCTTGAAAGGACGATTTTTTGAAGATGTACCGAGCATTCAAGCGGCTGGCACCGAGCGTCTCACAGCGATAACTTCAGAGAAGTACCAGAGAGCATTCGAATCACTCATGGAGCGCTCAAATGAGTGTATATCTAGGGAAGGGGACTATGTTGAAAGTTAACTGGAATAAATTTCTTTAGATTTAATTTTCGATTTTTTATTTCTAAAGTTCGGGAACTTTTCCGACATACTGTGTACGTGAAAATGAAGCGCGATTATAATCGGCACGCCGCAATTCTTGCGCGTGTTTTTTGTTTTTATAACTGTTCAAAGATCTTGTATTTATTTTCTTCGCTACAAGCTGACGAATGTTTACATGTGAAAATTCGTTCGTTTGAATAATGGTAAAACCAAATTCATAGTCAACTATATTTCAATTTTTGTTTATCCATTAAAAATTTTTAATAAAAAAAATTCATGAAATTATTTTATATTCAAAATTATCACTGAAGGTTACAATTTTTTTATAAGTTTTTGCTTAATTTATTATAATCATGAGAAATTTAGCTCAATCGTCTAAGGCATTAGCAACGATAACATTTTGTCTCGATTACACGCAAGGATCAGCGTTCGAGTCCTACAGCATAAGAAATTTTTTTTTGATACAAAAATTACGTGTCTGTCAGTACAATCTAAAGATTTTGTTTCATTAATTTTAAATCATTTATTAACATAAGAAATATTAATAAGTATAATATCAATTGTTTATTAATTTACAAAAAAGATTATTAACTATGCTTCCAGATTTTTCTTTTTTTAGTAATTTAGTCACGATAAAATAGTTGTTCTGTCAATATTTTTCGATTGTAATTTACGTGCAAAGGACAGATTCATTAAAAAGTGAAATAGATTCTTCCGTTTTTCATAAATAAATCAAATCGTTTTAACTTTTTTACTTATACAAACGTACTTATACGTAGCAATCGCAAAGCTTGTAAAAGAAATTTGCCGAAAGCATAATATCTGTGTGGTAACGAGCCCAAGCTTAAAAAATAACCGTTGTTTTCTTTTTCGCTTTTACAAATTGCGAAAGTTTTAATGTTATTAAATATAATACTATACAAAATATTAAAGAAAGATCTTTTATACACTTAAAAAATTCATGAAAATATTATATATACTTTGAAGCTTACTGAAGGTTACAACTTTTACATAAGTTTTTGCATCGATTAACTATGTCGAATTTGGCTCAATCGGTTAAGGGGGGGGGGGGGGGGTACGGTTTTAAGGGCGAAAAAAAGGCATATTTTGATTATTTTTTTCTGGAGATATGAATAATGTTGGTTTATTTATTCCATATACGCGTTCTAGTATAACATCTGAAGTATTTTTGGAAAAAATTTTAATCAAAAATATCAATAAATAAGTCCGTGACAGCAAATCTTCGGAGACGCTTCGACAAAAAGTTGTTATGCGGTGAACTTCATAACTTGTTACCGGATCATCTGAAACAAAAAAAAACTAAGTGCGTTTAAAAGGTGAGAAGTTTTTCTAGGTAGTCAGAAAGAGTTTTTTTCGATTTTTTTATTTTTTGCAGCATTTGAAAGTGAAAAACGCGATTTTTGCTGAAAAAATTTCGGTAAATTTGTTATTATAAAATGGAAGAAAATGGCAAAACAAAAAAAACTCTCTCTGATTACTTGTTGATTTATGTGTAAAATTAGTGTTCAAAATTTGAAAAAAATCGGTCAAGTAGATTTCGAGTTATAATGTTCACGAACTTCAAAAATGACGTTTTCGGGAAAATCAATTTAAAGTTTCTTATACTCACAAATCGAGCATGAGGGCCGGTCGCTTGAAACGCTGTATCTTCATTAGTTTTGCTTCGATTTACTTGGAATTTTGACACAATACTCTCGATATGTTGTGCATTCAGAAAAAAAAATAAAAAAAAATGCGAAATAAAAAATTTTAAAACCTTACCCCCCCCTTAAGGCATAAGTAGTGATAATATTTTACCTCCATTACACGCAAGGACCAGCGTTCGAGTCCTGCAGCATGAGAATATTTTTTAATTTTTTTTTTTTTTTAAACTTTTTTTTTCTGATGAAAAGCATGAAATATAAGTAAATAAAATAATTTAATAAATTAATAACGAATATTCAATGATTTTTATATTGTATAAATTCGAAGGGTTGCTGTATAATAAAACAAGAAATCGTATCAAGAATCGAAGTTGATAAAATGATAATATTATTTTTTTGAATGAAAAGTAAAGTCTGCTGACGAAGAAAGTGATTACGATCTAATTAATTAAATAGATAAATAAAATATTAAAGAAACTAAACATATTGACGAAGTTACAGTGGACGATGTTTCACGTTCAAGAATAGTAGTTTTCAAGTTTAATGCATCTATTGGAAAAATATCTGTAGTAAAAAAAGACAAATTAAAGAGTAATAAAAAAAAGTGCATTTAGAAAAGAATCTGATTCTAGAGAGCTAGCTAAGGCAAACTTAAGTAAAAAGAAGACTATAAAATTTTAGATGTATAAAATAATAATAATAATAATAATAAAATAAGATATATTAAAATTTTTAATTTTATTTATATATTCTTTATTATTATACAATATTTAAATAAGATAAGAGCTGTATATTCTTTAGAAAGATCTGTATAGAAATTGAGTAAGGAAAAATATATGGATTCAATATGAATAAATGCTTTAATTTTAAAACACCAAATATATTGTTATAAACATTTATTAGTTAATAAATTTTAAATGTAATATAAAAAGTGTAACGGGGCAAATTTCTTTACGCCCGTTAGCAACGCAGGACCTTCTTCTGGTCCTGCTTTAATCTCATGTGTGAGGGGCCTTGCCTCAGGCCCCGCGGCCGGTGCAGCTCCCACCGGGCTCGGCTGCTCAGTATGTGTGCCAACGATCGGTTGGCACACCCGCGGAGGCGGCGGTATTCGGGATAGGGACGCTAGAAGGGAGATGAAAGAAGAAACGCACCAGCTTTGTGCCCAATAGTTAATTTAATCAAAATAAAAACAACAATTACACAGCCAATGGTACGAATTATCTCCGAGAGGTCGATTATTGCGAAGAGCAATTAGTATTGCCTCACGCGCAATACTAATTCTCAAGGTGCGCACTGCGCATGCGCACCCTCTTCGCTTCGCGCAGCTACACGCACGTGTAGTTTATGTACGGCAGATATAGAGAGAGCAGTTCCCTCTCTATACCGCCGTAGTTCGTGGTTGCTCAAGTGAGAGCGGCTCTACCTCTCACTCGATGCTGTAGTCTATGGTTGAGCGAGAGAGCTCGTTCCTCTCGCTCAACTGCGTGCTCGCCGGTTGTACGAGTAAGAGTGGCTTTCTCTTACTCGTACGCCTATTCTATGATAGTGCGAGAGAGAGATCGATCCTCTCACTCGCACTCGCGCGGCCTAATCGAGTTTGAGGTACGCGGTCTCGCGCGTAACTCTGCTATATCTATATATGCCTGACGCGATCGCACACGCGTCAGGAAAATTAAATATAACTACTCGCGGTCTAATTATGCTAACGAGTGGCCACTTACTTTTACGAATAGTTGCTCGCGGGACTGACTATTCTGATCTGCGTAGACGCTGCGGAAAATCTTCTCCAAAAATCGCTTTGTCTTTTCCCGATCACTCGAAACGCGTGCGGCTCTTTCCACGGCTCGGACGAGAAGAAGGCTTGAGGGGAGGGCTCCTCCTTCCCCTCTCGCCTATCGGTTTTCCCGCGTAGCGCTATCGATTCTTTATCGATAGCGCCGCGTTTCGGTACGCCGCGGCTTTTCCCGCGTCAAGCCATCGATCGCTTGATCGATGGCGCCGCATATCGTCGCGCCGCGAACTCTCTCTCTATCGCCTATGGCAGGTGGCTTAGCCTCTATAAGCCGCCTGTCACAAAAGTAATAAAATATATAATGCTATTTATTCTAATTTTTTACATTAAATTATTTCAGTCAGTAAAATTTAAACACTCGGTTCCATCAATCTTAAATCATTTATTAGAAACGTTTGCACCGAATTTGTGTATATAAATTCGGTAAGTACACTTGCACTCTACTTGTGTATAGTTCGACCGCTCGTCCGTAAGAGACAGCACTTTCTTGCGCGAAAGACTTGCCACACTTGTTACATTGCCTTTAGCGATCTCCCTTTTCATCTCTGCTTCAATCCTGTCTTAGCTTAAGAAAGTGAAAGAAGATCGGAGGCCCCTTTTTCTTTCTCTGTCTACTCGTTCCTGATTGGTGCTACAATTATGGGCGGAGCAATGACAAAGCATAGAGAGAGAAATTGAAACAATAAACTTTCGAGGGGTACAACTTATATATTACAATTTGTATTTATATGTAGACTTTGTACAATAGCTCAACCGGTAGAGGCATGAGGTTAAAATATTCTAAATAAGTAGTTAGGTTCAAATCCCAATAGTAATTTTTTTTTTTCGTTTGAAAAATTTTATTTTCTTTCTAACATACATACAATAGTATGTTAGAAAGAAATAAAAGAAATTTTATTTTTTAATTTTTTTTTTCATTTCCACCTTTATTATCTTATATTGTAATACCGAAAATTTGAAAGAAATAAAATTTTTTTCGAACAACTATATAGAATTATGTAGAAGCCTCCATAATTCAAAATTAAAATATATTTGGTATTTTTTCGATTTCAGATAAAAATAATATTAAGTTTTTTTTGCTAAAATCCGTATAAATTTAAAACAGGATAAGCAAAATTAATTTGAAAAATGAGTAACTAAATTTTTTATTCTATTATTAAATTTTTTATAGTATTGTCGTAAGCAATACGCTTTTTCTTGCATAAAATGCAATATATTGTCATTTTCGTTTATTTGTTGTGTTTCTCTATGCTCAAAATAAATAGATATGTGTATTATACATAAGCTGATTGCAGAATAATCTTTGGAGCTCGCGGGGTTTTCCCCCCTCACAGCAGTGCTAGTCGTCAATAACCAATCAAAAGCGAGTAGACAGAGAAAGAAAAAGAGGTCTCCGATTCTCTTTCTCTTTCTTTCAGTAAGACATTTTCACTTACACGAGCTCCCATACCTCGCTCACTTTATGTATATTATCTCTATGGGATTGAAGCAGAGATGAAAAGGGAGATCGCTAAAGGTATTGTAAAAAAGTGGGGCAAGTCTTTCGCGCAAGAAAGTGCTGCCTCTTGCGGACGAGCGGTCGAACTATACACGAGTAGAGTGCAAGTGTACTTACCGAATTTATATACACAAGTTCGGTGCAAACGTTTCTAATAAATGATTTAAGATTGATGGAACCGAGTGTTTAAAATTTACCGACTGAAATAATTTAATGTAAAAAATTAAAATATATAGCATTATATATTTTATTACTTTATTATATTACATTTAAAATTTATTAACTAATAAATGTTTATAACAATATATTTGGTGTTTTAAAATTAAAACATTTATTCATATTGATTCCATATATTTTTCCTTACTCAATTTCTATACAGATCTTTCTAAAAAATATATAGCTCTTATTTTATTTAAATATTGTATAATAATAAAGAATATATAAATAAAATTAAAAATTTTAATATATATATATATATATATATATATAGATGTTACAATGTGTAAAGTTTGAATCCAAAACTAATAAAAATGTATGTTTTAAAAATATTTATATTTCATTTAATTCACATCATAATAATACTGCATCTTTATCTAAATTTTAAAATGAAAAAATAGAACATAAAAATTTTCATTTATAGTCTTCTTTTTACTTAAGTTTGCTTTAGCTAGCTCTCTAGAATCAGATTCTTTTCTAAATGCACTTTTTTTTATTACTCTTCAATTTGTCTTTTTTTACTACAGATATTTTTTCAAAGATGCATCAAACTTGAAAACTACTATTTTTCAACGTGAAACATCGTCGACTGTAACTTCTTCAATATGATTAGTTTCTTCAATATTTTATTTATCGATATAATTAATTATATCGTATTCATTTTCTTCGTCAGCAGACTTTACTTTTCGCTCACAAAAATAATAATATAATTTTGTTTTATCAACTTCGATTCTTGATACGATTTCTTGTTTTATTATACAGCAACCCTTCGAATTTATACAATATAATAATCATATAATATTCGTTATTAATTTATTTAATAATTTTATTTATATATATTTCATGTTTTTCATCAGAAAAAAAAAAAAAAAAAAAAAAAAAAATTTCTCTTGCTGTAGGATTTCAACGCTGTTCCTTGCGTGTAACGAAGGTAAAATCCTTTCGTTACTTATGCCTTAACAAATTGAGCTAAATTTGACATTTGTCAATTGATGCAAAAACTTATATAAAAGGTGTAACCTTCAGTGAGCTTTTAAATATATATTTTCATGAATTTTTTAAATATAAAAAAGATCTTTCTTTAATATTTTTTATAGTATTATATTTAATAACATTAAAACTTTCACAATTTGTAAAAGCGAAACAGAAATAAAGAAAACAACGATTATTTTTTAAGCTTGTGCTCGTTACTACACAGATATTATGCGTTTGACGAATTTCTTTTACAAGCTTTGCGATTGCTACGTGTAAGTACGTTTGTATAAGTAAAAAAGTTAAAGCGAATTGATTTATTTATAAAAAACGGGGGAATCTATTTTACTTTTTGATGAATCTGGCCTTTACACGTAAATTATAATCGAAAAATATTGACAGAATAACTATTTTATTGTGGCTAAATTACTAAAAAAAGAAAAATCTGAAAGCATAGTTAATAATCTTTTTTGTAAATTAAATAATTGATATACTTATTAATATTTATCATTTTAATAAAGGATTTAAAATTGATGAAACAAAATCTTTAGATTGTACTGACAGACACGTAATTTTTGTATTAAAAAAAAATTTCTTATGCTGTAGGACTCGAACGCTGCTCCTTGCGTGTAATCGAGGCAAAATATTATCGTTGCTCATGCTTTAGACGATCGAGCTAAATTTCTCATGATTATAATAAATTACGCAAAAACTTGTGAGAAAATTGTAACCTTCAGTGATGATTTTAAATATAAAATAATTTCATGAATTTTTTTTATTAAAAATTTTTAATGGATAAACAAAAATTTAAATATAGTTGACTATGAATTTTGGTTTTATCATTAGTCAAATGAACGAATTTTTAGAGGTACAACTTACAATTTTTACAGGTCTACACTTTTTTGTGAATAATTATTACCTATATTGTCTCATCCATATATAATATATTTAAAAGGCTACATCGTTAAAATGTATTTGCTACTGTGCTGGTATATATGTTATTACTTGCACAGCTATTTAAAGGGCCGGCGTTTGTTTTCACTAGAACTAATCTCATACGTAGAAATGAAGCCTGAAGTAAAATTAAACATATAGTAAATTTAAAAATTGTGTTTATAAAAATTTTAACATTATGCAAAAGCAATATTAAGCTGTATAATGATATTTCGTTAATTAATTAATTATTTTGATTATTTTTAAACAAACCTTGGAAAAAGAAAATGAACTAGAAAATAGAAATAGAATAAAAAAAAAAAAAAATAGTTATCTATGTACAAAAGAAATAAATTTATTCAATCAACAAAATCTTATAAAGTACAAAATGAAGAAAAGTTTAAGATTAAGAACAGTTCCACAGATAATATTTTTAATACATGAAAATTCATAATTTTATAACAATTAAATTAAATCTTTTTATTTACAATTTGATATAGTTAGAAAAATTGAAAATTTCATAATTAAAAAATTGGATGTAAAAAAATTTAACATGGCATTATATTTTTTTTTATTTTTTATATTACATTTAAAATTTATTAACTAATGTATGTTTATAATAATATTTTCGGTATTTTATAATTAAAATATTTATTCTTATTAACATTTCTTGTTATCGGATATAATTAATGCAT
Organism: Chalcis sispes; assembly: GCA_949987625.1. Lineage (NCBI taxonomy): Eukaryota > Metazoa > Arthropoda > Insecta > Hymenoptera > Chalcididae > Chalcis > Chalcis sispes. The sequence goes on from OX465098.1 coordinate 43,964,296, forward strand.
AAGAATTGAAAGCAGTGAGGTCTGACTTATTATCTGTAGTATTTTCATTTTTTAACCCCTGAAGAAAAACGAGGGGTGTTATAAGTTTCACCACTGTGTATGTTTGCGTGCGTGAGTTTAGGTGTGTGCGTATGTGTGCGCGCGTGCGTGTATCTATGTGTGTGCGTGTGCGTGAGTGTGTGTATGAGTATGGTTTTTTTAAAATTAAAAAGTAGCTTAATCGGGATGGTCCTTATCTGTATTCGATGAACATCCGTCCAGCTGCTGAAAAGTTATGTTTTTTTCCGAATTGGCATCCGAATTTTTCCGAGGTATAGTCAATAAATCATTTCGAAAATACTTCGAAACTCTTCTTAGGATTATGAATACTTCCTGCCTTTATCAATTTTGTCCAGTTTTTATTAATTTTGTTGAAAGAAGAATCTAAAAAAATTACATAGTATTAATTATTTGATGTTTAAATATATAAAGTTTTTTTCTTTTTCATTATTATTGGTTGTTTGGCCAAATGTACTTATTGTCTTAAATTTAGGTTGTTCAATGATTAAGGCAGATTAAAAAGAATTGGGAAAGTTTATTAGTAAAATTATTGTCTTAATTTTGTGTAAGGTTAATAAGTACATTTGTTTTCGAGGGGCACCGACGGGAAGGCAACCACTACCACCCCCCATCTAAAATAAAAACAGCCTGCAAAAGAAAATTATTCGTTAGTTAAATAAGTGAAAATTAAATTTTCAATTAACTTAAAAATTTCGTCTTACGATTGCGTTAACTTTTCGATCGCGGTTGTAGAACACATCTGAAAAATCTTAAAAAAAATAGTAATTGGTGAACTTATAATTTATAATAATCCACATAAATATTTATTTTTATACATATAAATAATACTTAATATAATCATACAAAATAATACGCTTTTACAATAGTATTTACAGAAAAATAATATTTACATATTTTTAATATTTTTTAATTTTCGATTATTTGATGCGATAGAATTTTTGCAGCAGCTTTTCTTTTATTATTATTCTCTCTAGATTTCGCGTAAATTTTGACTAGCAATAAAAATTTAAGTGCATCGTATTTATGTTCATAGCATACGTTATCTTGATCAAACCAATCAGGAAATTTTTTGCGGGTGTAAGCTTCTACATTTTCACATAAAATCAATAAAAGTTTTTTTATTGATTGAGATTTCTTTAAGATTATTTTTTTTTTTATTTTCTACCTTTCTATAAATTAAAAATTAATATAAAATAGTTTGCGTCTAACTAAATTTATCGTAATTTAAACATTTTTGGAATATAAATAATATTTTATAAAATACATATTATTGATATAAAAATAGATTAAAGCAGCATTAAAATGGGATTTCTGGGTATGATAATAAAAATTTTTTAGATGAAAAACAAAATTATTTGAAATTATATCTAACATAATTTATAAAAAGATAAATTTTATTTTGTCATAATTAAAATTAAGTATTTAATTATTATAAAAATATAAAAAATATTAGAACATTAAAATTTTATGAATAACACTTATGTTACTTCTAATAAACTTTGAATTTTATTTGAAACGATTAGTCGCAGAATAAGTTAAGAATAACTTTTTGAATAATTATTAAAACAAAAAAATTTTTAAAAAAGCAACATGCGCCTTTTCGACTGACTGACTTGTGTTTTTACATACTTTTTATAAATTATTTGATCGGTTAATATCTATGTTAGAGATAGGAATAGTTTTATATTAGTAAATTAAAATGATTGTAAAAATTAGATTACAGAAGGCAGAAAAATTTTGAAAATTACAAAAATAAAGGATTAAGCTAAAAGTATGATAGTTTGTAAATGCAAAAATTGAATATTTTAAATTAAAATTTTAAAATAAAATTAATATTCGTAAAATTATAAAGTTGATGAATGACGGGGATAAAACTATTATTTTGTAAGGCAAAAACCCGTTACAACACGGAAGTATTAAAGAATTTCGAGGAAAGATTAGAATGCGGAAGCAAACGCGGAAGTAAGCTCAAGAAATAGGCCAAGGTTGCAAAACCAAATATAATTTTGTAAAATATAAAATATAAAATAAAAAATATAAATTATAAAATGCTTTAGTAAAAATTTTTCTTATGTGAAATTTCAGGAGAATTTTCGTTAATAAAAATAATTCATATAAACTTGTAACGTTTAATTATAAAAATTAATTTATTAGCGGAAAATTTATTTGCGAAACGCGTTCAATGAAAGATTTTAAAATATCTAATGTGTTGACAAAAAATTAAAAGGCATCGCGAGAAGATGCGAATATTTTGTTTTGGTGCACTCGAGTTGCGAGTTCTTGGAACTGCGATCGCGATGCTTATTTAATGATTTCGATTTGTTTAAAAATTCACACGATTCTGCTTTATATTGTATAATCTATATATTTAAAAATAAATAACACTTACCAGAGTGTTCAATCCATCGATGCCGTCTTTCTGTGTCAAAAGGAAAACGAAAAAGCTTAAATCCATTACATTTTCCATTTTTACAATGGAAATATTGGCATCAGTCGTAGATCGTCTCTAATTTCTTCATTTTTGTGAATAAACGTCCAAAATGAAAAAAACAGTAAATGTTCAAGATCGTAAATATAAAAACTTTTATAATTCACTAAAAAAATCGCAATTTGCTATGAATTTTGGTCACTGAAAAATCGCGCACTATGCAAACATTCGTCAGCTTGTAGCAAAGAAAATAAAAAAAAAAAATCTTTGAACAGTTATAAAAACAAAAAACACGCGCGCAAATTGCGGCGCGCCGATTCTAACCGCGCTTCATTTCCACGTATTAGTGTAAACAAACGCTGGCCCTTTAAATAGCTGTGCAAGTAATAACATATATATACTAGCACAGTAGCAAACAAATTTTAATAATGTAGCCTTTTAAATAAAAATTTTAATTTAAAAAATATTATAGAAACATCTTTTTTACATTTAAAAAATTTATGAAAATATATATTTAAAAGCTCACTGAAGGCTACACCTTTTATATAAGTTTTTGCATCTATTGACAAATGGCAAATTTAGCTCAATTGGTTAAGGCATAAGTAACGAAAGAATTTTACCTTCGTTACACGCAAGGAACAGCGTTGAAATCCTACAGCAAGAGAAATTTTTTTTTTTTTTTTTTTTTTTTTTTTTTCTGATGAAAAACATGAAATATATATAAATAAAATTATTAAATAAATTAATAACGAATATTATATGATTATTATATTGTATAAATTCGAAGGGTTGCTGTATAATAAAACAAGAAATCGTATCAAGAATCGAAGTTGATAAAACAAAATTATATTATTATTTTTGTGAACGAAAAGTAAAGTCTGCTGACGAAGAAAATGAATACGATATAATTAATTATATCGATAAATAAAATATTGAAGAAACTAATCATATTGAAGAAGTTACAGTCGACGATGTTTCACGTTGAAAAATAGTAGTTTTCAAGTTTGATGCATCTTTGAAAAAATATCTGTAGTAAAAAAAGACAAATTGAAGAGTAATAAAAAAAAGTGCATTTAGAAAAGAATCTGATTCTAGAGAGCTAGCTAAAGCAAACTTAAGTAAAAAGAAGACTATAAATGAAAATTTTTATGTTCTATTTTTTCATTTTAAAATTTAGATAAAGATGCAGTATTATTATGATGTAAATTAAATGAAATATAAATATTTTTAAAACATACATTTTTATTAGTTTTGGATTCAAACTTTACACATTGTAACATCTATATATATATATATATATATATATATATATATATATATATATATATATATATATTAAAATTTTTAATTTTATTTATATATTCTTTATTATTATACAATATTTAAATAAAATAAGAGCTATATATTTTTTAGAAAGATCTGTATAGAAATTGAGTAAGGAAAAATATATGGAATCAATATGAATAAATGTTTTAATTTTAAAACACCAAATATATTGTTATAAACATTTATTAGTTAATAAATTTTAAATGTAATATAATAAAGTAATAAAATATATAATGCTATATATTTTAATTTTTTACATTAAATTATTTCAGTCGGTAAATTTTAAACACTCGGTTCCATCAATCTAAAATCATTTATTAGAAACGTTTGCACCGAACTTGTGTATATAAATTCGGTAAGTACACTTGCACTCTACTCGTGTATAGTTCGACCGCTCGTCCGCAAGAGGCAGCACTTTCTTGCGCGAAAGACTTGCCACACTTTTTTACAATGCCTTTAGCGATCTCCCTTTTCATCTCTGATTGAAGCCCGTTCGCTCACTCTATGTATATTATCTCTATGAATAGAAGACCTGCTACATCCCAGCCTACAAATTATACATTTTACAATAGACAATTATGATAAATCACGTCTTTTAATTTGCACATTTCCATTATGCCAATTATTTGATTCGCACATTTATAATTTTTTTAAAAACAAAAAGCACAAATGGAACATATGCGTATATTAATATGACAATATCTCAAAAAATACCACCTCTTTTAATTTGCACACCAAGTCAAATCATTAATTATTGATCATTTTAATTTGCACACTCATTAAATCTGATTAAAAATGAAATGATTGTTAACAGCTGATCGCACGGAGATTATTTTCCATTTACAACATGTCAAAATATCCTTGTAGAATCAGTCAACAGTAGAACACGTTAAATAAACAAAAACAATTGTTAAATTAATTTGCACACCTTTTAAAAACGTACATTTATTTTTAAACATAAATAATGAATACATAATAACAATTGAGCTGTGTGCTAATCGATACAATTGTTTATAAACATTTTTACAAGGTGTGCAAATTAATTTAACAATTATTTTCGTTTATTTAGCGTGTTGCACTATTGACTGATTTTATGAGGATATTTTTGCACATTGTAAACAGGACGTAATCTCCGTGCGATCAGCTCTTTTTAATCATTTTATTTTCAAACATTAATAATGAATATTGAATAACAATTAAGTTAATGTAAACAATTGTTCACGTTTTTATAAGGTGTGTGAAATTATTTATCATTTATTTTCGTTTATTTAACGTGTTTTGTTTTTGAAAAATTGGAAAATGATATTTTTTGCGCGTTTTAGGCAAGCTTGCAGGTAGACATACGTCTGTGCGCATGCTCACAATTGAAAATTTCGTTTGAAGTTCTTTTTATGCTATTTTTTCTAAAATAGTTAATAGTGTATGAGATTTAATAAGTGTGCAAACTGAAATGAATAATAATTAATGATTTGACGTGATGTGCAAATTAAAAGAAGTCATATTTTTTTGAGATATTGTCATTTCAATATATTCACATGTTCTATTTATGCTTTTTGTTTATAAAAAAAAATATGATAAATGTGCGAAATAAATAATGGATTTAATGAAAATGTGCAAATTAGAAGACGTGATTTGGCATGTTTTTTATTGCAAAATATACAATTTGCAGGCTGAGGTGTACTAGGTCGATTTATATTTGTATATATTATAATTGTTACTGTATATTTTTTGTTCATTCTATTTTTGCTTATATAATTATCTATCTATCTATCTATCTCTAGAAGTAATTTTTGAAGTAAAGTTATGAACGAAGCTTTAGTAAGTAATTTTTAAAGTAACGTTATGAACACAGTTTTAAAAACTAACATTACCTTTTACATCAGTTTACTTGTATAGTTATCTGTAGTTACACGAAAACAAGCTTCGAGATATCCAGATCTGTTGTTCAAATTAATATATAAATTTCAAAATAAATATTTTGAAATGTATAATTCTACTTAATAGATTTTCATTCCCTTCGAATTATATAAATTAAAAATTTTTTAAAATTACTGTGAAATATTATTATATTTGTAAGTGTTGTTTTGATTAGACAGCTGACAATGATGGCTGAAAGTAACAATGAATCTACAAATATAGATTCATCACAAACAAATTCTCTTCAAAATCAATCAATTGATCGGTTGAAATTACTTTATCCAATGGTAAATGAAGAAGAAACTCCTTTACCTAGAGCATGGAGTCCAAAAGATAAATATAATTATATAGGTCTTTCACAAAATAATCTTCGGGTACATTATAAGGGTAAATAATAATTTAATTAAATATTTTCTGTAATTTTGTTACAATATTTTATGTACACATATATTTTTGTCATAGAAAAATGAATTTTCTATTTTAATGAAGAATAAGATTTTGAATTATTTTGAACTGCTTAAGAAAATGTTATACAAAAATCTAAATAAAGTTTTTAAATTTCAAATTGATTTCCATTAAATTATCAATTTTTTAAACTTTAAATATAATTTTAAATATAAATTTTATTGATCTTTACAACATTTAGATATTATTTTGTCATTTATATTTGCATAATAAAGGTTGTAATATGATTCATTTGTTTACTATTTATATAAAATATATTAGTTTCTATTGAATCTATAACATTACATTTTTTTGTTGTATTTTTTTTTTTTTACATAAATTTATTGTATATCGTTAAATTTTATGGCAATAAATATCAAATATAAATATTTTTAAAATTTTTTTATTTTATTATATATATTAATTATTATGTATTTTCTATTGACAAAAAAATTTAGTTATAAAATCAAATTAGTTATTAATATAGAATTTGAAAATAATATTTGTAAAAAATATTTAATTTTAACATTTTATTTTTACAAAAGAATATCGATGATGAATATTTGATAACATTTTTTAAAACAAATTTTTAAAAAAATTTCTAAAAATAATTTAAATTTAAGTTTCAAACTGCTAAATATTATTAAAAATTATCAGATTACTAAAATTTAAAAAACAAAAATAAATTTGAAAAATTTAGAATTTTTATAAATTAAAATAAGTTTGGTAACGGTAATTTTAATTATTATGATTGCATAATTGACAATTATTTCTAATAAATTTTAATTTTTTTAGATTTTATATTGATTAATAACAATAAATAGTTTATTGGTTGAAATTTAGAAAGTCTTAACATATATAGATAATAGATGAATAGAAAAATTTATACAAATTTTTGAAAATCATTAATTCTTGAATTTGGATTTGTTCACTAAAGCAGATACAATTTTTTTAAAAATTCTGTGGATTTTCTACTGTTCTTTACTTTTTTCGTGATATCTACTGTAAAAGACTTGCTTTTAATTAGAAAGTAAATGAATTAGATTTTTTCCAATTTTTTTGTCTTATTTTTTCACTCATTAGTAAATATAGAACATAAATTTAATTAGTATTAAGTACTTCCTAGTTGCTAAATTAAGGGTTACATAACATTTAATGTTTTATTGACTTTTTGAGAGTTGTCTAAATTTGTAATTTCTGTTTATATTTATTGATATTTGTTTTTTAATTTGTAGTAGTTTATATACTGGGTATCCCATTTTAAAAAATGGATGCATGTATCTCTAGAAATGAACGTTTTAAGACAAAAGTTTTCAGACAAAAGTAGTTAGATTTTGAAGGTTACGTCTAACCGTGACCTTGACCATATTAAATATGGCCTTCAAGGTCATTTGAAGGTCAAGTTGGTTTCTTTAAATGGCAATCCTTATTTTTGATCCCGGAAAATGAAAGAGCAGAAAATTATACGTTCTAATATGACCTTGACTACAACTTCTTTTTTATTTGAAGTCAAATTGAACATTTTAAATGGAAAATCTTACTTTTGACCCCAGAAAACGATAAAAAAAAAATTTTACCTAGCAGAGATCCGGCCAGTTAAGGCAAGACCAAGCAAAGACCCGGCTAGTTAAGGCAAGATCGGACAGAGACTCAGCCAGTTAAAGTAAGACCAAGCAGAGACCCGGTCAGTTAAGGCTATATTGGACAAAGACCCAGTCAATTAAGGCAAGACCAAACAGAGACCCGGCCAGTTAAGGCAAGACCAAGTAAAGACCCGGCCAGTTAAAGCAAGATCGGACAGAGACCCAGCCAGTTAAGGCAAGATCATCCATTGATGTAAGCTGTATTTTCAGCTGAGGTGGAATGAAAAGAGCTATTTAAGGCAAAAGATTTTCAAAAGTTGCTCCATCTTCTCGAATACACAAGTTGACTCGTTTTCAGAAATGCGATATCGTTTATAACAACACGTTTCGCGGTATGGTGTTATATGCATTCTGAATGCTCACCTTCATATCTTCTTTTGTCGTTGGTCTGGTTCTATAGACCTCATTTTTCAGAAAACCCCATAAATAAAAGTCAAGCGATGTAAGGTCTGGTGACCTAGGTGATCATTCTATGGGATCTCCTCTACCTATCCATCAATCGTTAAATCTTTCATTTAGATAATTTCTTACAATGATTTTCCAATGTGAAGAAGTACCATTTTGTTGTAGCCATAATCTATTTCTCGTATCGAAGTCTACTAGCAGAACTGGGACTTCATCCCTTATTAACTGCAAATAAGTTTGTCCATCAACGTTGCATTCAAAAAAGTAAGGGTTAATCAAATAGCCATTAATGATTCCGCACCATACATTTAAACTCCAGCGATGTTGATGGTTAACCTCTCGCATCCAGTGTGGGTTAACTGGAGACCAAAAGTGACAATTATGGCGATTCAAGACGCCAGTACTCCGAAATGTAGCCTCATCGTTGAATATAACATATTTGAAAAAATTATCATCATTATTGACCTGCAGCGTCACCCATTGACAAAAAATTAGTCGTCTTTGATAATCCTCAACAGATAAAGCTTGGTTCAAAGATGTGTGATACGGATGGTACTTTACATTTTCTAGATATCTGCTGGCTGTTGATTTTGTTACACCAAGCTCTCGTTCAATTTGACGTAAAATTATCTGAGAATCGAGGTGTACCATAGCTAGTACCGCAATCGTTGGAGAATTATTAGCATAATCTTCTATTAACATGGACCTCCTTTTACAAGCAAACTTACCTTGTCGGCCACGGAAGTCAATATTACAGGAAGGACTCAACAACTAAACAGAATAACAAACTAAAATTTCAATAACAAACTAAAACTCAATATTGCTCATAGAAATCACAGTGTCATTGGGATGACATCTTTCGGGGAATCTACCAGCAAACAAAATTGAAGCTTGAACGTAGTTTCGTCGACATTCTCTTAATGCAAGGAAAATATCGACAATTTCATTAGCTGTCTAGTCAGGCATAATAAGAAAAAGTCAAAATAAAAAATAAAACTTTAATTAAAAAAAACAAATTTAATTTAAAAAATGAACAAACAAATAAATTATTTCTTAAATTAAATAAAGAATTTTGTTAAGAATAAGAGAATTTGAAGAAACTCAATTTCTCTAAATGATGCCTCAATTTCGCATTCAAATAAACTTACAATGAATGACACAGTTGATTTAAATTAGTAATAACTTCAGAAACCGCTATATGGCCACTATTATTCAGATATCACTATATGGCAACCAAATTCACAATCAAGAAACTAATCAAAAAAGAATTCATTCCCGTTTTCAGAATGATTGTAATAAACTATGTTATTCATTGACGGTGATCACCGACTATCAGAATGTTAAATCAAGGCAAAAATAATACAAAATTCGAGACTATCAAACTTCTCTTATTATTAGGAGAGAATCTTTGTTTATTAAAAAAAGTATTATCAGCTACAAAAATATTATTTTCTGTATGTCTAATTTTATTTAAGTTGATTTATAATGAAAATTAATTTAGAAACATTTACTGCTTTTTTTATTTATTATTTTTTTTATGTGTAACTAAACTAAGGGAACCATCATTATTTTTCTACTGTTAGAAGAATGCCAACGGAATTATTAGGTATCAAAATAGGGATTATAAGTTTAAGTTCCCTTTTAAAAAAATGTAACTTGACCTTCAAATAACCTTCAAGGTGACGGTCAAGGTCATGGTCAGTGTCGTGGTAAAAGATGTCCCACATAAGTTTTTCGCCTTTTTTCATTTTTATGACCAAAGGCACACTTTCTTGTGAAAAAATGAATTTGACCTCGAAATGACCATAAAGGTTATGGTCAAGGTCATAACCGTTTGGACGTGAAATTTTCTGCTCTTTCCTTTTCCGGGGTCAAATGTAAGGGTTTCCATTTAAGAAAACCAACTTGATCTTCAAATGACTTTGAAGGTCAAGGTCAAGGTCGCCGTTAGACGTCCCCTTTAAAATCTAACAACTTTGGTCTGAACACTTTTTTCTTAAAACCTTTAGTTCTAGAGATGTATGAATCGATTTTTTTAAATGGGACATCCAATATATTGCTATTGTTTATATATCAATAGTATGTAGATCAGATTTAAAAAAATTCTATTCATTTTTATATATTATACTTAACAAACTTTTATTAAGTTTACCTACTACTATGAAGTAGAATCTAATAAACTAAATTTCACAAAACTTTGCATTCGTATCTTGTTTGAATGAGAATACAATATAATTAAAAAAACAATTAAAAACAGTTAAAAAAAATATTCTTTTATATTTGCTGCTCCAAAAATAAAAAAACAATTATTTAAGTTATTTTCTTAGTCTATCTTGCACAGACTTTAGAGTAATTTGTGTTTGTAATTAAGTATTTTCGAGTATAAAAGTAGTCATCTTCTTATGTGATTGATTTTAAAAAGTCATGAAAAATATTTTATTTTATTTCTTTTGAAAATTGCATTTATAAAGAGTCATTATATTAAATTGAAAAAAAATTTTCTTTATGTAATCTTCACCAATTCATTTTTACTCCATTAAGGCAGTGTTTCTAAATTGGAATCTCAATTCGAGTTTGCAATAGATTCTGATAGAAAATAGTAACTTGTGCTTCGCTCAAGCCGCGCTTTCATCCAAACAGCGAAGGTCCGCTACTACGCAAACTCGAGTTGGGATTTCAATGTAGAAACACTGCTTTTAGGAAGGGATTTGAACAAAACCTTCCTTAATGTATCTTTTCACTAGTCCGTAACGTTATGTGCCAGTCAGTCCCTCGATCATACGCGAGGGAGTTATGCGGAAGTGATGTCGGTTGCATAGCAATCAACATGAATAAGAGACACAGAGTGACAAAAGAAGAAAGAGGGAGAATCTAAAATGATCAATTAAAAACAATTAAAAACTTAAAAAACCGCGTGAAACCGGTATTGCATGGAAAGTATTATACACAGTGTGTCCCATGGAAAACGGAACTTTTTCAAAAGAAAGACAAAAATTCAATATTCCGGCAAATCTCATTTATTTTATTCAAAATAGTCTCCTTCCGCATCAATACAACGTTTTGCACGATCAATTAACATATCGAATGAGTTTTTGAGATCATTTTTATCCATCGACTTAAGTATGTTGGTCGTTGCTCTTTGGATGGCCTCTACGTCGGCATAACGTTTTTTTTTCATAGGCAAGTGCAATTAGGAGAACAAGTAGAAGTCGCATGGAGTCAAATCCGGCGAGTACGGTGAATGGTTGATGGTTAAAATGGAATTTTTGATCAAAAAATCCGTGATCAAGTTTGATCGATGGGACGGGGCATTATCATGCAACAAACGCCAGCTCCCTTTTTCACGGTATTGTGGCCGCACACGACGAATACGGCTGAGCGAACGCTTCATAACACCAAGATAAAACACAGCAGTAATCGCTTGAACAGGTGGAACGAATTCACGATGAATAATACCCTCCGAATCGTAGAAACAAATCAATATTGTCTTCACTTTTGACTTTTCAAGACGACTTTTCTTCGGATTGGGCTCGGTTGGGTGCTTCCATTCAGCACTTTGACGCTTGGTTTCGGGATCATATTGAAAACACTATGTCTCGTCACCAGTCACAATTGAATATTTCAAGTTTGGGTCCTTTTTTGACTCTTTAATCAAATCCTTACAATGTTGAATTCGGAGCAATTTTTCGTAGTTGGTCAATTTGTGTGGAACAAAGCGTGCACACACCTTCTGTAGATTCAAATGATCGGTCAAAATGCGATGAATTGAATTTTTGGACATATTCAATTCCATTTCCATGTATCGCAATGAAGATTTTGGCTCATTTTTTATAAATTCACGCACTTTTTCAATGTTACTTTGAGTAACCACGGTTTTCGAAGGACCTGGATGTTCGTCGTCCTGAATGTCTTCAGGACCTTCCTGGAACCGCTTATACCACTCATACACTCTGGTACGGGATAGACAATTATCGCCATAAACTTGTTTCAGCAAATTATGCGTCTCAGTAAAGGATTTACCGAGTTTAAAACAGAATTCAATATTTGCTCTTTGTTTGAAGTTCATTTTTCGACCGATGCCACAAACACACTGTCACTTTGAGCGCGATATTTTGGTTTCCATTGAACCAAATGTCATACAATTTTGACAGGATGTCAGTTAAGAATGGACCTTTCCATTGCTAATATCCATCAATAGGTGGCGCCAATATAAATCGATGTTTTGAAAAAGTTCCGTTTTCCATGGGACACACTGTGTACATAGTTTTAAAGAGCACTAGCAGCGACGAAGTGGATTCCAAGCCAACACAGAAGATCAAGACGACGAACAGAAAGCTGTCCGCTGAGGTAATGGACGCTCGCCACGTGGAGGCAGCGCTCCAGCTTTTTGGAGCATTCGTGAGTGACTATGCTCTCCACCACAACAATCGCGCACGGCACCGTCACCAACACCCACGATCGCCACTCTCTCCCCGCATCCCGGGTTCCCAAGAGGGATAAAGGGCACAAGGAAAATCGAAATACGACGCGGCGACGGTGAAAAATAATACGATTGCGTGAAGACTGGCAGGAGAGGGGCGCGCGGTGGCGAGTGGAAAGAGAAAGAGAGAGCCCGCGAGTACTTTAAGCGCGTACTACATCACGAGCGTACGCCTTACATATTATATTTTCAACGGCGCGTGCAAATCAAATTAAACTAGCAGGCTCTCTCTCCCTCTCAAAAAATTAATCGAAAGCGCCTTCACTTTTGTGTACGTTCGGGTACAACGTCACAATTAATAAAATGCAATTTGTTGAAATAAAAATTATATTATCATATTAGGTTTTTAATAAAAACCTAATAAAAGGATTAATGTAACATCATCAACTTATTTTTATGGTAATATTACATTTTATCTTAACAAAAGCTAAGTATGGATTCCATTTTAAATTAGAATAAAGCGCATTTTTAGGTTTAAGTATAAATAGCCTATACATACCAGGTTGTTCAATAAGTTTTGCGGTACGATAAAAAAAACAATTTTATGGTTTGAAATACACTTTATTATTCAGTATAGTCTCTCTGAACATCAATACACTTGTTCCAACGAGATTCCAATTTATGAATTCCATCCCTGAAGTAAGAATATAAAAGGGCTGCAAAATACGCTTCCACATCTGTTATGACCTCATCATTTGATGAAAAACGCTTCCCACACATGAATTTTTTTAGGTCTTGAAACAGGTGGAAGTTGCTAGGGGCCAAATCTGGTGAATACAGTGGATGCTCCAACAATTCGAACTTTAATTCATGGATTTTAGCCATTGTCAAAGTGCTCTTGTGACACGGTGCATTGTCCTGATGAAAAAGGATTTTTTTCTTCTGCAAACCGGTTTTTTTTTTCACGAATTTTTTCCTCCAGCTGGTCCAAAAGGTTACAACAATATTCAGAATTTATTGTTTTACCAGTTTGCAAGTAATCCACAAACAAAATTCCTTTCGCGTCCAAAAAAATTGATGCTAACACCTTCTTGGCCGATTTCTGGACATGAACTCGTTTCGGAGCCAAGGAACCTGGTTCACACTACTCTTTAGCCTCTTGTTTTGATTCAGGATCATAGTAATAGACCCAAGTCTCATCCATAGTGATGAATAGACCCACAAAATCCACTTTGTCCTTTCGAAAACGCTCTAAATGTTGCTGAGAAAGTCGCATTAGAATGTGTTTTTGTTCCATTGTTAGCGAATACGGCACCCATTGTGCACACAGCTTTCTGTAACTCTATACTTCAGTTAAAATATTGCTTACAACGCCCAATGAGATGCCTAGGGCTTCTACTAAATCTTTTTCTGTCACTCGATGATTTTCCAATACGATATCCTGTATTTTTTCTACGATTTCTGGTGATGTGGCTGTTTTTGGACGTCCTTGACGTGGATCGTCTTCAAGGCTTGTACGACCGCGTTTAAATTCAGTAACCCATCTTTTTACTATACTAATTGAAGGCGAAGAGTCCTTATACACTTTCAACATTCATTCATAAATTTCCTTTGCTTTTAAACCTTCCAAAAATAAAAATTCAATCACTGCACGATACTTGATTTTTTCCATTGTAAAAAAATACTGTAACACGTTGATACTAAATGGCTTGTAAACAAAGAATGAATTGACAGATTGAAATGAAACTTCACATACGTTCATATGAAGAGTGTACCAACATAACAAAAAAAAATTTAGGCTAGTAGCAACACCCTCTCTTATCGAACCGCAAAACTTATTGAACAGCCTGGTATATTAAGTTTGTAAATTTTTATGTACAAACACATCATAAGTCTATCTCTATATATATACGTTATATGTTATCAAAGTTGTAAGTTATTGTTGCGGACTAAAATGAGAAAAATGTATTGCAAAATAATCTCGATTGTATAAGCAAAAATTTTAATGTTAAAATTAATAAACAAGAAAGAGTTTAAAAGTCCGTGGATACCTTTTGTTTTTTTAAAAATAATTTCGAAAGAAAAATAGGCGAAACGAAAAATATGAATAACGAAAATAAAAAAAAAAAAAAAAAAAAAAAAAAGAGCGTCTTGTAGACTTTAAAAAAATATTATTTAAAGAAATAAAATAATTTTGTATTTTAAATGTAAAAACAATATGTTCAAAATTAATTGTAAAATAATATAATATTAACAATAAAATTCTAGTAGGTAAAGGTGAGGTTTGCGTTTAAATAAATATGAGTTACGTTTAAAATTATATTTGAGCATTTTGAGTATTTAAATAAAAAGAAAGCTCGGGATTGAACGATAACTGCCCATGTGTGCACGTGTAAGCGTGGCCTCGAAGCCAGTCGGTAAGGAGAGGTTTTTCCTCTCCTAGGCCACTAGTACTTCCTTATGGAAGTATGGGTGCACGGGAAGACACAGAGAGTCGACCCAGGGCCCCTAGGCTAGCCAGAACGTTATCGTGGAATCCCGTAGTAATTTTGAAGGTCAGTGCAAAAAAAAAAGAGTGGGAGTCTCTCGCGCCGTGCGTAAGCAGGCGGCTCAGCGGCGGAGCTTGGGCCACCGAAAGCGTGGCGGCGGGGAGACGATTTAAAAGGGCCGCACATCGCGCATTCCGCCAGATTTTTCTCGCATTTTTCTCCGACTTCACACCTCACTTTTACCTCGCAAAAATTTCAAGAGACAACATATTTCATTTTCAATCCTTTCCTCTTCCCTGTACGTAACAGTTATTAATTTGAAAATATTAAAGTAATCTATATAATAATTTTTAGCAAAATAAGAATTCATTACTATGTTTTATTTTTACTAATGAGATTTTATCCTTTTATCAATTTTTAAATTTCGAACATAATTTAGTTATACATTGTTCAGGGTCCGGCAATAAAACCTTTCATATTTGAAGTAACCGGCGTGCGAGTTGTAGTGGGGGTACTGGTGTGGAGGGGGTATTGTTTGAAAGCGGTGTACGTGCTATTTTCAGTATGCGCCATGGCTTGTGTGTTTGTTGTGGAGAAATTTATTAGTAACGGTGGTTCTGTAATTAGTACTCAGCGAGCGTATCGGATATGATTCTAACTTGAATTTCCGCTACTGGGCTGCAGAAAACCCTCGTGAAAGTTATCAGCGATCACTACAGAGCCCTCATATGACAGTTTGGTGCGCCGTTGCTGAATATTTTGTGTGGGGACCGTATTTTTTCGATGAAGGTGGCCAAACGGTAACGGTTAATTCAAACCGTTATTGTCACATGGTAGAGACCTTCCTCCAACCTCGGCTAAACCGGTTTGTTGCTGATCATGAAGATCAAGAAGTGTGAATAAGTGTCAAGTATAAGTCAAGAAAAGAGAATAAGTGTTGTATGTATGCTAAAGTTACATAGAATACACAGGGGTTTATGGCAAATAAACATACAGGGTGCGTACGGTATTTGAGGACATGCATAAATGTGACTATAACTTTGCGAATTTTTTTTTTTAATTTTTTTTCCTTCTAGATAAGAAATGGCGGACTACAACATCATTCAAGAAATGAAGAGACATGCTGTCATCGTCGCTATATGTGCGAACCATACAGATTTAGAGATCTCTAATTTTCTTAATTGCGCCCGTTCATTCGTGCATTAGGTTCGCCGTGAATTGGAAGCATCAGGAGGCGATACAGAATCGGTTGCAAAACGCAAAAAGCACGAACAACGTTCTGACACTGTCCGATCTGCAGAATTTTTAGAGCAAGTGCAAGCGATCATAGACGAGGACCCTTCAAAATCAATGAGGGTCCTTGCGAGTGAGCTTCATGTTTCTGAGCGCCTTATTCGTAGAGTTGTCCACGAAGACCTTCGGTATAAGTCTTACGTGATGCGCAGAGGACAGTTCATGTCGGAACGAACACGGGAACAGAGAGTTCTCCGATCAAAACGTCTTTTAAACAAAATCAAACACCCTGAGGCGCCCAAAATGTTATGGTTTTTTTCCGACGAAAAAAATTTTGACCAAGATCAAAAGACCAATCGCAGAAATGACGGATGGCTATATTCAAATCCTACGGAGGTTCCTGTTGTTATGCACACAAAATTTCCAGCCACTGTTATGGTTTTAGGTGTTGTCAGCAACGAAGGACATGTTAAGCCACCACACTTTTTTACTCAAGGACTTCGAGTGAACTCTGCTGCATACATCGAGGTTTTGGAGACGGTAGTGAAACCCTAGATAGACAATGTAAGCGGAGGCAGACCATACATTTTTCAACAAGATTCTGCTCCTTCACATAAAGCGATGGCGACACAAGATTGGATGGCCGAAAATTTTCATGACCACATAACACCGAACCTATGGCCACCTAGCTCCCCAGACCTTAATCCTTTGGATTATTACGTATGGGGCGTAGTTGTGCGTGAGACCAATAAGCGTCCTCATAACACCACTTCTTCGCTGAATACTGCTATTAATGCCGTTATGGTCAATATGAACAAGGAGCATTTGATTCGGGCATGTAATCGTTTCCAGACCCGGATCGAAGAGGTTATTGCTGCTAATGGCGATTTTATTGAATAACTTTATAGCCATATATTAATTTAACGTTGTATAAAAAATTCCTAAAATTTCATTAAATTTTATTAAAAATACAAGCTAATTAATTTTATTCTCAAGTTGTCCTCAAATACCGTACGCACTCTGTACAAAAATAGAGCTGTATACCCTCTCTATTCACAGTAAAGCGCAGTGGAGAGGGTAGCGCTACCTACTCACACAAACGCGTGTACACACACAAGCAGATACTAAAAACGAAATAATAATAAAGATACCATTAGTAAACATACAAACACACTTGTGTTACGTCCATAGGTTAGATCAAAATTTTTTTTAATTCTTTCTTCCTCTTTTTAACGCACGAAAACTCTCTTGACATGGAAAATCTTACGAAGGCGAGTTATCTCTACTCCCTCTCTGCAGACTAAAAATAGACGTGCACATTTGTGCTGCAGAGCCAAAATAACGAGCAAAAAAATTTTAATTCATGTTTGATCAATTATTGAATCTTTAAATTATTTAACGCCTTTTTAATATTTTACGAATTTTAATATAATGAAAACTTAATTAAGCCCTTTTATAATGGATTTCAATTATTAAGTATGGAATATTATTGTACGCTTGTTAATATTTAGTTGTTAGTAACAATAATAATAATATATTATTATACTATATTTAGTTTAGTTATTTCTTACTTGATTGATTTTTAGTAACATTTTTAATTTCAATTTTTACAATTATATTATAATATTTATTTACGATATTAATTACGATAATTTAATTTTATACATTGTTATTTATAATTATAAAATACTTGTGCATTAGTTTTAAAAATGTTCTATTTTATATTTTAAGTTAGAGAAGGGAAAAACGCATGAGTGGGTGAAGCCCCATGCATACGCATATCTCCCTCCACCGCATATCGTATTTTCTCTTTTTGATGCGTTATATGTATAATGCAAGGGCAAGGGCGTGACCTTTCCGCTCGCGTTGCGCAATATTAGAATTTTAAGATCAGGGTTAGAAGTAGGGAGGAAAACCTTTTTTTCTTGGCTCTTCATTTGACGTTTTCTAACCCCCCCGTACTTCTATCTCCTATCTGCATCTAACCAACGGGCCTTATGGGCCGATTTTTGTATAAAAAGGGTAAGTTTCTGTAAATCGACAGCAGTTCTGACGAGCTCTGGCTCTAGACACTTGCTCGTCTCGTCCCGAGCAGCCTTTGTACACTCGATCGTGTTTTTCACCAGACTTCTGAATAAAAACCCTCAAAGGAAATTTTTCTCTAAGATTTTTTCTTCCTAGTTTAAATTTTTCTAAGTTCATTTTTAAATCTTTCGAAAGCAAAGTTTTAACCAATTTTAAATTAAATTTTTCTAAGTTCAATTCTAAATTGTAACGTAAATTTTCTAAGTTCAATTTTTACAATTTTTAAAATTTCTATCTCACAAACCTTGGTGTATATACCCCAGCCTCTACCTTAAGATTGAGTACGGCTTTATCTTTGTTAAATTTACGGTTATCCGTTAGCCTAGTTGTGTGTAAGTGTTCTCAATCATCCATCTTTTTCATTCCGTAACTTTAGTTTGCTATTGTATTACTTAGATTCTGTCATTTAAAAGAAGTAATACGGCTTTGTCTCTACTACTATAGATTCGCGGTTATCCTTTAGCCTAGTTGTGTGTAAGTGGTTACTTCACTCCGCAACGTCAGCGATCGTTACAAAATCCCATCCTATAAGACAGCACGGCTTTGTCCCTGCTAGATTTACGGTTATTCGTTAGCCTAGTTGTCTATAAGTGGTTTCTTATTCCTTTTCCTGCCCTACCCTGTTTTTTTCTTCTTTCTGTGCTCTTATTTTTGAATACGTACAAACATCTTTAAGACGCCTACGGAAAGCACGAAGGTAAGTATTTAAATCCGCAATACGTGTGGAGCAGGCCGTGAAGCCGTATTTGCGGTAGCCCTGTATAGGCAGGCTCCTGTTTTTTTTTTTATGTAATTTTTATATGCATTATTCTTAACAACACGCGCCTCAGAAAAAAATTTTTACGAAAAGCTTTTTAGTTTCATTAGGACGGTCGCCGCGCACTTTCGCTCGCTCGCCCGGACTATTGCGAGAGATCATAGGTTCAAAAGTAGCTATCCTTCACGCTCGAAATCTACACTCGTACGCATAAAAATTAAAAAATCGTGTTACGTGAGTAAATAATTATTCGCGGACGAAACACTTGTGTCAGTCTTTACTGATATTTAGACTATAAGAAAAACTAAAGATAACAGCACGCTGAAGGTAAATTTGAAGAGCTCTAAGAGCGAAGTATTATGAATCTTCGCAAAGTTATCGAATGAAAGTCCAGTTTGGTGATAAGATGAAGATAGTCTCGTGTACGAGAACTACATTGCTTTACGATTGCGTATGCGTTTGTAATCAAACGACCTACCTAAAGGATGTCTATATCGCTTTTTCCAATTTTGTTCTGCTTCTCTTTTTAGCATCCAGTAATAGTCCGCTATCATATTCACGATCAACAGAATTTTTCCGCAAAACCTTGGACATTCTAGTGAAGAACAAGGTGAAAGATTTCATCAAGGTATGAAACAATTTGAATCTAAATAGCAAGAAAACTAGACTAGCGCAAATTCAATTCACATTTTTCAATTAATTACCTTTGAAAAACATGACTTTCATGGTTTTTGCGGTTTTCTAGAATCTACCAGGTGACTTCTATTTTTTATTGCAAATTCATATCAAGAGGGTCAAAATAAATAAAATTATAATAGTTTTAATTTGAGACAAATCGTATCCTTTTTTTCAAGCATTGACCACTGAAAAACGTCGATTTTTACAATTTTTTGAGATTATTTTTGAAATTCTCTCGGTGATCCCCTTTTTATTACGGGTTAAAATACATAGAAAAAATGTTATCTCATCCAAAGTTCAAGATATTTTTTTTGAGCCTGTGTATTCAATACTAATAAATTTCAATTTTTAGGCTTGACATTTCGAAAACTAAGCGAGATCGAGATATAGGGCATATAGTAAAAAATACTTATTTTTATCGCACTACAAAATTCTATTGTTGCTTTAACGGCCCAAAGAAATCATATCCTGAGATATTGCACTTTAATAATTTTACTATTTTTTAGATATGCATAACTTTTTTAAAAATTAATATTTTTACCTAGCACTTGGCTTGAAATCTTCTTCTAATGTAAGCTAAAAGTTATTACATTTTTAAAAATGATTGAATTTTGACTTATAAGTTTAAAAAATCTTTTAAACGTCCCAAATATAACTCGTTTACATTACTACTTACGATGACAAGATAACGTATGTGCAAATGCCGCTTACTAATAGTATAATATGTTTTGACCCAATATCTAGACGTTATTGAGACGTATTTGAGGCCCTCATTATTAGCATGCAAAACCCATTTTCTATTTTCAAATTATCTGTAAAGGACCTCGCACAAAACCAATAGAAAAAAATTTTATCGAATTGACAAACATTTTGCAGACAAATATTTTTCAGTATGCTGATCAAAAATCTCAATGAACTCAATACGGCTATGCATTTTTCAAAATATCGGGCCTTAAAATGGGCTTTTTAGAGATCTCTAAAGAGGAATAACTGAATAACTCTCACAAGTCAGTATTTTTATTTTAATTATATCACCAGACTATATGTGCATAAACGAGGATTTTCGAGGTCATTGAATTTGAATATGGTATTTGCTTTACTATGTAAAGACATCTCGTAACCATGTCGAGATTATTTCAAGGTTATTTAAAAATCAAACCAAGAACAAATACTTATAGAGATCTGGAAAAAACGCAAGTAGGTTTTTGCGGTCGCTGAATCCGATTACGATTTTCGCTTGACCATACAAGGTTACATAGAAGTTATTTTACAATCAATTCTGAGACTAATCGAGAAAAAGTGTTTTCGATTATTTATGTTTGTGCGTGTGTATTGTGGAGTATTCTATTTGGGCAGTATCTATTTTCTTAACAATCCTTTTTAGGATAGTTGCAGAGTATTTTATTTGAGTGAAGATTATTTTCTCATAAATCCTTTTTAGGATAGTTGTACAGTTTTCGCTTCTGTTGCTAACTGTATTTTTGACAGTGTGAAAATGGCTTTCAGGATAAGAGTAACCTGCTACTCTGCAATTATCTTAAGAACTGTTGAGGAAATAATCTTCACCCAAATAAAGTACTCCGTAACACAAACACACAAAGATGTGTAATTGAAGACACGCGTTTATTTTTCTTCGATTGGATTTAAAATTAATTATAAAACGAATTAAGTACCCTTGCTTAGTCAAGTGAGTAACATATTCGGATTCAGTGACCTCAAAAACCTTCGTATTCGCTACCTGCAACAAGGTAAAGGGGATAATAAAGACGATGTAAGTACCCGTGGTGGCGAAATTCTTGGCAGTAACGTTGAAAATTGTAAATAAATACGATTATATTAACATTCTTTTACAATGAGACATAATTATTGTATAGTCAATTGCAATAATAGAAGCGACGATAGTAACTGTTATTTTTATAAATTTGCTTTTGTAAAATATAAAGAGAATCAGAAAGAGAAATGCATTGCTGCTGTAAGTTGAATAAAGTAAAATATCATACCTCACTCTTCACTTATGACTAAAATTAGGAAGCGAGACTAAAACTCATATTTATATATCTTTTTTTATAGTTCTTCAAAAGGATTAAAGTGGGTTTTAAAGAAACATCACTTTATCTATAGCCAGCGTTTTGTTGAAAATCAAAAATCTGATGATGAATTAAGCTCTAATTACATTCCCACAATATTTTCCAATAGTTATCAGTACAGAACCACTGAAAGTAATACAATCAAAAGGTATATTTTGACAACAATTTTTATGAGTAGATAATTATTTTTAGCTATGATCGGTTTTTAAAACGTAAAATGGCTAAACAGTTGGCAGAAATTCATGTTTAAATACCTTGCATTGAAATTATAGACTAACGATTAGATTTACTTCCCAAGCTAATAAAAATATAAAAAAACAAGTAATGAATCAAGGATGTCAAGTAGAAGTAATTGAATTGAATCATTTTGAACGAAGTAATTCATTTACCTGGTAAAATGGTATTACCTAATAGGGATATTTACAATGATAAAAATAAAATTCAAACTGATTTAATGTTTTTAACAAAATAAATTAACAATATTAGTAAATAATCTTGAAACTGCAAGAAAAAAATTCAAAACTCAAGCTGTAGGTACACCTATTAAAACATACTGTGATAAATTAGTGACAGTTAATTTGGATAAAGAAAAGAAGAGTTTTTGTGATTATACTTTAATCGAGATTGAAAGGCAATTAAAGCATGTTGCAGGTGTGACAAAAGATAATTTGATTTTTTATTAAAAATATCAGTCAGTTGTAATGGAAGCCAAGTGCTAAGTGTTACTAAAAGATAGACTTTTTATAAAGGGTGATTCATTATGAGGTTTGATTTTTAATAGGCTTTTTTTTACAGATCACGCATGACTCCTGTTAAACTGTTATGTAATTTTTATTCAGTATTATTTGACAAATCATCATGGAAAGACTTACACCGCAACAACGTATCCAAATTGTTCAGCTGTATTACGAAAATCAGCGTTCTGCGAGAAATGTTTTTCGTGCTCTTAGAGCAACTTATGGTGTGCATCGTCGACCTACCGAAACCACTATAGCCAATACCATCCGCAAATTTGAAACCCAGCATACATTATTGGATGATACTCGACCGATTAGACTACAACCAGCACGTAGTAAAGAGAATATAGCGGCTGTAGCTGAGAGTGTGGCTGAATACCGTGATGAATCGCTTGGTTTGCCGTACGCAACAACTTGGCGTATTTTACGTAAAGATCTTGGTTTTAATTTTTAGGCATACAAACTTCAACTCGTGCAAGAATTGAAGCCGGGCGACTTAGGTTTGCGTCGTGTTTTTGGTGAATGGGCTCTGAATCAGCTCAATGAAATGTTTTATCGCGAAATTTTGTTCAGTGATGAGGCGCATTTTTGGCTCAATGAATACGTCAATAAGCAGTATTGCCGTATTTGGGTTGATGAACAACCTGAAGAGCTTTAACAGCTACCACTAAAGCCACAGAAATGCACAGTTTGGTGTAGTTTATGGGCCGGTGGAATCATCGATCCATATTTCTTTCAAAATGAGTCCGGTCAGAACGTAACCGTCAATGGTGACCGCTATCGCACCATGATAACGGATTTTTTGCTACCTGAAATTGAAGCCCGTGGTATCGGTTAACTTTGGTTCCAACAAGACGGCGCTACTTCGCATACAGCGAGAGAAACAATGGACTTATTCAGAGAAATCATTTTGGTGAGAACCTGATTTCACGTTTTGGACCAGTAAATTGGCTGCTTAGATCGTGTGATATCACACCTTTAGATTATTTTCTTTGGGGTTACACGAAGTTTCTGGTCTTCAGGGATAAGCCGGCTTTAATCAACGCTTTGCAAGCCAACATTACTCGTGTCATTCGTGAGATACCGGTCTCTATGCTGGAATGCGTCGTCCAAAATGGGACCCTCAGGATAAACTATTTACGGCGTAGTCGCGGTCAACAATTAAATGAGATAATCTTTAAAAAGTAAATGTCATAGATTGTTCTTTCGACTCACAAGAAAATTTTTACTATAGGATTCAACTTTATGCCTTTTATTTGAGATTATAAACCAAACCTCATAATGAATCATCCTATGTATGTATACAAATTCTGTTAGTGAAGTATCGAACTAATCAACTTACGCCAACGAATGATCTAATCATCGAAACATTTTTAAACGAATCTTTTGGAATCGAGTTAAGCACTCACCGCTAATTCTCTTATATGTTATCTATCGACTGAAAACGGATGCCTCGATGTGGTAATTTTAGTTTTGGAAAAAGAAAAAGAAGTCGGCCGAAGTCATATCAGGAAAATACGGTTGTTGTTCGATAAGATTTGTTGAGTTTTTGGCCAAAGATTCGTACACAATGATAACCTTTTACGTTGGTGCGTTTAGTACTAGACGAGCGGCAACGCGTTTCACACCCAAACAATCATTTAAAATGGTACGAACTGATTCGTGAGACACAAAAATTTTAGCGGCTATCTCTCTCAGACTTACACGTCAATTTTTACTCACCATTTTCTTTACTTTAGCTATGCTTAGTTTTTTTCACTTTACGACGTTGATGGCTGATCAGAGCGAAGCAAATCTTCTAACACATCTCGACCGCTTTTAGAAGCATTATACCACTAATACGCATGAGTTTTTGATAAAGTCAATTCACCGTAAGCCTTGTGTAACATTTTCAGCGCTTCGGCACAAGAAATTCCATTTGCAATGCAAAATTTAAGACGGATTCTTTGTTCGACATTTTTATCCATTTCAAAAATCGCAAAACACACTTGAGATGAACTGATAAAATAGAGCTCTGTAAACAAACTAAATTACAGATGACGATCAAACTTTGCCAGAGAATAAAGAAGAGTTGTGCCAATTTAACGACATAAAGAATTTTGACAATCCTTATATGCGGATTTTTTAAATAATCGATTCCCGGTACTTTCTTGACAGAACGTGTGTGTGTGTGTGTGAGTGCGTGCGTGCGTGGGTACGCGTATACGTGCGCATGTATATATATATTGGGTGTACAACTTTGCTTCCGCAGTTTTGCAATAGATGGCTGTAACGGTTAGTGGTAGTTGAAATAAATAGATCATAGATGTCATACAATAAGCTTAGGTATTTGTAAACATAACGCCATCGAAATATTAGTCGATTTGTGTCTGCATCATAAAGTTATTCTCGATTAAACATGTCAGCTTACGAGCCAAATTCTCGTCATTTGCGGGAGGTTTTAATTTTTTGCTTTAATATGAAGAAATCTGCGACTGAGGCTTATCGAATTCTCCCAAATACCTATGGCGAAGCCGCTATTAGTGAAAGAACGTGCCAAGAGTGGTTTCAACGCTTCAAGAACGGCGATTTTAACGTCGAAGACCAGCATGGCGGTGGAAGAAAGTAGGTTTTCAAAGATGCAGAATTGGAGGCATTACTTGATCAAGACTCGTGTCGAATGCAACAAGAATTGGCAGGATCATTAGGAGTGACGCAACAAGCCATTTTTTAAGGCCTGACAGTCATGGGAATGATTCAGAAACAAGGAAATTGGGTGCCGTACAAGTTGAAGCCGAGAGATGTTGAACGGCGTTTGTGTGTTTGTAAACAGCTGCTTGCAAGGCAAAGACGGAAGGGATTTCTGCATCGCATTATAACTGGGGACGAAAAATGGGTTCACTACGATAATCCCAAGCGCAGAAAATCATGAGAATATCCCGGCCATGCTTCCACGTCGACGGCCAAACCGAATATTCACGGTTCCAAGGTCCTGCTCAGTATTTAGTGGGACCAGCTCGGCGTAGTGTATTATGAGTTGTTAAAACCGACTGAAACAATCATAGGCGATCGTTATCGAACGCAATTAATGCGTTTGAGCCGAGCATTGAAAGACAAGCGGCCGCAATACAACGAGAGACATGATAAAGTGATTTTACAGCATGACAATGTTCTACCCCATATTGTGAAAGTGGTCAAGACATACTTGGAAACTTTGAAATGGGAAGTCCTACCCCACCCGCCGTATTCTCCAGACTTTGCTCCCTCGGACTATCATTCTATGTTTCGATCAATGGCACACGGCCTGGCTGACCAGCACTTCCGGTCTTATGATGAGTAAAAAATTGGATCGATTCGTGGATCGATTCAAAAGATGACCAGTTTTCTCAACGTGGGATTCGTATGCTGTCCGAAAGATAGGAGATAGTAGATGGTAATGCTCGTGGTAATTTATATTATCAAGATATGTTTTTAGATACTGAAATAGTTCTTCTATGTTATAACTGAAACGAATTAAGAATAAGATTCCAAACTTTCAGTTATACTTTCTATGTATACAAGTACATTTACAATATACAAAAATGACATAGCATATGCTAATTTTTTCCTTAATAGATATTAAAGAAAAAATAAAAAATTAACATGATTTCATATCTTGTTGTATATTTGTATGATTTTAAATATATATATGTAACAAAAAATTATTAAAGTTTGTCAATAACAATTTTTTAACATTCGATAATTTTTCATTTGAAAAATAAAGCACTTCATAATTTAAATAGAAATAGAAAAATATAATTATTAAATCAAATGTTCATTTATTTTTTATATTCTATATATTTTATTATTTATATTCTCCACCATTATACTCTACAAGTGTCCGGCAAGTATGGTTTTAATTACATGTCACAAGTAACTTTTTATGAAATATATAAGTTGTAAAAGAATATAGCATAAAAGATATAGAAAAATATAGTTAAAAGAATTATTTGATTTCAGTGGTTTCATTCAAAGCATCTTTCTACTATCGTACGAAAACAATATGAAATTATATGTCAATTATTGAATTAAATTAAAATAAAAACTAAATAAATGTAAGAGTAAAAAGAATCATTTTACATGATTGATATTTTGTATACTTTGATATTTCAATTCAAAGTAACATTTCAAAAGAAAATTGTAAAAAATATAAAATAATATTTTTTAGTATTAACTAAAATTATAAAATAAATGTGTTTGACACAAATATTGAAATACTTAACAACATTAAATAGATTTCACAACTTGCGTGCGTAGAAATTTGTGTAACGACTTTTTATTAATCCGATAAGTAAATGATGACCAGGTAGCGGTCAAAAAATACATTAATAAAAAGAAAGATGATATTTAGCGATATTATTATATTTTATTGCTTTCTTTAGTCTAAAATATTTTAAAATTAAAGAAAATTTGAAATTATGTTTATGAAAATTAATTATTAATTATATTTTTTCTTATTTTTTAATAACAACGAAAACGATAATTTTTTTTGTATTTAAAAGATTGTTGTACTCACATGTAGATATTCATTAGCATATTATATATAACAACATCGATGATCAGCTATTTTAAAAAAAAAATGTGTTGATAAAAAAGAAAATACTTAGCAATATTATTTGATTTCACAACTTTCGAGAGTCTAAAATGCTGATTTTAAATATTCTTTTTGATAAGGTACTCACAGGTGCCATACTAATTTTCGATAAATTGATAATACATGAAGAGAGCACAAAAAAATATGTTTAAACGACAACCAATACTTACCATAATTTTCTGTTTATTTAAAAGGTTGTATTTAGATTTCATTAATTGGGTAGAATATATATCAAATTATAAAATATTATATTAGATTTATTATGAAAGTAATCTGTGAAAAATGATTGCACTATATGATGCATTAGTTGTATAGATAAAAGAAAATGAAATTTTAAAAAGTTGTTAAATTTTGTAGAATGTTATAAAATTAACGTTTGTTCTAAGAAAAGAATGTAAATATTTCGAGAAACTTTTGGCCATTGTTTTTTTATAATTTTATCATTTTTATATTTTACAAAATGTTTGTGTAAAAACTTTATAAAAATAAGTTAAATTTTAAGAAATATAATTTTGATATAAATTTTATTATAAAAATAAGTTGAATTTAAAGTAATAGATAATAATCATGTACAAATGGTTTTGTAATTTCATGTACAAAATAACATTATATTAATTAATAATAAAAATATTGATAAAATTGAATTTATATTTGTGTTGTTGATAAAAAAATTTAATTTATATTTGTGTTGATACAAATTTATAAATATAAAAGAAATATAATTTTAATAAATTAAATACATGCAAATACTTGCAATATATTTTATATTACAAATTTATTTTCAAATTGTATTATATAATATAATCAATTAATTATTTAATATAATACATAAATTATTTAATTAAAAAAAATAAACTGTTTTGATCATATTGTTTTACAAATTTGAGTTAAAATGAAAATATAATTTAAAAAATAATTTTAATTTATTGGTATTTAAAAATAAAATAATGATATTCTAATGAAATAAACATTAATTTACTTTTAGCAAGAACATAGAGAATTGGAAATAAATAGGCACAAAATTGTAAATTTAGCGGCAAATAAGAAATAAGTGATTGAATATTTAATAAAATATATTTTTATAGCCAATTGTTTACATTAATTATTTATCATCACAACGAATCTTCATATAACATTAATAAGTTTGAATTTGTAGGAGTCAAATCGATCCATGTTTCAGTTTCCATTAAATTTATCAAAATATCTAATTTGTATATCTGACTATTTTCTTTTTTATTTTTATTTTTGAGTACAAAAGTTTGGTTAACGATATCTAATGTGAATTCTAAAAAATACATTTATAAATAATGAAAAGAAATTAATTATTGAATTGTAGAAAAATTTTTTCTTACCATTACTCATTTTAAGTTTTAAATCTTTTTGATTAATTAAATAATCACACTTTTGTTAAACAAATAATTAAATGTATTTGATAAATTCTGAAACACCTCCAATCCAGAAAAGGCTGAAAAAAGTACAATAATAAATGTTCGTATACCATGTCATAGATAGAGATCATACAGTACAAAAGTAAATAAAATAATTTTTTAAAACTTTAAACTATTATGTATGATCATGAGCAAAAAATCGATAGCAGAGAATAAAAAAAAAAATGGTTGCGAAGCAAATACAAAGGAACCTAGTAAGGTGTAATAAGACTTGCAATTGATTGTGTTATTAATATATTATTGATTAAAAACCCCAAAAAAAATTGTATTATAACTTTTTACACGAATAATAAAAATAATACATTAAAATAATAAAAATGTAAGAATATTGTAGATATAAACCTTTTAATAAAATTAGAACAATATATAAAATTACTTGAATTTTTTTCTAAGTGAATATTCAATATATAAGCAGACTAATGAGTGAATTTTATAACTTTAATAAACTAAATTTTATTATTATAAATAAAAATAAATTTATAGTTATTTTCATTATTGAAAAAAAGTGCACTTACCCGATAACCATTGCTGTACATCTAAATAAAGCTAAATTAAGTTAACCACAACGTCTTTTTCTCTCTGTTGTAACACCAAATTCGACTCCTCTTTTTTGTAATATTTTACTTATTTCATCTAATAATTCAGTAGGAAAAGCACCATCAGCAACTCGAGTTGTGTAGGCTTTAACTACTGCAACAATTTCTCCAACAACTGTAGGTGGAAATCCAAGACCAGTACAAACTCTATCAATACAATCAAATACTTTACAATCAAACATAGTATAATATTATCAGCTCTAGCACTGACAACAGAACGACCAATTTTTAAAGATTGTTCTAAAGCAATGTTTTTTCATGATACCCAAGCGGAAATAATCACGTGTATATAAATGTTATTAACAAAAAGTAATTCTTCATAAAGATTATTAGCTTTTATTAGGTAATAGCAAAATCTTATAATGTGTGGATTTTATACTCTAATAACAGTCAATAATGTTTAATAATGATTTGAAGTTTTTATCGGCATTTTATAAATTTAATAAATGTTTATAAGATTTTATTAGATTTTTATAGATTTTTATTTTTAGGAAATTTCCTTACAAACAAAGATACAATAAATGCTAGAATATAAATAGTTATTAGCTTTTAGAACGGTTACATATTTCTTTTTTGTGTAAAAACCATAAAGCTAATCATTATAATGATTGTAAGTAGTTGATGAACCCTTTTAAAATACTTTCTTAAAACCTTTATAAAAACTGTAGTTAAGTATTTTATATATTTAAGAATTTTATTTTTTATTATGATTATACATATTTTTAACATACGCATTATATTTAATCGTTTATTCGCAATGTCGCACATGTTATTTTACATATTATTTTACGGAAAAAAACGCAGAAAAGTGTTTGACCTACGGTGGGATTGAACCCGGGTCCCTTTGCATTATAAAGCAGATGCCTTAACTATTACGCTATGCAACGCTTATAAAAGTAAGATTTAAATTTGAATCATAAGTTGCATGGCAATCCATATACACTTGTATTAATTTTACATTTAAAATTTCTTTTATAGTGTAAAGTATTTTTTAAAATTAAGAAATAATTAAAAATTCAATATATTTAAATTGTAATTATATCTTAATTAAAAAAAATACTTTACACTATAGAAGAAATAGTAAACATAATTAATAACCCCTTGATTGTTTTCGTTTTAAGCACAATTATTTCATGTTTATTTATTATTTACTTAAATAATGCCAACAATAAACATTTTTAAGTAAAAGTATAACATTTTTAATTTTTTAAATAGTATCAATACGTATTTAATTTTTTTTAATACTATCAACACATTACACACACATATATATATATATATATATATATATATATATATTAGTTATTTATGTACCTTGTGCGAGCCTCGCGTCATTACAGCTTGAGGCAAAATATGTTGTGGATGGATAGTAGGGCCGCAGTCGCGAGCGCAGCGAGCGACTAAGGCGCCTCTATCCATCCACAAAATATGAGCCGAAAGCTTTAATGACGCGAGGTTCACTCATGGTGCTTAAAAAATTTTTCAGCCTTGTAACCCGTACGAAGACTCTTACTTAGTTAACAGAATAATTAATTTTATTTTGTTGCATATCAATTAAATGCAATTTCGAACCCATACTGACAGTTCGTAAACTACAGATATCGTCTGCTAACGCATGCGCATTTTGTACACACACGCGTACATGCACATGTGTGTCAAAAAGTGACAGACAACATAATGTAAATATAAATATAAATTATGAAATTAAAAAAAATAGTAAATGGATTAATATTTAAAAATAAAATTAATTCTTGAACAATTATTATTTATTAAAAAATATAAATTTCTTGAGTATATTTATTAAATATTTATACAGAATAATATTTTTAACAAAAGTTTTTTTTATAAGATTTGAAGGCTTATTAATAATATTAATACTATTATAATTAATATAAATACTTTCTTATGTTATTTTTATCATAACAATACTATATTTGTTTAACACATTTTTTGTATAATCAATGAATTTTAGTCTCTTATTTAACATGAAAAAACAGTAACTTTTTTAAATATTTTAAATTTAATTTCTTCACACAAAAAACTTTTAAATCATTTATCTAAATCACAAACAAAATTATAAACTAAAAAATCATCACTTTAAAATCACTTATTATTAAATTTTTTAATTTTGCGGGATTATATTAGATTTTGCTTTTTCTATTAGTTTATTTAATTCACGTTTGCATTCTTCATCACTGTCACTATCACTCGTCTTATTTTCATTATTTAATAAATTGTCCATTTTTATTCTTCTTCTCACATATTAAGAACGAATATTACCGACACAACGATACACTATACTGAAAGAAAACAAAAGAAAAGCAGAGCCCCGTGGTCGCTTGAATGTACATACTGAGCGAAGGAGAGAGCGAGACAGAGATAGGGTGGTCACGTGGGAGCAATGGTGCGCGCGCTCTTATCGCTATCTCGTTCTCTCTCCTTCGCTCAACATACATAAGTCTTATTACGCGTTTCGAAAATATAAGTTTCGATGAAGACTCACATGCTAGGCTATATGAAGCGACAAATACATAGCAGTGGCGCTGTTAACTTTTTTTTCTCCTGACACATATACAGCCTAAAAGGACGTATAGAATGTCTATACAGCCTATAAGGACGTATAGAAAAATGTTAATACGATCGAGAAGGCGCTTGCGCGTATGGAAACCATTTACACGCTGACGATGCTCCGTAGGTAAGAGTCGCCGTACGGGTTAGTAGGCTGAAAATATATATATATATAGGTTCGTTAAAATCTTTAAAAAATATAAGCTCTAAAATGGTATATATAAATCAAATCAATACACAAATAACCTCTAAAATAGTATATATATATATACACACAAATAGCTTCATTTAAAATTATTTTAAAATATAGTATGTATGTATAATATACATACACATTTATTACAAATATACTGTTATATATATTTTATTTTAGTACAGTTAGTATATATAATGTATACACATATAAAGAGATGATGAGATATTTTAGTATAGTTAGTATATATATATATTTTCAGCCTACTAACCCGTACGGCAACTCTTACCTACGGAGTATTCTCAGCGTGTAAAT
Source organism: Chalcis sispes (assembly GCA_949987625.1). Classification (NCBI taxonomy): domain Eukaryota; kingdom Metazoa; phylum Arthropoda; class Insecta; order Hymenoptera; family Chalcididae; genus Chalcis; species Chalcis sispes. Next base: position 43,996,737 of record OX465098.1, read on the forward strand.
GGTTTCCATACGCGCAAGCGCCTCCTCGATCGTATTAACATTTTTCTATACGTCCTCCTAGGCTGTATCGACATTCTATACGTCCTCCTAGGCTGTATAGACATTCTATACGTCCTCCTAGGCTGTATACGTCCCAGGAGAAAAAAAGTTAACAGCTCCACTGCTATGTATTTGTCGCTTCATATAGCCTAGCATGTGAGTCTTCATCGAAACTTATATTTTCGGAACGCGTAATAAGACTTATGTATGTTGAGCGAAGGAGAGATAATGAGATAGCGATAAGAGCGCGCGCACCATTGCTCTCACGTGACCACCCTATCTCTGTCTCGGTCTCTCCTTCGCTCAACATACATTCAAGCGACCACGGGCTCTGCTTTTCTTTTGTTTTCTTTCAGTATAGTGTATCGTTGTGTCGGTAATATTCGTTCTTAATATGTGAGAAGAAGAATAAAAATGAACGATTTATTAAATAATGAAAATAAGACGAGTGATAGTGACAGTGATGAAGAATGCAAACGTGAGTTAAATAAACTGATAGAAAAAGCAAAGTCTAATATAATCCCGCAAAATTAAAAAATTTAATAATAAGTGATTTTAAAGTGATGATTTTTTAGTTTATAATTTTGTTTGTGATTTAGATAAATGATTTAAAAGTTTTTTGTGTGAAGAAATTAAATTTAAAATATTTAAAAAAGTTACTGTTTTTTCATGTTAAATAAGAGACTAAAATTCATTGATTATACAAAAAATGTGTTAAACAAATATAGTATTGTTATGATAAAAATAACATAAGAAAGTATTTATATTAATTATAATAGTATTAATATTATTAATAAGCCTTCAAATCTTATAAAAAAAACTTTTGTTAAAAATATTATTCTGTATAAATATTTAATAAATATACTCAAGAAATTTATATTTTTTAATAAATAATAATTGTTCAAGAATTAATTTTATTTTTAAATATTAATCCATTTACTATTTTTTTTAATTTCATAATTTATATTTATATTTACATTATGTTGTCTGTCACTTTTTGACACACATGTGCATGTACGCGTGTGTGTACAAAATGCGCATGCGTTAGCAGACGATATCTGTAGTTTACGAACTGTCAGTATGGGTTCGAAATTGCATTTAATTGATATGCAACAAAATAAAATTAATTATTCTGTTAACTAAGTAAGAGTCTTCGTACGGGTTACAAGGCTGAAAAATTTTTTAAGCACCATGAGTGAACCTCGCGTCACTAAAGCTTTCGGCTCATATTTTGTGGATGGATAGTAGGGCCGCAGTCGCGAGCGCAGCGAGCTGCGCTCGCGACTGAAGCCCTACTATCCATCCACAACATATTTTACCTCAAGCTGTAATGACGCGAGGCTCGCCCACGGTACATAAATAACTAATATAACACATCGTTCAATAAGTCCCGAGACTAACAACGAAAACAACATTTTTTTTCAAAAATCATTTTTATTCATCAATATAATTTCCTTTTAGAGTGATACAATCTTTCCAACGCCTTTCCAACATTTTTATACCATGTTTATAGAAGGATTTATCCTTTGCTTCAAAATAGGCTTCAGTTTCGGCAATGACCTCCTCATTCAAGCCAAATTTTTTTCCCTAGAGCATTTTTTTGAGATCAGCAAAGAGCTAGTAGTCGCTGGGGACTAAATCTGGCGAATACGGGGGGTGGGGAAGCAAATCAAAGCCCAATTCGTTCAATTTTGCCATTGTTTTCATGGACTTGTGGCATGGTGCATTGTCTTGGTGAAAAAGGATTTTTTTCTTCTTCATGTGCAGTCGTTTTACTGCGATCTCCTCTTTCAAACGTACCAACAAGTCAATATAATAATCACGCTATGTGTATCCCAAAAAACAGATGCCGTGACTTTGCCAGCAGACTGCTGCGTTTTTGGACGCTTTGAGCGGCTTTCGCCAGCCATGCGCCACTCAGATGATTGCCGATTCGACTCCGGAGTGAAATGATGTATCCATTTTTCATCCATGGTCACGTATCGATGCAGGAAATCCTTTTTATTGCGAGTAAATAGCGATAAATAGCTCTCTGAATCGTCGACTCGTTGCTGTTTTTGTTCCACTGAAAGCAATCGCGGCACCCACTTGGAAAAAACCTTTTTCATGCTCAATTTTTCATGAAGGATTGTAAATACGCTTCCAGATGATATCTGTGTCATTTCTGCAATCTCACGGACCTTCACTTTGCGATTTTTCATTACAATTTTTAACACTTCACTCACATTTTCCTGTGTAACGGCTTCCAATGGCCTACCCGAACGTTCCGCATCGTTTGTGTCCGTACGACCACGTTTAAACTTAGCATACCAACGACAAATCGTTGGTTTGGATGGAGAGGAGTCCGGGTAATGTTTTTTAAGCCATTGCTGGGCTTCTACGGTATTTTTACCCATTAAAAAACAATGTTCTATCAACACGCGAAACTCGCTTTTTTCCATTTTTCAAACAAATCACAAAGTGACTTTACTCTAACCTCGATAACTCTGCTGTCTGTGATCCGATCGACGTGAAATTTCTACACGTTTCATGTAAAGGTTCGCACTCTATGGAAACGTGACCAGTTTGGTACTACTAGCACCATCTCTGGGTTAGTCTCGGGACTTATTGAACGATGTGTTATATATAAAGAGATGACGAGATATTTTAGTATAGTTAGTATATATACATATAAAGAGACGATGAGATAAATACAAGAGATTATTTTGTTTAGATTATCTTATCTTAATATGAATCTAGATATTAGACGAAATGCTTGAAGAGCGATTTGATGAAAATTTGGGGGCGCATATCGTATCTTCGTAACGAATGCACGAATGCTTTTTTTTTATTTGAAAGTACATAAAAAAAAGAAAAGGTGGTAGATTACATTTTATTAAATATTAAAATGTATAATTAAAAAAAACTTTTTAATTTTTTGATGTATCAATTTAATGTATAAATGGGTGCGCCAGGCGCCCGTGGTTAGTACCATATTAGTGACTAGTATCTCTACGGTCTTTCTATCTCTAATCTTTGTCGCATGTATACCCAGCACAGGTCAATCATCACCCATTTGATTGAAAATGAAAATGAGTTAAGTTAGCAATACTGAACTTCATTTATCTTAAGGGGTTACCCCCCTTGTAGCTCAACAAAAAGGCCTTTTTCATGAATTTTTTTAAAGAAAACTACAAAACTTTTTTAAACGATTATCATATCATCTTAAAGAATTCATCTTGAAGAACTTTCAGTAATTTTTTTATTGCAAAATATTACATTGTTAAGTGGCAAATGGCCGCCAATGAAATAGTGTTTTTATTTATACGGTTTGCGGTGACCAACATTGCGGCGAAGTGGATCATCTGAAACAAAAAATGTGGATAGATTTAGTTAAGGCCAGGTTACCCCAATAAACGTAATTTTTTTCAATACATTTTATTCATAGTACGAAACATGTTGAGTAATCAATTTTTTTACATATGAAAGCACATATATAAATTTACTTGAAATAATTTTTTTTTTTTTTTTCAAAATGGCGGTCCTGAAAATGGCTGCTGAAACTCATCTGATTCACAGATGGATGACATCATTTCTTGGAAAAGAATTATCTGAAAGCAAAAAACAAAATGGTTTCATGTTCTGTATCGAATTGGCTATGGCCTTAAGCAGAATGAAATATTTTCAATGAAAAAAAACAAAATGGCGGACTTTTGAATTTTTTTAACATTTTTTTTCACTTTTAATTGTTTATAACTTTTTTAAATAATAATGAATATTTCTGGTTCTGCTTGAGGCCATAGCCAGACATCCAAAGAGTAAAATGCCGTTTGGTTCATATCGATAAGTGCAATAGTTTTGAAATGAGAGTGTCATCCATGCGAAAAAACGTGGTTCGGAGAAAAATCAGTTCAAAGTTTTTATTCGTAAAAAATCGTAAAAAAAATGAATTTACCGCAGCGCTCCCCACTCTTTTATACCTGCTTCTCGGTCTTGCTGACCTTCGGGACTAGTTCTATACTATTTCTACGAGTATACTGTAGCAATTTATGAAAAAAAAAAATTTCGATTTTTTTAAAATTGTTTGGGGTAACCTGGCCTTAAATATAAGTATAAACTAGTCTTTAATTGAAGGGTTTAAAAAAATATTCATTTTTCACAAAATGGCGGACAGTCAAAGTTAATGGTTCGATTTTAACGAAAAATCGAACGATTAAAGACTACATTTTTATGTATTAAATAAGCCTGCAAAATTTCAAGAAGATCGGTTCATTAGTGTTTGAGTAATCTTGGTCACCGACTTCAGAAATGCCATTTCAAAAACGCGTTTAAAGTTTTAATTTCAGTTTACACGAAGAAAATAATTTTTTTGTAAACTTACGTAGAGTCATCTATTCCGGGTCCATGCAGAAGTTCTTCCGCCGGCGATGCCGCTTGCAAAACGGTAATTTGGTGTTGCCTTCGTAACATTCTTCCTTCACGAGTGCTCTCGGCCGCACGTCTCTCTGCCAGTGCAATCCGTGCTTCGTCCATTTTATCAGCATATTCGTTCGCGTTGTGTCCACAGCTCACTCCGATTGAGTTCAAATAAAATAATAATGATTTTGAACCTTCGTTGAATAGTCCAACGGCAATATAAGCTGCTAAATTTACAACGATTGCTCCACTCGAGACGATTTTTGGGCTGATTTTCCAAATAAGTTGATTGAAGCTTTCGTTGTTATTTTGATTGAAGCTACCGACGCATCTTTCCAGTAAAGTTTCTTTACTCAGATCGTCGTATATAGGTCTGATGGCATCCAATACATTTGATGGAAGTGGTCTGTAATCGTGTTGGAAAGCCTCGTTTCTCGCCTGAGCTCGTTGATATGAACACCACGATTCTTCATCGGTTGGACATCTCTCATGGTGTGGTTTTGCATCGGTTGAACTGTAATGATCGAAGGTCGCCCATATTGCCTCATGCATATCGTGAACAGAAGCAGAATGGCGTCGAATAGCAAGTCCATAGTACACAGTGAGCTTGTCAATAAATTTTCCTGTCAGCTGTCCTTCACCACCAAGCTTTTTGTTTTTTTTTTACTAAATTACGAAGACGGGATCCCATACGCTTTTGGACGTATCCGATGCATTCTTTTTTTTATAACTTCTACGTCGTCATAAGGATGAGACTTTAATAGCCCAGTGTACGTCTTCGAATCTCCGTCTCCAATATAGTAACGGTACAGGACATTATATTTTGCTATTGAACGCTTGAAGACTTCGATAATTGAGTCCACCTCCATTTTTCCCGAGGAGCCTTCGTGATTTGCACTGCAGTTATCTTCGTGTATTTCGTACCATTGTTTGTATTCCGCACCATTTAGTTTATTTTTCCACGATTCACACATTTTACAATGCGCACTTTTTACCACGAGATCAAGTACTTTTCCACTGTAGTAGCCTATGACTGATGTAACTCCGAACAACGACGAATATCCTCGTTTCCTCCAGGATCCATCTCCGGAAACTGTTAATTTAGAAGTTGCATCTTCTGCTGCATTAGGTGTATTTTCAATTTCTTCTCGTACGGCTTTTTTAAATATTACATCTGCACATGTTTTCACAGACTCATAAATACTTTTTAAAATTATTGAATATGTATTCTCGGTAAGAAACCTTGGCATGTCCATAAGTCCGCAAAATGTTTGTGCTCCAGCCAATCCTATGCCGAGAACTCTCATAGTGAATATAAATCGACGATTTATTTCATACGAATGTGCTACAAAAGGAGAAGATGGCATCAAATTATCTGCACATCAGTCACATTTCAGTCCTCTTGCATTTGCAGTTTCAAATTTAATATTTCCATTACACGTTTTGCACTTCACTAAAGTTGAAATTACAGCAAACACAACACAAAAGTTTAAAATGCGATATTCAATATTCGGGCTTTGATTCACAGTCATATCAATATTATCTTTCAGTTTCTTCGCAGACGTGCTGAAAGTTTCAGTTTCCGATTCGGCCAGGTTCGGGTTAAAAATACCCTTCCTTTTTTTTGGTCGAGATATCCGTAAATTTTCACTGCTTCTTGTTTCTCGCGAACCTTTTTTTGGATCCATTTTTAAATGTAAAATAAATAAAAACTGCGCTTATAATATTGTGAACGGCGGAAATAAATACGTTTCATATAGTTGAACTTTCAAGCTACACTGACGAATTTAAACGATAAAAGACAACGAAAATTCGTTTCTACAAATTCCAGTCTATTATATAAACGTTTTTAATGCCAGGTATACGACCATTGTCATCGAACAATCGACTGAAACCGTCGAGAGGGTCGAGCGTGCCAGGTGTCAGACTAGCCGGTTGTTTACACAACGGATTCTTCTCTTTCAACGCTCATATCTCAGTCAATTTTGTTCGGATCGACTTGAAATTTCCAGGTCATATTCTCAGATACTTATACTTCAAAAAAATGCAATTAACACAAAATCGTTTTTTTCAAAGTCGCAAGTGGGGGTAACCCCTTAAGTAGCGGAAAACGAAATGTTGCTGCGGTGTTCAGAAATTATATCGCTATCCTCATTTAATCTCTTAATGTCCTTTATAAGTATATTTAATACAAAGAAAAATCAAATTATAAAAAAAACATTGAAAACATTATTTTACCATAATAAGCTAATATGTTTTTTTATTAATTGTAACAATTTAAATAACAAATAATTCTGATAAAACTACAATTAAAAATATAAGTAATTAAATAATTATGATTATAAAAAATTCATTCGAAATTATATCGCTAACTTATGTAACCTTGTCTAACCTAATCATGGAGTTTATTAATAAAGTTAATAGAAATAAAAAATAAAATTGTAATGAAAATAAATAATAAAATGATAAAGAAGCATAAAAGACATAATTATTTTGCAGTAATAAGTTAATATAATTCATGATAATAATTGTTACAATATAAATAAAAAACGTTTATGGTAAAATAGTCATTGCAAATATAAATAATCGCAATAATACAAATCATAAAAAATTAATCCGAAATTATGTCGCTATCCTTGTCAGACCTTTTTATAAATATATGTTTGATAAAAATGAAAAAGAATTTCCAATTAAAACAAATAATAAAATAATATATTATATTAACTTATTTCTGCAAATATTGACATTTTTAATGCTTTTTTATCATTTTATTATTTATTTTTATTACAATTTTATTTTTATTAAGGGGAGAAATATCTTTAGGCGCGTGAAAAATAGGCATTTTTCGGAAAATTTTTTAGAGAAGATAAAATAATTAGATCATTTTGAAATTTGGATATGAGTTTATTACAACTTTGAACTTCAAAAAAAAAATTATTTTTTTTCGGATGTCCAACAAAATGGCGGCGTTATAAAGAGTCATCGGACGCCTGTTTCTCGCGATATCAAGAAGTGCTGCAGCTGCCATTTTTTTTCTTTTGATCTGAAAAAGATGAAATAAGTTTCATTCGTTTACTGACATATTAAGGGGAAGGATATACCTATAAAATGATAAAAAAGTGCAAAATTGAATATTTGGGAGCCATTTTACTTGGATGGTCGAATTTTCGACCATTTTTTCGACATATTTGACCCAAAAAAAAATTATTTATTCACACGCTACCTCCCAAATTTTACGTATATCCTTCCGATAATATAACTGAGAGAAACCTCTCCAAATTTATCCAAATCGGTCAGTAACTTTTTGAGCTACAACACGAGAAATTTTTGAAAAAGTAGTTTCGAGATAATCGCGTTTAAAGTTTCAACATGTTAAAACTATTGATTTTAGTGACTTAGCGATTAATCAGCGATTCCAGGCGCATACAGTAGTCCTTCAACGTCCTCGAAAAACTGATTTTCTTCCGCTAGCTGCTGTTTCCGGGCTATACGAGCTTTTTTTTTGTGTTAGAAAAACTCATCCGGTTCCGTCGAACATTCCGTATCTCATCAGAGGTTTCGGCGATAATTCTGCAGTTGGTGCCAATAATTATGTCCAGCGCATTCATAATCCTTGAAAACGAAGAAAATCCATCATTGAATACCCCAGCAGCAATGTAGGCCGAAATTTCAACAATTTTAAGTCCTGAATGTAAGTGTTTCGGAGCCAATCGCCAGATCGTCGAGTTGAAGCTTTAGTTAGCGTTTTGGGTATGGCCACCCAAGCAGCAAATCATCTCTAGATAAATTTTGATAAATTGGCAGGATATGCTCTTTTATACTTGTGTCAAGTGGCAGTGAAAGATTTTCCAATTATGGATTTTTATTTAAGGCGATTGCTTTCTGCCATTTGCACCAGCTTTCGGGTCCAGTCCGGCAGTATTCGTAAATCGGCTCTTCTTTTGTTGAAAAAATATGATAAAAAGTAGCCAAACTTTCAAGCTAAATTGACTCTATTGCTTGGACAACGTTTCGTTTCGCATACCTACAGTTTCACTCCTATATATATATATTGTAACGAGTATATTTGGGATGCACGCGCGGGTCCTTCTCGCACAAGCGCACTGCTGTCGGACCCGGTTTTGGGCCTGATAGGCCGCTAAGTCCACTGATGCGGCTTCGAGTGCCGACGGGCGTTAGCCGTCAGTGCAATGGCACTCTCGTGCAGTGCCGGTCCGCTTACAACGCAGGATCCTCCTCGGATCCTGCTTTTACTTACGCGTGAGGGGCCTTGCCGTAAAGCCCCACTGCCGGTGCTGCTTCTACCGGGCTTGGCTGCTCAGTTTGCATGCCAACAGACAGTTGGCACAACCGACAACTGTCAGTTGACACGCCAGCGGAGGCGGCGGTATTCAGGACGGGGACGCTAGATAGGAAATGGAATAAATAACGCGCACCCGTTATGCGCTAAAAGATTATTTATTGCTAACTATTGACAATATACAAAAAGTCGGTTATTTATCGCGTAGAGGCTTATCTCGAGAGTCGCAATTAGTATTGCTTGACGAGCAATACTAATGCGCTAAGCGCGCACTGCGCATGCGCGCCGTACACTCATCTTGCTGTATTCATGCAGCAAGACGTGTGAACCAGCCCTAATGCTCTCGGGGTGGTTACAGCGTGTGCGCCGGCCTTTACCTTTGGCGGACCGGTGTACGGCTGGTCGCGGCCTCTCGCGGACAACCGTGAGACGTGTAGTCTCACACACGCGGTTACACACACACACACTTACATATATGTATATGCTATGACTGTGTGAGTAAGAGCGAATCTCTCACTCACCGCTCACACAAACGCTATACTATAATAATTAATGCGATCGCGCGCGTGTAATAATTATCGACGCGGATAAATAACTAGAAGTGGCAACTTACTTTTCTATAAGCTGGAGGCTCGTCCTCTCGAATATTCTTTCTACAATCTCTAACGAACGGCTGCAGCGGCGGTAAAAATTCTCTTTTTCCCGTTGATGCTTACGGCTTGACGGTTGGCAAGAGAAGAAGGCTTCCCTATCCCCTCTCTCGCGTCGCGCCATCGATCACTTGATCGATAGCGCCGCGTGTAGTGACGCCGCGAACTCTACAGTCTGTCAAGTAAGAGCGTGGTCGTGTTAATTTATAAAAAAATTTATTTGATGAAACTTTCATATTTATATATACATTGTACACATTACAAACAATGATGCAATTCGGTCAATAATGTGTCCAGTCACCACCGGCGTCGATAATTGCCTGGCATCTCCGAGGCATGCTTTCTACTAATTTGACGGCGTATTCTAGTGGCAAGGATCTCCAGATCCGACGAATTTCGTAAGACAACTGCTTCAAAGTGTATGTGTGTCTTCCAACGAAGCTTCCGTTTAATATATGCCCACATATTTTCAATAGGGTTTGCATCGGGCGACTGCGACGGCCAATCCAATGTAACGATGCCAGATTGAGTCTTCCACTGAGTACAGAGCTTGCTGCGGTGTTTAGGATCGTTGTCCTCCTGCAGAATCCAATCTTTATTTTTTGTGATGAACCATCGTTTGGCAGATGGCAGTAAAGCCTTTTTGTAGATTATTATCATTTTCTTGGCATTTAGGTTGTCAGTAAAGAGGTGCAAAGTGCTGAATCCCTGCTTTGAGAAGCAGCCCCAAAGATGCACCTTTATTCCATGTTTTGCGGTCCGCTGAACAAGCCTATTGGTGGAAGTTGACCAGGCTCGCGTGAGGACAGAACGTGCCCATATAGAACATTCATCAGTAAAAATGACATTCTAAAAATCTCTATCAATATTCTCATGCGCCCAAGCGAGTCGCTTTGTCACATGTTTTTCAGTCAACAGAGGCTTCTTCATTGTGTTGCGCCATTTCAGATGATGAGTACGAAGATGGGTTCGGATAGTTTCGTAGGATATATCTAAATCTTTTGCTATTAATTTTGCTTGTGCTTGCCGCAGTGTTAAAGCAGGATTCCGCGAAAACAGATTCACTATTCTTTTTTCATCTTTTTTGTTCACTTTTCCTATCGAGCCACGTTCTGGTAAATCATCGACATTTTTAGCCACTTTATATCGCTGTATCCACTTCTGTACAAATGCCGTCGACTTTCTCATATATTTAGCAGCCGCTGATTGCGACATTTTGGGACCTTTCGGGTGGATGCAAAGGAACACAGCCTCGTAGCGCGACGCGTACTTAGCACTCATGGCGTTTAACGTGATTTTCTTTCAGAAGATCAACGACAACTGAATCTTTGTTGACAATGCATCAAGGACAAAGCTTCCTTCTATCGGCTCGCGAATGAATTAGAGCAAAATCTTACATTACCTGTCGGTGAAGTCGACCACGCTCGTACTTGACAGACTGTACCTCGCACCGCATGTTAGGTGGTGTAACCTCGATTAGCCACCTGTCACAATATATATTGTCGTTTACGTGAAAAAGAGTGTTATAAAAAATTATAATAAACGACAGTGGCCTGTCGTTTATTATAATTTCTCGAAACATCTACCTGGCCATACAGAAGGTAAATAAGAAAGCATTGTGAAGCAAAGGCTGCTCTGCCGCTAACAAACCGAGCGCCCGACTCGCTACCTGACCGCATGCTGTCGCCGCGCTCTAAACTACGAGTGTGTAACGAGTTAATTTGAGTACGAGCGCGCCACTCTATTTTGATAGAGAGAGAAGGGGGCAAAAGCATAGGGATAATATACATAGAGTGAGCGAACGGGCTTTAATCCTGTCTTAGCCAAAAAAAGAGAAAGAAGATCGGAGACCTCTTTTTCTTTCTCTTTCTACTCGTTTCTGATTGGTGCTGCAATTATGGGTAGAGCAATGACAAAGCATAGACAGGGAAATTAAAACAATAAACTTTCGAGGGGTACAACTTATATATTACAATTTGTATTTATATGTAGACTTTTTACAATAGCTCAACCGGTAGAGGCATGAGGTTAAAATATCCTAAATAAGTAGTTAGGTTCAAATCCCAATAGTAATTTTTTTTTTTTCGTTTGTAATATTTTTTTATACGTTTTGTTAGTTACATACATACAATAGTATGTTAGAAAGAAATAAAAGAAATTTTATTTTTTAATTTTTTTTTTAATTTTCATCTTTATTATTTTATATTGTAATAGCGAAAATTTGAAAGAAATAAAATTTTTTTTGAATAACTATATAGAATTATGTAGAAGCTTTCACAATTCAAAATTAAAATATATTTGGTATTTTTTTAATTTCAGACAAAAATAATATTAAATTTTTTTTGCTAAAATCCGTATAAATTTACAACAGGATAAGCAAAATTAATTTATAAAATAAGTAACTAAATTTTTTATAGTCTTAGTTTATCATTATTTAAAATTTCCTTTTTAATTCAAAATTTAATATTAAAGATTTAATATAAATAAAATATCAGAGAAAATAAAGTTCAGAACAAAACATATTAAAAATTTGATATGGATACTAAATAAATAGATTTTAATGTAAGAAAATTAATTTATTTAACATAATACTATTTTTAACATTTTTTAGAATTACATCTTTGTAAATTTTTACAACGCCTATATAATAAAAAAAATACATTTTTTTACAATATAATCAGTCCATTTTGAAAATAATCAACTTATTATAATGTAATTAATCAGTTCTTTTTTATACCTACTTAATAAACTTAATACAACTAAATAAATAGATTTTACTCTTAGAAAGTTGATTTATTCAACTTAATACTATTTTTTACATGTTTAAGTTACATCTTGATAAATTTTTAATGTAATAGTTTTAACGTTATTGCAATATCTATAGATAATAACACCTAGATAATGAAAAAATACATATTCTTTTAATCAGTCACTTATAGCTTCCATCCATGCCTTCTTAACATCGTGATTAGCTGGAAACCTATAAAATGAATATAATTAAAATACAAAAGCTTGAGAAACTTCTTTTAATTAAATAATAATGTTATTTCATTAAAAATAAAGGCTCACTTGATCGAAAAACTAACCTCAAAATTCAATGTTTTACAAATTTATCTGTAGATGTAATATTAAACTTACCTGTGAAAACTCCGAGTATTGTCGTAAGCAATAGGCTTTTTCTTGCATAAAATGCAATATATTGTCATTTTCGTTTATTTGTTGTGTTTCTCTATGCTCAAAATAAATAGATATGTGTATTATACATAAGCTGATTGCAGAATGATCTTTGGAGCTCGCGGGATTTTCCCCCCCTCACAACAGTGCTAGTCGTCAATAACCAATCAGAAGCGAGTAGACAGAAAAAGAAAAAGGGGTTTTCGATTCTCTTTCTCTTTCTTTAAGCAAGACATTCCCACTTACACGAGCTCCCATACCTCGCTCACTCTATTTGTATTATCTCTATGGGCAAAAGACTCCCAATAATATGATTAGGGAGAGGGAGAAGTCCGAGGCTATCTATTAAAAAGGAACAAGAAAGAAGTCCCTTTTGCCGTCTGGAATTCGCCGAAGCAGCATCGACAGAGAAAGAGTCTCATCGGATTCCTTGATAATAATAATCCATAATACAAAATTTATTATAACTATATGCGATAATTCCGAAAATATTCAATATTTCGAGTTATCCTTTGGTCAATATATTCTTAAGATATCATACTTTCGAAATATGTAAAAAAAAAATATCGATTTTTTGAAATTTCTAAAGGTATTTCTCCCCCTAACACGTTGACTGCCTCGGCGATTTTTAGAAATCTGGCCTAAAATGATAATTTGATTTAATCACATACTATTATTACGAGATAACTCGTAGTTGACGTCCTAGAAAAGAACGCAATCTACGAGTTATCTCATAGTTGGCAGTCAACGTGTTAACTTTATTAATAAACTCCATAATTAGGTTAGATAAGGATAGCGATATAATTTCGAATTAATTTTTTATAATTATGATTTAAATATTTATATTTGATTTTTAACTTATTATTATTTAATTTTAACTTAACCCTCTGTAGGGCAACATCTTAAAATTTTAAAGTAAGTAGTGAAAATCATTCATCTAAATTAATAAAAATACACGTGTTTTTCAAAATTCTGTTTATTTTTATAAATTTCGAAAAAAAACACAATTTTAAGGAGTGTTACAGAAATGTTACACTGCATCGACACAAAGTCAAACTCATCGAAATATTTCAATTACACAAAAACCTTATCTACACCACAAAGTACATGTACATACCTTATATATTTTATAAAAACACACAGTTTTTATCACGTTTTTCTATTTTTGAATTATTTTTCAAAAGCACGTAGGTGGTTTGAACTGATCGGCCGGCGAACACTGGCTTGCACGCGGCACTAACGCCTTCTACATTTTTTGTGTTGTACTAAGTCGATACATCGGTTTGTTACGCGAATGTTACATCGACTGAAAAGGGACTAGAAAAATTATTTGAATTGTGGTAGGCAAAGAATCGCTTTGTGACAGAAATGTCACACCGCGCTACAGAGGGTTAGCATAATTTTTTTTGTATTTTTCGAAACTTTCAATCTTTTATAATTTATATACTTACAATAATTTCAATTCAATAATCTAAAAAGCTATTCCTATCACTAAAAACTACGTTTAATTATTTATTAACATCAATTTATCATTGAATTGCAAATATGACAATTCAGTAATTTATTATAAATAAAAACTTTTACAAAATTGATGCAATAGCCTGTGTAGTATTCGTAAGTGAAAGACCGTTGCTAATATTTTAACCAGTAGGTGGCGATACAGGTTTTAATGCAGGTAGCAAAACCCTCACATAGTCTGGTGATCAAGGGGCGCGCCAGCGCCCCGTGGTAAGTATTTGTACCGCGGGCGCTGGCGCATTCATTTATACATTAAATTAGACGAATAAAAATTAAAACAATTTTTTTTTCAATATATTTTTAATATTTAAATAAATAAAAAATATCACAAACTTTTTTTTTACGTTCTTTTGAACAAAAAAAAAAACCATTAATATTTGCGCATTCGTTACGAAGATACGATATGCGCCCCCCGATTTTCATCAAATCGCCGTTTCAACATTTCGTCTAATCATCTTAAGATATTGTCATCTTAAGATAAGATATCGTCATCTTAAGATACGATAATCTGAAGGTAACTTATAATGTATCTCATCTATTCATCAGTGTTTGTTGTTTAACGTGTTTAATATATGACAATAAATTTCAATGTCTGTATAAATTAAATATGAAACTTTTTTTAAAAAGTATATTATGATGAGCCAGTAGCAAAAACTCGTTTGCATTTACAGTTATAAGACGCGTTAAAATTTATGTGTACATTAAATAATAATAACAAATTATTACTAACTATACTAAAAAAAAAATAATGTATAGTATATTTGTAATAAATGTGTATATATTACATACTATATTTTAAAATAATTTTAAATGAAGCTATTTGTGTATATAAATATATAAATATATATATATATATACACAGTGTGTCCCATAGAAAACGGAACTTTTTCAAAAGAAAGACAAAAATTCAATATTCCGGCAAATCTCATTTATTTTATTCAAAATAGTCTCCTTCCGCATCAATACAACGTTTTGCACGATCAATTAACATATCGAATGAGTTTTTGAGATCATTTTTATCCATCGACTTTAGTATGTTGGTCGTCGCTCTTTGGATGGCCTCTACGTCGGCATAACGTTTTCCTTTCATAGGCAAGTGCAATTAGGAGAACAAGTAGAAGTCGCACAGAGCCAAATCCGGCGAGTACGGTGAATGATTGATGGTTAAAATGGAATTTTTGATCAAAAAATCCGTGATCAAGTTCGATCGATGAGACGGGGCATTATCATGCAACAAACGCCAGCTCCCTTTTTCACGGTATTGTGGCCGCACACGACGAATACGGCTGAGCGAACGCTTCATAACACCAAGATAAAACACAGCAGTAATCGTTTGACCAGGTGGAACGAATTCACGATGAATAATACCCTCCGAATCGTAGAAACAAATCAATATTGTCTTCACTTTTGACTTTTCAAGACGACTTTTCTTCGGATTGGGCTCGGTTGGGTGCTTCCATTCAGCACTTTGACGCTTGGTTTCGGGATCATATTGAAAACACCATGTCTCATCACCAGTCACAATTGAATATTTCAAGTTTGGATCCTTTTTTGACTCTTCAATCAAATCCTTACAATGTTGAATTCGGAGCAATTTTTCGTAGTCGGTCAATTTGTGTGGAACAAAGCGTGCACACACCTTCTGTAGATTCAAATGATCGGTCAAAATGCGATGAATTGAATTTTTGGACATATTCAATTCCATTTCCATGTATCGCAATGAAGATTTTGGCTCATTTTTTATAAATTCACGCACTTTTTCAATGTTACTTTGAGTAACCACGGTATTCGAAGGACCTGGATGTTCGTCGTCCTGAATGTCTTCACGACCTTCCTGGAACCGCTTATACCACTCATACACTCTGGTACGGGATAGACAATTATCGCCATAAACTTTTTTCAGCAAATTATGCGTCTCAGTAAAGGATTTACCGAGTTTAAAACAGAACTTAATATTTGCTCTTTGTTCGAAGTTCATTTTTCGACCGATGCCACAAACACACTGTCACTTTGAGCGCGATATTTTGGTTTCCATTGAACCAAATGTCATACAGTTTTGACAGGATGTCAGTTAAGAATGGACCTTTCCATTGCTAACATCCACCAATAGGTGGCGCCAATATAAATTGATGTTTTGAAAAAGTTCTGTTTTCCATGGGACACACTGTGTATATATACTATTTTAGAGGTTATATTTTTTAAAGAACCTATATATTATGTATTGATAGTATTAAAAAAATTAAATATGTATTGATACTATTTGAAAATAAAAATGTTATACTTTTACTTAAAAGTTTTTATTGTTGGCATTATTCAAGTAAATAATAAATAAACATGAAATAGTTGTGCTTAAAACGAAAAAAGTCAAGGGATTATTAATCATGTTTACTATTTTTTAGTGAAATTATAAAAAAGTATTTATTATTTCTTGGTAGAATTGTCAAAAGGTATTAATTTTGTGGATATGGTAATTAGTGGTTATATTTTTTAATCAAGCTATTTATGAATTGATACTATTAATGTCATTTTTAATTCGAAGTGTTTATTGTTGACATTATTTAAATAAATAATAAATATCAAATAATTGTGCTTAAAACGAAAACAATTTTATGTTTACTATTTCTAAATGAAATTGTAAAAAAGTATTTATTATTTCGAAGTGAAATTGTAAAAAAGTTTCAATTTTGTGGATATAGTAATAGCTAGTGGAGGTTGAAAATTTTACTAAAGAAGAAATGTCTGCAACTAGAATTTTAATTTGTCATGATGATTCTTATCTATTTCATGAAAAAACATTTCTTTAAAACAATCTTTAAAAATTGGTCGTTCTGTTGTCAGTGCTAGAGCTGATAATATTATACTATATTTGATTGTAAAGTATTTGATTGTATTGGTAGAGTTTGTACTGGTCTTGGATTTTCACCAACAGTTGTTGGGAAAATTGTTGCAGTAGTTAAAGCCTACACAACTCGAGTTGCTGATGGTGCTTCTCCTACTGAATTATTAGATGAAATAGAAAATAAATAGGTTAAATAGGTGAAATATTACAAAAGAGAGGAGTCGAATTTGGTGTTACAACAGAGAGAAAAAGACATTATGGTTGACTTAATTTAGCTTTATTTAGATGTACAGCAATGGTTGTCAGGTAAGTGCACTTTTTATCAATAATGAAGATAAATATAAATATTTTTCTTTATAATAATAAAATTTAGTTTATTGAAGTTATAAAATTCACTCATTAGTTTGCTTATTTATTGAATATTTACTTAGAAAAAAATTCAAGTAATTTTATATATATTTTTCTAATTTTATTAAAAGCTTATACCTACAATATTAATAAATTTATATTATTTTATTGTATTATTTTTATTATTCGTCTAAAAAGTTATAATACAATTTTTTTTTGGATTTTTTATCAATAATATATTAATAACACAATCAATTGCAACTCTTATTACACTTTACTAGGTTCCTTTGTATTTGCTTTGCAATCATTTTTTTTTTTTTATTCTCTGCTACCTATATTTGCTCATGATCATACATAATAGTTTAAAGTTTCAAAATATTGTTCCATTTACTTTTGCACTGTATGATCTCTATCTATGGCATGGTATACGAACATGTATTATTGTACTTTTTTCAGCCTTTTCTGGATTGGAAGTGTGTCAGAATTTATCAAATACAATTAATTATTTGTTTAACAAAAGTATGATTATTTAATTAATCAAAACGATTTAAAACTTTAAATGAGAAATGGTAAGAAAAAATTTTTCTTAATTTCAATAATTAATTTCTTTTCATTATTTGTAAATATATTTTTTAGAATTCACATTGGATATAGTTAAACAAACTTTTGTACTCAAAAATAAAAATAAAAAAGAAAATAGTCAGATATACAAATTAGATATTTTGATAAATTTTATGGAAACTGAAACATGGATCGATTTGACTCCTACAAATCCAAACTTATTAATGTTATATGAAAATTCGTTGTGATGATAAATAATTAATGTAAACAATTGGCTATAAAAATATATTTTATTAAATATTTAATCACTTATTTCTTATTTGCCACTAAATTTACAATTTTTTGCCTATTTATTTCCAATTCTCTATATTCTTGCTAAAAGTAAATTAATGTTTATTTCATTAGAATATCATTATTTCATTTTTAAAGGGACATTCGCCTTTGAAATTGAAAAAAAAAACACTTTTTAAAAATTTTATTATGAAAAAACTATTATATTTATTGACAAAATTTCTTTTGGACATTGTTAAACAGTCTCTAAAGAATACAAAAAAAATTTTTTTTTTATTTTTAGTTTCCCTTGGCTGCTGTAGAGCGCGTCATCCAAAAGTTACTTTTCAAACGGTAGGACATATTGTGGACCTCCTGTAACAGATTTTTGAAAAATTCAACATGTATTCTATTCTTGAGACTCGAAACTATACAATAAGCCTCTAAAACTCATACTTTTTCATATTTTGAAGTTTTTGTATGTATATTTCTGAAAAATTCGAAATAACGGCACTTTTTAGGGGTAAATCACCCCCGTAAAAAAAAGGAGGGGTATTTTTTTAAACTTCTAGAGGCCTATTGTTTACTATTTTCAATAAGTAATCGAATGCTCTTTGGTTTTTTAGAATCGGTCGAGTAAATTCGGAGAAAAATGTCCTACCTGTTTGAAAAAGGTAGTTTCGAGAAAAACGCGTTTAAAGTTTTTTTACCATAATTTTATTGAATAAAAGGTTAAAAACTTTTTTTCGGCCATTCCTAGTGAATACTGAGGACCCTCGTTATCTAGTAATTGCTGTAAGTGGCCGGCCAAAGCTTTTTTCTTTAATTCGACCTTCTTTTGACTGCTCACTGCTTCTCCTATTGGCTTGAGAGATACGGTCCTCGTCAACTTTTTGAGCAAAAGCCGTTGCAGTTTCGCCAATTTTGATGCCCATGAGATCCATAATAGCTAGGTAAGTTCTCGAGCCTTCGTTGAAAATGGATGCTGCGATCCACGCTGCAATTTCAGTCATATCTTTGTCAGAAAACTTGCTTTTCGGAGAAATTTTTCAAATCAAATTGTTGTAACTTTCGGGGAAGATTCAATGAATTTTCTACCACACGAACATTCCACACAGATTTTAAATCCAATGCCTCTACCTTTTTGTTGGGTAAATGAAATTTCACCATTACATTCTTTGCATTTTATATTTTGAGAAAGAGCCGAAAAGACTAAATTAAAGCACAAAATCACATACTGAATAGAGCTGTCCGTAGGAGGTTGCAATTCACTACTTGTTTTTAATTTTTTAGCAGAGGAACTTGGTAAATCAGGATTCTTTTCTGCAGTAAACTGATTGCCAGTAAATGTTCTTTTTTTGTTTTTACGTCTAAAACGAGGAGTACTCCGATTACCTTTGAAATGACCACCAGGTTTAGACATTTTTTACAACTTTTTAGCCAATTTTTAACGAATTTCAAAAAAATAAAACACGTGCTTGCTCAAAGAATAACACAGAGCAACTGCCGAGCAGTATAATATCACATATATGTATACTAAAGATGTTTACACAAGGAGAAGAAGCAGCTGGCGCGCCGCGCTACACGCATTAATAGAAACCGGTTTTTACTCATGGGTATACGCTGTTAAAAATATAGCTGTAACTTTTTTTCTATTACGAATTTCTTGATGAAATTTTAGGAGGCAACTTTTGAACGTATATAGAATTGAAATATGTAAAAATCTCAGAATCAATTTTTTGAAAATTTCAAAGGCGAATGTCCCCTTAAAGAAAAATTTTTTTTCATTTTTCGCGTTTTTTTTTGCTTTGATCTCATTTTTAAGGGTTAAAACTTTTTTTTTCTCATTTTAGTAGTAACCATACGAAAAATCGATAAAAAATCTTAAAAATTTATGTGCTCAAAAATTTTTTAGGCCGGAATTGATCCCCTCTAAAGAGCTTTGAAATAAATGATGAAAAACGTGTCCCGTGCGCGTTAATGGGTTAAAGTAATAGATAATAATCATGTACAAATCGTTTTTTAATTTCATGTAAAAAATAACACTATACTAATTTATAATAAAAATATTTATAAAATTGAATTTATATTTGTGTTGTTGATCAAAAAATTTAATTTATATTTGTATTGATACAAATTTATAAATATAAAAGAAATATAATTTTTATTATTTAAATACATGCAAATACTTGCAATATATTTTATATTACAAATTTATTTTTAAATTGTATTATATAATAAAATCAATTAATTATTTAATATAATACATAAATTATTTAAATAATAAAAATTAACTGTTTTGATCATATTGTTTTACAAATTTGAGTAAAAATAAAAATTTAATTCAAAAAATAATTTTAATTTATTGGTATTTAAGGGGACATTCGCCTTTGAAATTTTCAAAAAATCGATTTTGAGAATTTTACATATTTCGATTCTATATACGTTCAAAAGTTGCCTCCTAAAATTCCATTAAGAAATTCGTAATAGAAAAAAAGTTACAGCTATATTTATAACAGCGTATGCCCATGAGTAAAAACCGGTTTCTATTCATGCGTGTAGCGCGGCGCGCCAGCTGCTTCTTCTCCTTGTGTAAACATCTTTAGTATACATATATGTGATATTATACTGCTCGGCAGTTGCTCTGTGTTATTCTTTGAGCAAGCACGTGTTTTATTTTTTTGAAATTCGTTAAAAATTGGCTAAAAAGTTGTAAAAAATGTCTAAAAAATGCCTAAAAAATGCCGGTTTTTCGCATTTTTCAGAAATATACATACAAAAACTTCAAAATATGAAAAAGTATGAGTTTTAGAGGCTTATTGTATAGTTTCGAGTCTCAAGAATAGAATCCATTTTAAATTTTTCAAAAATCTGTTACAGGAGGTCCACAATATGTCCTACCGTTTGAAAAGTAACTTTTGGATGACGCCCTCTACAGCAGCCAAGGGAAACTAAAAATGAAAAAAAAAAATTTTATTATATTCTTTAGAGACTGTTTAACAATGTCCAACAGAAATTTTGTCAATTAATATAACAGTTTTTTCATAATAAAATTTTTAAGAAGGGTTTTTTTTTTACAATTTCAATGGTGAATGTCCCCTTAACTCCATTCTTTTTCTATTTATCGTTGTGCAGTCACCTCAAAAGTTAAAAAAAAAGTGTCTTTGGCATCTCAGCTTTAAGAAGACCACTTTTTGTGTTTAAGAATCTCTTTTGGATGATCCAAAATGGCGCCCGGAATGAAAAATTTCATTCAAAATCTTTCGGGCTTTCTGACTAGAGAACTAAGAGGTTTAAGGGGTTACCCCCACTTGTAGCTCAACAAAAAGGCCTTTTTTCATGAATTTTTTTAAAGAAAACTACAAAACTTTTTCAAACAATTATTATATCATCTTAAAGAATACATCTTGAAGAACTTTCAGTAATTTTTTTATTGCAAAATATTACATTGTTAAGTGTCAAATTGCCGCCAATGAAATAGTGTTTTTATTTTTACGGTTTGCGGTGACCAACATTGTGGCGAAGTGGATCATCTGAAACAAAAAATGTGGATGGATTTAGTTAAATATAAGTATAAACTAGTCTTTAATCGAAGGATTTAAAA
Source organism: Chalcis sispes (assembly GCA_949987625.1). Classification (NCBI taxonomy): domain Eukaryota; kingdom Metazoa; phylum Arthropoda; class Insecta; order Hymenoptera; family Chalcididae; genus Chalcis; species Chalcis sispes. Next base: position 44,018,435 of record OX465098.1, read on the forward strand.
AAGTATTCATTTTTCACAAAATGGCGGACAGTCAAAGTTAATGGTTCGATTTTAACGAAAAAAATCGAACAATTAAAGACTACATTTTTATGTATTAAATAAGCCTGCAAAATTTCAAGAAGATCGGTTCATTAGTGTTTGAGTAATCTTGGTCACCGACTTCAGAAATGCCATTTCGAGAAAAACGCGTTTAAAGTTTTAATTTCAGTTTATTCTTTCAGTTAATTCTTCTCTGTCAACGCTCATATCTCAGTCAATTTTGTTCGGATCGACTTGAAATTTCCAGGTCATATTCTGAGATACTTATACTTCAAAAAAATGCAATTAACAAAAAATCGATTTTTTCAAAGTCGCAAGTGGGGGTAACCCCTTAACAAAAAAGTTAGAACGATAAGTTCTTAAAATTCATCAGATAATACACTGGAGTTGTTTCAGATGATTTGGTTAACAATTTTGAAAATTTGTTTAGGCAATTTATTGAAAAATAAAAAAAAAAATTTTTTGTTCGAAAAAAATTTCTGTGTATTCTTTGATTAATTTCGAGCACTTTTTATTCTTCACAATTTTTTCGAAAAGTTGATACTTCTCGAGTAAAAAGATATGGAAATCCGAAACTAACTGTAGTCCTTAGCCGCTTGTACCTACCATATACGAGGTCTGGCTATTAAATAACGAGGCTGGTTACGAAAAAGGGTTTTATTATAAAAATTATTCTACATTCGAATGCTCCCCTTCAATATACTCCCCTTCCCTCGCCACACACCTTTCCATACGTTTTTTCCATTGATCGAAGCAGTGCTGGAAGTCTTCTTTGGTGAGGGCCTTTAGGAGCTCTGCCGTTTTTTGCTTTACCGCTTCCATCGACTCAAATCGGGTATCTTTCAAAGCAGATTTTATCTTCGGAAACAAAAAAAAGTCGCATGGTGCCAAATCTGGCGAGTACGGCGCGTGTTCGAGCACTGGAGTGCGCTTACCGGCCAAATACTGCTTCACATATAGCGCGTTATGGGCAGGTGCGTTGTCCTGGTGCAAAATCCACGAGTTGTTCTTCCACAATTTGGGCCGTTTCTTACGAACTCGTTCTCGCAGTGTTGCCAAAACTGACAAATAGTAAGTCTGGTTGACAGTCTGACCCTCTGGAACCCATTCAGTCATCACGATACCGTTAATGTCGAAAATAACGATCAACATTGCCTTGAATTTTGATTTGGACATCCTTGCTTTTTTGATTCTGGGCGATTCAGGCGTCTTCCAATGCATCAATTGCCGCTTTGTTTCAACATCGTATTGAAAAATCCACGTTTCGTCGCAAGTAATAATGTTTTTCATCAGCCCGGAATCTTTTTTTAACCTTTCAAGGAAATCTGAGCAGACCTGTTGACGCAAGAACTTTTGGTCAGGAGTCTGGTTTTTTGGCACCAACTTCGCACAGACTTTTGTCATGTGTAATTCCTTGTGTAAAATTTGTCTAACCGTTTCTTTATCGGCGTTTACAGCCTCGGCAATCATCCGGATGCTCATTCGACGATCTGCACGCACAATTTGGTTGATTTTGGTCACTGTTTCCGGAGTTGAAACAGTGACAGGGCGACCTGGGCGTTGGTCATCTTCAGTGCTCACTCGGCCCTCACTGAAGCGCTTACACCACTCAAAAACACGCGCACGTGATAGAAAATTGTCCCCATAGGCCTATTGCAACAATTTACAGCACTCAGTAGGAGTTTTTTTTCAATTTAACGAGAAATTTTAGATTGATACGTTGCTCCTGTTTTTCGTCATACATGGTTTTCGGCACGAGAAAAAAACATGTTCGTTTCAAACCGCTACTGCACAAATACAATAATAGTGACGAGAACGTGTTTTGGTACGTGCATGGACAAGATATCTAGATACCCAACGCACTACTCGTTTTTTTCCCCACCCCTCTAGTCGCGTTAGAGTTAGAGCGCCCAAAAAATTTTTAATGAAATTTTTCATTCCGTGCGCCATTTTGGATCATCCAAAAGAGATTTTTAAACACAAAAAGTGGTTTTTTTAAAGCTGAGATGCTGAGGAAACTTTCTTTTTGAACTTTTGAGGTGACTGCACAACGATAAATAGAAAAAAAATGGAGTTGAAGAAAAATTTTTTTTACATTTTTCGCGTTCTTTTTGCTTTGACCTCATTTTTGAGGGTTAAAAATTTTTTTTTTTTCTCATTTTAGTAGTAACCATTCGAAAGATCGATAAAAAATCTTAAAAATTCATGTGCTCAAAAATTTTTTAGGCCGGAATTGATCCCCTCTAGAGAGCTCTGAAATAAACAATGAAAAACGTGTCTCGTGGGCATTAATGGGTTAAATTTATAAATAATATTATACAAAATTTTACAACTTTTTTAAATTTCATTTTCTTTTATCTATACAACTAATACATCATATAGTGCAATCATTCTTTACAGATTACTTCCATAATAAATCTAATATAATATTTTATAATTTTATATATATTCTACCTAATTTATGAAATCTAAATACAACCTTTTTAATACAGTCTGTCAAGTAAGAGCGTGGTCGTGTTAATTTATAAAAAAATTTATTTGATGAAACTTTCATATTTATATATACATTGTACACATTACAAACAATGATGCAATTCGGTCAATAATGTGTCCAGTCACCACCGGCGTCGATAATTGCCTGGCATCTCCGAGGCATGCTTTCTACTAATTTGACGGCGTATTCTAGTGGCAAGGATCTCCAGATCCGACGAATTTCGTAAGACAACTGCTTCAAAGTGTATGTGTGTCTTCCAACGAAGCTTCCGTTTAATATATGCCCACACATTTTCAATAGGGTTTGCATCGGGCGACTGCGACGGCCAATCCAATGTAACGATGCCAGATTGAGTCTTCCACTGAGTACAGAGCTTGCTGCGGTGTTTAGGATCGTTGTCCTCCTGCAGAATCCAATCTTTATTTTTTGTGATGAACCATCGTTTGGCAGATGGCAGTAAAGCCTTTTTGTAGATTTTTATCATTTTCTCGGCATTTAGGTTGTCAGTAAAGAGGTGCAAAGTGCCGAATCCCTGCTTTGAGAAGCAGCCCCAAAGATGCACCTTTATTCCATGTTTTGCGGTCCGCTGAACAAGCCTATTGGTGGAAGTTGACCAGGCTCGCGTGAGGACAGAACGTGCCCATATAGAACATTTATCAGTAAAAATGACATTTTCAAAATCTCTATCAATATTCTCATGCGCCCAAGCGAGTCGCTTTGTCACATGTTTTTCAGTCAACAGAGGCTTCTTCATTGCTCCATTTCAGATGATGAGTACGAAGATGGGTTCGGATAGTTTCGTAGGATATATCTAAACCTTTTGCCATTAATTTTGCTTGTCCTTGCCGCAGTGTTAAAGCAGGATTCCGCGAAAACAGATTCACTATTCTTTTTTCATCTTTTTTGTTCACTTTTCCTATCGAGCCACGTTCTGGTAAATCATCGACATTTTTAGCCACTTTATATCGCTGTATCCACTTCTGTACAAATGCCGTCGACTTTCTCATATATTTAGCAGCCGCTGATTGCGACATTTTGGGACCTTTCGGGTGGATGCATAGGAACACAGCCTCGCAGCGCGACGCGTACTTAGCATTCGTGGCGTTTAACGTGATTCTCTTTTAAAAGATCAACGACAACTGAATCTTTGTTGACAATGCATCAAGGACAAAGCTTTCCTCTATCGGCTCGCGAAGGAATTAGAGCGAAATCTTTCATTACCTGTCGGTGAAGTCGACCACGCTCTTACTTGACAGACTGTAATCTACAAGTGTCCGGCAAGTATGGTTTTAATTACATGTCACAAGTAACTTTGTATGAAATATATAAGTTGTGAAAGAATATATTATAGCATAAAAGATACAGAAAAATATAGTTAAAAGAATTATTTGATTTCAGTGGCTGCATTCGAAGCAACTTCCTACTATCGTACGAAAATAATATGAAATTATACGTAAATTATTGAATTGAATTAAAATAAAAATTAAGGAAATGTAATAGTAAAACGAATCATTTCACATCATTGATATTTTGTATACTTTAACATTTAAATTCAAATTAACATTCCAAAAGAAAATTGTAAAAAATATAAAATAATATTTTTTAGTATTAACTAAAATTATAAGATAAATGTGTTCGACACAAATATTGAAATACTGAACAACATTAATTAGATTTTACAACTTCCGTGCGTAGAAATTTGTTTGATGACTTTTCATTAATCTGATAAGTAAATGATGACCACGTAGAGGTAAAAAAATACATTAATAAAAAGAAAGATGATATTTAGCGATATTATTATATTTTATTGCTTTCTTTAGTCTAAAATATTTTAAAATTAAAGAAAATTTGAAAGTATGTTTATGAAAATCAATTATTAATTATATTTTTTCATATTTTTTAATAACAACGAAAACGATAATTTTTTTGTATTTAAAAGATTGTTGTATTCACATGTAGATATTCATTAACATATTATATATAACAACATCAATGATCAGCTCTATCGTTAAAAAAAAATGAGTTGATAAAAAAGAGAATACTTAGCAATATTATTTGATATCACAACTTCCGAGAGTCAAAAATGCTGATTTTAAATATTCTTTTTGATAAGTTACTCACAGGTGCCATACTGAGATTCGATAAATTGATAATACATGAACAGAGCACAGAAAAATATGTTTAAACGACAACCAATATTTACTATAATTTTTTTTTATTAAAGAGGTTGTAATTAGATATTATTAAAATGAAATATTGACTCGTGAGAGTTATTTAGTTATTCCTCTTCAGAGATTTCTAAAAAGACCACTTTGAGACCTGATATCTCAAAAATTATATATAATCGTATTTTAAGGGGATATTCTAGACAAAAGGCTTGATTTTGAGGTGATTTTACAAGCGTAATCAAAAAAAAAAAAACAGTTAACATTTTTACCATCCATTTTTTTTATTTTATCGATACTTGAAAAGTATAAAATCGTATTAGGTTGCTGCAGATGAAATGGCCGATTTAGCAATGACATAAAGTTGGCTGCAATTTTAGTGTATTATGTTGGTACAAGGCGGCGCAAATGATATGACATATTGAAGTATAAATACTGCTACCTTGGTTTATGGAGTCATTTCTGTTTTGCACTTCATAGTGATCGTAAAAACAAAAAGAGAAAGTGAACATGGAAGTGAATCAAAAACGGCTACTTTTACTATACGAATTTAAATTAGAGCACAACGCAACGGAAACAACGAGGAATATCAACAGTGCATTTGGGCCTGATACAGTTAGCGAGCGAACCACTCGGCGGTGGTTCGAAAAATTTCGATCCGGAGAAATGGACCTTGGAAATGAGCCACTTCGACACCCAGGACCATCGATCGATAACGACGAGCTGTGTGCAATAGTGGAGTCTCACCCCCGCCAAACCATAAGGGATCTTGCCGAGAAATTAGGCGTTCACAATTCGACAGTTTGCCGCCACTTGCAACAACTTGGAAAAACGAAAAAGCTTGATAAATGGGTTCCGCACGATCTTGCCGAGCAAAACATGACGCGTCGAATGGAGATTTCAAGTTCTCTTCTTTCCCGCAACAAAAAGGAACCGTTCTTGCACCGACTTGTGACCTGCGATGAAAAGTGGATTTTATACGATAATCGTCGCCGATCGGCCCAATGGCTAGATGCCGATGAAGCTCCAAGACACATGCCAAAACCAAGTCTTCATCCAAAGAAAATAATGGTGACTGTTTGGTGGTCTGTAGCTGGAGTTATCTACTATTCGTTCCTGCAACCTGGCGAAACCATCAATGCTGAGAAATACTGTGCTTAACTGGATGAAATGCATCAGAAATTGATAGTCCAACGACCTAGGCTTGTCAAAAGGGATGGAGTGATACTACTTTATGATAACGCACGACCTCATGTATCGAGAACAACGGTCCAAAAATTAAACGAGTTGTGCTATGAGACTCTTCTCTACCCTCCATATTCACCAGACCTCTCACTAACAGATTACCATTTCTTTAAACATTTGGATCACTTTTCGACAGGAAAAAGATTTAATAATGAAGCTGCTGTCAAAAATGCCTTCGAGGAGTTTCTTCGAACCAGAAACTCGGACTTCCACAAAACTAGAATAAACGTACTTGTATCTCGTTGGGAAAAGTGTGTTGCATCTATTGGTACCTATTTTGATTAAATAAATTGTCTTTATAAAAAGTTACAGCTGTTTAAAAGTTTATTACTAAATCGGCCATTTCATCTGCAGCAACCTAATACAATAATTGAAAAAAAATTAAACATTGAAGTCGGTAAACGAGATTCCAATCCTTCTGGTGGTCTGACACATAAAACTAAGGTTATTTCTTATAAAGCAAGGATGTAGAATTATCTGAACGTAGTTGGTTAAAAAAAAATTGTTTTACAAAATGGCGTCTTTTTGAAAATAAAGGTCATCTTTTTGCCTTCTTTTTTCAACTTTAGGAATTTTCTAAAAATAGTAAAAAAAAAAATTTTTAAAACCCCTTCGTCGGGACAATTTTGATAGTATAAAGAAAGTCTGTACCAAATTTCAAGTAAATCGGTGCATTAAAACTTGAGATATCTTGTCAACCGTATTGAAAAAAGTAGTTTCGAGAAAAATGCGTTTAAAGTTTGCAGTCTCATTTCGGGCAGTCTGAGTGGTTTAATGGTACGAGTATGTTATACTTACATTCTTTCAATCAGCCATCCCTTCCTCATATAGTGTTTCTTTCTCCACCTCAAAAGCTTCATTTTTGGCAGATCTTTCAGCCATATTAGCAGTTTTGCCTTCTTTGGAAGCTTCGGAAGCTCGTATCTCGGAGCGGTTGATACGCTGTTGATCTCGTTTGCTGGCGAACGCATAGCTTTCAGGTCCAAATTTTATTGACATTGTATCCAGAATTTTCAAAACCGGTAAATAACCTTCATTAAAAATACAGACAGCAATGTGGTTTGCTATTTTGATGGTGTGACTTGCAGCATGTATATGTTTAGGTGCAAAAGTCCAGTTAAGCGAGTTTAACGATTCATTATTATTCTGTGTTTTTGAACCTTAACATCTGGTCAGTAAGCTTTCCGAGGACAAGTTCTCGTATATTGGCTGTATCAATTCCAATACTTTTTAACTCAATGGTGGATTCTCGTGAACAAAGTCTTCCAGAATACCCTTAGAAACAGCTCCTTGCCATTTACACCAGCTTGATTCATCAGGTGGACAATACTGATGCTGTGGATTTCATCAATTGAACTTCTATGCTAATAAGTGGCCCACACCTCGTTCCTCATATCATCAACAGATTCAGGATTTCGGCGAATAACTAAACCATAATATAAACTCAATTAAGAGGAGGTTCTCATCTAGCGACCAAAAAATTACGTGATTTTCGCGATTTTTTTTCTCATGAAAGGAAATGAATAAAGTAGTCAAGTTTTTTGGTACTTATTAAGTATATTATTAACTACTTTTACAAATTTTTTTGAACAAAAATACGGAATAGTTTATTAGTTATATGCATTGAAAAATAGTCATCGAAAAAAAGACACCTCCACGAGCGGCAAAGTAACTCATCCAATTTTTGTCTGAAATGAAAAAATCAAAGTTTGTTATAAACTAGAAGACATTTACTGGATCTTGAACTAAAATCACGAAGAAAAGTTAAAAATTAACAAAATGGCGGACTTGCAAAAAAAAATATTTTTTTGCACTTTTTTTTGCTCTAAAAAGTGCAATAACAATAAAAATAATCATTGTGAAATTATGATTTTAGGTCAAGATCCAGAAAATTTAATTACCTTTAAAATTAAAAAGAATTCATCTCGATATCTATAATAGTTTTTGAGATATCTTGCCGCCCGTCTCAAAAAACATGGTTTCGAGAAAAACGCGTTTAAAGTTTTAGTACGCGATTTAGTACGTAAAAATACGACTTCGGTTTTTTGACTATAACTTTAAAAATAAATTGAATTCGGCAAAACGGGTTTCACGAGCGTATTCCACGAGACATTTGCCAACTTTTTAAGCAAAAAAAAAAAATCGATTTTTTGGTCGTGCTTGATGAGAACCTCTCCTTAATTGATTATCTTATCTGTTAATTTTCTAGGGCCTTTACCACCAATACCTTTATTGTCTCTTTTAATTTTTCGTAACCTGGCAATCATCCTTTTCTGGACATGTCCAACACACTCTTCTTTAATCACTACAGGATCACCATGATAGGGGTCTATATCGATAATGCCCTTGAATGTTTTTGTATCACCATCCGAAGTATTTAGCATATTTGGCACCATGTTTTTCCACTGACCGTTCGAACATCTCGATTACGGCGTTGATCTTAATTTTTCCGGAACTTCTTCTATTATTGATAGTGCAAGAATCTTCGTATTCTTCGTACCAATCATTGTAAATTGCAACATCCTCATTTTTTTTATGCCTCCACAAATTACAGCTTTGACAAAAGCTTGATTTTATAACTGTATCAAGTATTTTCTTGCTGTATTTGCCTACAAGCGTGGTTACTCCAAACAGTGAGTTGAAACCTCGTTTCTTTCAAGTGCCATTACCAGAAACAGTTAGATATGTCAGCATTAGGTTCAGAGGATTTTTTTAGCTCTTTAACTTCCGCAACCGCTTTGGAAATTATATATTCATAAACTGCTCGCGAAGCTATCTGCAAATTTCCTAGGCAATTGTAGTACGTATTGATTGCTAACCCTTGGCATATATCCATCATGCTGCAAAATATATTGATGCCTTTCTTTCCTACACCTAAAAGCCTCATTACTACGAGGATCTATTGATTGATTCCGAAAGCTTTATTAATGGAAGGTGATGAATTGATGTATTGTACACCGTCACTATTGCATTGCAATGCAATTTTAAATCCTAGCCTGCGAGGAACAGTTCTGGAAAATTTAATGTTTTTCTTGCACTCAGCACAAATAATTAAAGCAGACAAGGCTGTGAATCCTGAAAAAATTCAAGAATACAATACCTGTAATTATATTTGTGACGTAGGCACCACGTCGTAGCCGATGTAGCTACGTGCGCCCTGAGTGCCTTGCACAAAAAAATATAATTATCCAATAAATTAATATTTCAATCTCTCTCACTCTCTCTCACTCTCTCTCCCACTGTCTGTGTCGCGAAGTTGCAGGCCAGCCGCCCGCGACTGTCTCCCAGCCGACGGAGGCCTATCGCTTCCCCAGGGCAGGAAAGTGGCAATTCCTCGCCACCCTCACCGCAAAACTACCACCACGCGCTCTCACTCTCTCTCTCTCTCTCTCTCCCGCTCTCGCTATTTCGCACGAATAAATGAGGCGCTTACCCTTGCGATTCACGAAGCTCGTTCGCTAGCAGTTGAGCTCCTGGCAACTTCCTCTGGCACCGCTGCACCTCGTTCCTGCAGCTAGTCCTCCGAAGAAGGGCCGCCGAACCTTGCTGAGATCTCGCCTCGATGCTTCCTATCTCTGCCTCACCCTCGGCTTCTGAGGTCGCGGTGGCAACCTCCGGTCGCTTCCTGCCAACTCTCGACTCCTCGTCCCACGGCTTACTTCCTCGCTGCTCTTCCTCGTCTTCGCTCTCCTTCCCTCGCACTGCTCTCTCGACTTCTTCCTCACTCTCTCTCTCTCTCTCTCTCTCTCTCTCTCTCTCTCGCATCTTCACCCTTGGCTTCACTCGCGACGCTCACTCTAATCAAAGAGGAACCAAACTATATTCACCGCGGGACTTATCTCTCCGTCCTCGCGGGAACGCGCAGCGAAACTCACTCGCAGGAGAGCACAGCGTAACTGCCGTTACGCTCGCTCTTCTCTCCCCTTTCCTCGCGGCTTCCAAAATTCCTCGCCGATCGTCACCGCAAGTTCGAAAATCGCGTGATTTTCGAACGTTACCGGCTTTTGGAAAAATCCGCATTTTCGCGGCTAAACAGAATTACACAAGCTGGCAACCTGGAGACGGTCGCGCAAGAATGTAAACACTTACATTCTTCGTCGACGACCTATGACGGATTCTCCGTTACATATTCTATTATAATTTCATCATCTTTTGAACTTCTTAATTTCGCTGCTGAAGCACTCGTGACACTTGTATCTTGCTCCATAGAATAACGATTGGGTGTGGCTTTTTTTTTTCTTTGTCTATTTAAACGCAAATTACTTCCTCTTCTACTTATTTTATTCATTTTATATTAAAAATTTGAATATAACACTGGAAAAATACACAGTACACAGGAAACGCATATCCACTTGGCTTGGCGGTTTGAACTGAACTAAACTAAACTGAACTGAACATATTATATGAGAACATAAGCAATAAAATACGTGACAATAGGCTTACAAAACCTTCAAAATGCTCGTTTGTAAGGTATATATTGATGACAAAAGAATTTCTACTACCTTCTTGCCATTCAGGTAGCCGGAGGGTACCTATCGCTACTATTGATTCGTTCCGGCCGGTTTAGTTGGCGCGTCACAAAATTAACTATTGCTCTGAAAATAATTTGAATTTCCGTAAATCCTCTTACAGTTAGAGGCTTATTCTTAAAGGTTTAAACTTTGAAAATTAAAACGAAAAAAAAAAAAAAAATCGATTATCTCGAATTTCTAGACTAGACTTCCCGCTTAAGCTCGTTGAGATTTTTTATCAGCATGCTGAAAAGTATCAGTCTGCAAAATTTTAGCTAATACGATAAAATTTATTTTCCAATTGGTTTTGTGTGGGGTCTTTTGATATTGATATTCAGAATCCAAATTAAGTACAAGATTTTTTGAAAGTTACATCTTATATCTAAAATCTTTTTTCAATTCTAAAAAGTTTTCTTACGTTTTGAATGTTTTTTAGGTTTTTATACATATATGTTATATAGAAATTCAATAACTTAACATGTACACTCGCATATAAATACACACAGAAAGTTAAAAGTTTATTTGTGTTCTTTATTAAATATTTTCAGGTTGTGGAAAAACCCATAAAGATGCTGCAAGTGTTCGTACGACGCATTCAATACCTGCTGCTTGTGGATTATATTATTTTGAAGTTAAAATTGTTAGTAAAGGTCGAGATGGTTATATGGGGATCGGGCTCTCAGCACATGGTGTTAATGTTAACAGATTGCCTGGATGGGACAAAAATTCATATGGTTATCACGGTGACGATGGTCATAGTTTTTGTTCGTCAGGCACGGGTCAACCGTATGGACCTACTTTTACAACCGGCGATGTTATTGGTTGTGGTGTTAATTTAGTCGACAATACTGCATTTTACACTAAAAATGGTCATCACTTAGGCATCGCCTTTACTGATTTACCTGTAAGTAATATTGATTTAAAATATTAACTCTAAATTCATTGATATTTATACATTAACGGGTTTCTGAATTTTGGTTTGAAAATGTAAAGTACTTATTTAGTTTTATTAGTATAAAATAATTAATATTTAAAGTTTTACGTCGAGTGTCCTAAACTACGAATCAAGCTACAAATTTGATAACTTTTGTAAGCATTGTAAATACTACAAATATTGTCTACAGACAAAGGATAAGGATACACCAAATTTATTTATTTAGAGAGAACGGTAAACAAACTTTTAATAGTTAATTTGTGTTGCATTTTAAAAACATATGTTTATTTTGGACATTATTTGCTATTAACTAAAACGAGTAATGGGCAACAAAGCTACCTTTCATAATAATATTGTTGATATTATTAAATAAAACTAAAAAGAGTAACAGTATTGGTTTGTTGTTTGTATCTTTTAAATAGAGTCCAAACGAAATTAATCAATATAATATATTGTGATACGAGTGAGATAGGTTGCTTATAACGTGCACGGATGGCTAGCAGATGGCACGAGCAGTGCGAGTGTTATCAGCCGCGCAAGTGCGGTATGGCAATATCGCACGCGTGTCACATACTTTTTATTATAAGTACGCAAGAAATGCTTTCTCTTTTACAAATTAAAAATAAAGGCTGAGGTTGAAGCGGTGGACAGGGTGGTTTCAGAAGTGCAAAGCTTCCCCGGCTTGAAAAAAATAAGTGAATGTTTAATCACTTATACTATCATTTGTTATGTTAATACAATAGTAACATTACTGGAGCTTGAAAAATGTAGAATAAATGCTTTAGTATGATGTAGCGAATTCATTGAAAAAATTTCTTTTCTCAATTCGATTGATTGATTTGCTGTAACTGAATTGACAACATTACTTTGGTTATCATGTCATGTCGACTCTGTCGCGCAAAAGCGACTATTTAATGTACGAGGGTAGTCCCAAAAGTACCCGACCTGACTTATGAATACAGGTAGTTTTAAAAAAACAATTACTGCGATTGACAATACCACCTTTCAACAACCTAATGTGAAAAATTCATAACGGTACGTTTATTATTTTTTTTTTTCAGACATCCAAAGTGAACGCTCTCAGTGAATTTGTAAATATGGAAAAAATCGGGCATCGTTATGTGATACAATACTTTCATTTGAAAGGTCTAAGTCCAACCGATATCAAAGCCGAGTTAGATTCTACTCTGGGGAAGTCTGCTCCTTCGTTTACAACGGTCAAATATTGGGTAGCTGAGTTTAAGCGAGGTCATACGAGCTGCCAAGATGAACACCGCAGTGGTCGACCAAGTGTGGTCACTACGTCAGAAAATGTGAAGAAAATCCACAAAATGGTATTAGATGACCGTCGACTAAAAGTGCGCAAGATAGCAGATATGGCAGGCATTTCAAAAAGTGCTGTGCATCGCATTTTGACCGAAAATTTGGACATGAGAAAGCTGTGCGCAAGATGGGTGCCGCGTTTGCTCACAATCGAGCACAAACAGCAACGTGAGGATGTTTCCATCGAGTGTTTGACAATGTTTCGCAGCAATAAAGCCGAGATTCATAACCATGGACGAAACATGGGTCCATCATTTTAGACCTGAGACCAAGGAGCAGTCAAAGCAGTGGACTAAAAAGGGAGAACCGGCTCTAAAGAAAGCAAAGACAGTTAAGTCAGCTGGCAAGGTCATGGCATCCGTTTTCTGGGATGCGCGTGGAATAATATTTATTGATTATCTTGAAAAAGGAAAAACAATCAACGGCGCATATTATGCAGCCTTATTGCAGCGTTTGAGTAATGAAATCAAGAAAAAACGGCCGCATCTGACGAAAAAAAAAGTGTTGTTTCATCACGACAACGCACCAGTCTACACGTGCGTCATTGTGATGGCTAAAATCAATGAGTTGAAGTTCGAATTGCTTCCTCACGCACCCTATTCGCCAGATCTGGCTCCTTCGGATTATTTTCTTTTTCCAAATTTGAAAAAATGGCTCGGCGGCGAAAGATTTGCCAACAATGAAGAGGTAGAGTCTGCGGTTAATAGGTATTTTGAGGAGCTTGACGGTTCCTACTAAAAAGCGGGTATCGAAGCTATTGAACATCGTTGGGAAAAGTGTATTGAACTGAAAGAAGAATATGTTGAAAAATAAAAAACATTTTCGCAATTTTTTTACTGTTTTCCTTGTCGGGTCGGGTACTTTTGGGACTGCCCTCGTATACTTCGACATTTTGAGCCTAGAATTTTACGTCTAATTGCTCAGGATCGATTGTCCGCCTGACTCGATTTATTCTCTTCTTAAATTGGTTAACTATTGGGGTGGTTAGGTAAAGATATTCTAGGACTGAATTACTTCTACTCTATGAAACTCTAGCTGAGAAGTGACTTGGAGTTAAATAATGAACGTGCTTAAACGTTTACAATTAACGGGACAGAACCTAGCGAACGTTCGGATAACAGTGAGAGAGAGGATTTTTGAAAGAATAGTGAAATAGATCTTATAAAATGACAAAACTTACTCTTATTTATTGTAAAGTTAAAGAGAGAGAGAGAGAGACGTGAGAACCTTGGACTTGAAATTCATTGAAGGTTGAATCTGAACTCGTACTGGATTGAACTTGAAACTTGTACTCTGTTGAACTTGAAACTTGTATTTGGTTGAATTTGAAACTTGTACTGGGTTGAACTTGCATCACCTCGGCGTTAGGTGATAAGCAGGAAGGAAGAGGGAGGAAGTGAGCAAGAAGAAGGAAAAGTGTTTTGGAAAAACGGAAAGGAGGAAAAGCGGAGAAAGGTAGCAGATTGATGAGCAGAGGAGTGAAGTATAGGGAGAAGAAAGAGCCTTTCCATGCCACTTTTATTCTCGAGCTTTCGTTAGCGAGAGAGTCATATCCGAGAGGACCTTGAGATCTACTCTAAGTGGTCAATTTTCCGAGCGTGGTTGATCTAAATTTTTCGTGAAGAGAGGGTGTTGAGTTCTGTGATGAGCGAAGAGATGGTTCCAAGTGTGTTTCTCTCATTTATAATAATCATGCTAACAATTATTAAAAATAAAATATCGTTACATAAAATTAATTTAAATAAACTTTTTGTTCGTATAAGCTATTTTTTAAAAGTAAAATCTAATTAGAAGTAAATAAGTAAACGTTAATACGTTAAAATAATTATTTATAATATAAATATTATATAAAAACTTTTTTGCATATTCAACGTAATTAAGCTCACTTAAGATATATATATATATATATATATATATATATATAATTATTCTAAATATAATCAACGAATCCAATAATTACTTTAACCAATATAAAATATATACTTATATGTATTTACATTTCACTTATATAAATTTAAATATGATTTAGATATAATTCGCTTACAATTATTTTTCGTATTTAATTGTTTAAATATATCGTAAACAGCTTAATTGGATATGATTATTAACGATATATATCGTAATATAAAACTATTTTAAATATGTTTTGGTCTAACACGAATTGTTTAGATAGCTTAGTTTTAGTATAGTAAGATATTATCGGGAGTATATGTAATATTATTATATATATTATGATATCGCATATAGATTAATCGTAAGTAAAATATTCATTCGAATATTGTGTTTATATTATAATTGTTACTTGGTTTAATGTAAATATTAATATAGTGTTACATAACGAGGTAATTATAATAACTACGAATTATTCTAATTATGCATCATTTTTAATAGCGTTGTTTTGGACGTAGGCTGAAATTCGATTAAAAGTTATAAGACATATTTAAATATAACTCAATACAATTACAGTAAAATTATTTTACGTGATCTATAAGTAATATTTATCTGAGAATTATCATAAATTTTGTTAAATTAAATCATGTAACGTATTATTTTTAAATACAAAAATGTTGCGTTTTTAGTATTATTCGGCTGCGAATATAAAACATTAAGGTATGCGTGAGAAAGTAACATTAGAAAGAAAAAAGAAAAAATTGTATATATCGTAAACATCATTTGCCGAGTTGGCTACTTTGGCGCGCTCTTGTTATGGTGCGTCGAGATGCAGAACACTAGTTCGCTGTCCGTGCATATGGTAGACGCGCTACGGCAGTTTATGTGTTCATGATAGCTGCTGTGTTGGGTATTTCAGATTTTCTCTATGATTTATTATTAGGTTGCTGCAGATGAAATGGCTGATTTAGCAATGACATAAAGTTGGCTGCAATTTTAGTGTATTATGTTGGCACAAGGCGGCGCAAATGATTTGACATATTGAAGTATAAATACTGCTACCTTGGTTTATGGAGTCATTTCGGTTTTGCACTTTATAGTGATCGTAAAAACAAAAAGAGAAAGTAAACATGGAAGTGAATCAAAAACGGCTACTTTTACTATACGAATTTAAATTAGTGCACAACGCAACGGAAACAACGAGGAATATCAACAGTGCATTCGGGCCTGATACAGTTAGCGAGCGAACCACTCGGCGGTGGTTCGAAAAATTTCGATCCGGAGAAATGGACCTTGGAAATGAGCCACGTCGACACCCAGGATCATCGATCGATAACGACGAGCTGTGTGCAATAGTGGAGTCTAACCCCCGCCAAACCATAAGGGATCTTGCCGAGAAATTAGGCGTTCACAATTCGACAGTTTGCCGCCACTTGCAACAACTTGGAAAAGTGAAAAAGCTTGACAAATGGGTTCCGCATGATCTTACCGAGCAAAACATGACGTGTCGAATGGAGATTTCAAGTTCTCTTCTTTTCCGCAACAAAAAGGAACCGTTCTTGCACCGACTTGTGACCTGCGATGAAAAGTGGATTTTATACGATAATCGTCGCCGATCTGCCCAATGGCTAGATGCCGATGAAGCGCTAAGACGCATGCCGCAACCAAGCCTTCATCCAAAGAAAATAATGGTAACTGTTTGGTGGTCGACGACCTAGGCTTGTCAACAGGGATGGAGTGATACTGCTTCATGATAACGCACGACCTCATGTATCGAGAACAACAATCCAAAAATTAAACGAGTTGTGCTATGAGACTCTTCTTCACCCTTCATATTCACCAGACCTCTCACCAACAGATTACCATTTCTTTAAACATTTGGATCACTTTTTGACAGAAAAAAGATTTAATAATGAAGCTGCTGTCGAAAATGCCTTCGAGGAGTTTCTTCGAACCAGAAACTCGGATTTCTACAAAACTGAAATAAATGTACTTGTATCTCGTTGGGAAAAGTGTGTTGCATCCATTGGTACCTATTTTGGTTAAATAAATTGTCTTTATAAAAAGTTACAGCTGTTTAAAAATTTATTACTAAATCGGCCATTTCATCTGCAACAACCCAATACATTCGAAAACGGAAGAAGCGTGTACAGATGCAAGTATTGATTTGTGCTATTTGTTTTAGATGTATAGAAAGGTTTTTGTGAGTTCAAGTGTTCTGCAGACCATTGATTGTACGAGCAATAAAACAAGTCATTTGCATCGATTGTTAAGTATAGTATATGAATGCCTGCGCTTCTTCAGCTTTCTCTATCTTTTAGTATTTCCGAATATTTTGGAGAGACAATCGCTCTTAGTAGCTAAGGAAAAGTGGGAAAGAAAGCGGAAAACAATAGGCAATCCAGGAAGGCTGATGTTACACTTCTAGTGAAAAACGGTTGCTAGAGGTCGACGAATAGCAATCGTGCGCCTGGAAGTCATTACGTGTGGAGTTAAAGTAGTAGTTCTATGGCATTAGTGACAAGAAGTTGTCTTCTTTTTTCTGAATCTTCCGTGGTTTACGCGTAGAAGTTTTCTCAGTTGGCAGTGATGTGGATGCTCCATCAGCCCATGGAATAACGGGTACTTCTATGGTGATGCTGTGATGACTGGCTGGATTGATGCTGATATCTTCATCCAGTGTACGTAAGGGTTCATTCAATTGATTAGCTACTAAGTGGTTCAGCATGCAGCCAGACTCAAACAGATGGCAGCACTGAGCTCAATCAAAATATACACTCTGACAAAAAAGTATCCGGAAATTCTCATTTAAATTGCCCGTGTTGAGTATTTTTAAGTATTTGAAGTTTCTGTATGTTGGTAGGACTGTCCGTAATTACTATACCAAACATGAGTGCGGTCTGTCAACTAGTTTATTTACAACAGCTGTTGAAACCAGTCGACCACAGTGGTAGTTTGCGAATGTCACAATGGAAAAAAATATTGAACAAAGAGTTTGTCTAAAATTTTGTGTTTTGAACGAAATTTCGTGTGCTGACTCGTTGCGGATGCTGGAAAAGGCTTATGGAGACTCTGTTTTATCGAAAACCCAAGTGTACGAATGGTACAAAGCCTTTAAAAACGGTCGGGAGATTGTTGAAGATTTGCCTCGTTCAGGACGACCGTCGACCTCTTCAACCAACGATAACGTCGAAAAAACCAAGGAAATTGTGCTCGAAAATCGTCATGCCAGTGTTAGAGAGATAGCTCGTGATCTCAACATCTCTCGTGAAACCGCTCATTTGATTTTGGTGAACCAATTGGGCATGCAGCGCGTCGCTGCTCGGCTCGTTCCGTTAGAGCTGAATTTTCTTCAAAAACAGTACCGGATGCAGGTAGCTGCAGACATGCTGGATCGTGCGAATTCTGATCCCACGTTCATGGGACGGATCATAACTGGTGACGAGACATGGGTCTATAAATACGACACACAAACGAGCCAACAATCATCGGAATGTGTGGGAAAAAATGAGCCGAAACCGAAAAAACCTCGCAAAAGTCGTTCGAAAATCAAGACGATGCTTATTGTTTTCTTCGATATTCGTGGTGTGGTTCATCATGAATTCGTTTCGCAAGGTCAAACGCTCAATAAGGACTTCTATTAAACTGTTTTGAGACGTTCGCGTGAAAATATTCGCCGTAAACGGCCGGTTTTGTGGCAAAACAATTCGTGGATTTTGCATGACGATAACGCACCATCTCATCGAGCCACGATTATTAACGATTTTAAGACCAAACACTCAATAAATACCATCGACCAGCCACCTTATTCGCCTAATCTAGCTCCGTGAGACTTTTTTCTTCTCTCCAGACTGAAATTATCGCTCCGGGGAACCAGATTAGACTCCATAGACGCCATAAAAGAAAATTCGCAGAAGGAGCTGAAGGCCATCCCTGAAAGCGCCTATAAAAAATGTTTCCATGATTGGAAAAAACGTTGGCACATGTGTATCGCTTTAAATGGAGCATATTTTGAAGGAGATTCAATAAATATTGAAGAAATTTAATATTTTTGCGTTTTATTTCAAATTTCCGGATACTTTTTTGTCAGAGTGTATACGTTCAACAATTTGTTCCCTGTCTCAAATATATTGAAAGTTTCCGGTTGATCTGTCAATTATTCATAGAGATACAATTATTGAAAGCAGTCTACTTCGAAATTTTTTTATAACATGGATAGCGTTGAATTCCGTGCACTTATCAAACATTATTTTTTACGTGAAAAAATGTAAAAGAAACGAAGGTAAAGCTAGATAAATATTATAGCGAATCAGTTCCGTCGAAAACAGCTATTCGTTATTGGTTTGAAGCATAAAAAGCGAACATAGTGATGGATCAGAATAAATGGTTACTACTGAACAAATGACTGAAAAAGTTCATGACATTGTTTTTGCTAATCCTAAAGTTAAAGTGCGTGAGTTAGCTAAGATCACAGGCATATGAACTAAATCGATTATTTTCCTTTGTGACGAGACACCAAATCGTAACCGACATAGCTATGTGCGCCCTGTATACATCGCATAAAAAAAAATTATATATTTGGAATATTTTAATAGGACACGTATATCTATTTGATATACGTTATAATGTACTGCGTCACTTCCTCTCTCACTCTTTCACCGCAGCGCCCGCTTACGCCGTCTCTCTCCAGCGCACTCAGATTCACGCGAGATTCTCCCCGAAAACAATTGCAGGCCGGCCGCCCGCGGCTACTTCTCTAGCCGGTAGAGGCCTCTTGCTTCTCCAGGGCAGGGAAGTGGTAATCATTCGCCACCTAAAACGCGAACTCACGATCACTCACTTTTGCTCTCTCTCTCTCGCTTATCACTACCGAATAAAACAAAGACACTTACTGTTAGTGTCTCGGCGACTCGTTCGCTAGCCGTTGAACGCCCGGCTGCTCGCTTCCGTGCCGCCGTCCTTGGCTCCGGTTGCCTTCCCCCCAGAGAAGGGCTGCTGGACCTCGGGAGTAGCTCGCCTGTTCGCCGACGGCCTCCGCCTTAACCTCGGCTTCCGGTGTAACGGTGGCAACTTCCAGTCGCCCCCCCGCTGACACCAGCCTTCTACATCCATCGTCTCACTTCCTTACTGTAACTCCTCATCGTCGCTCCTGTCCTTCCTCGCACTGTCTTCTGTCCTGCTTCTTCACTCTCTCTCTCTCTCTCTTTCTCTCTCTCGCACTCCTTCACCTCGGCTGTAACTCACTCGCAACGCTCGCTCTCGAAAAAGGAAAAGGAATCCATCAATAGCGAAACGCGGGAAATATCTCGACTTTCTTCACGGAAGCACACAGCTTGACTGCCCGTTGCGCTCGCTCGCTTCTACCCCTTTCCTCGCGACTTCCAAAATTTCTCGCTGATCGTCGCCGCAAGTTCAAAAATCGCGTGGTTTTTGAACGTTGCCGGCTTTTCGAAAAGTCAGCCCTTTTGATGCTAAGCGGGCTTTTTTACAAACCGGCAACCCGGCGACGGTCACGCAAGAATGTAAACACTTACATCCCTCGTCGACGACCTATGACAGACTCTTCGTCACAAATTTTAAATAAAAATTTGAAAATGAAAAAGCTAACCGCAAGATGGGTGCCGCGTTTGCTCACCCTTGATCAAAAACAACAACGTGCTCGTAATGCAAAGCATTGTTTGGAGCTATTCGAGCGTAATCCAAAAGACTGCTTGCCGGTTAATAACTATTGATGAAACCTGGATCCACCACTTTACACATGAGTCCAAATAACAAAAGAATGGGTAGAAGCTGGTGAGAGCGTTCCCAAACAACCGAAGACCCGAAAATCGGCCAGAAAGGTTATGGTTTCTGTATTTTGAGACGCACATAGAATAATTTTTATAGATTTTTTAGAAAAAACAAAGACAAAAACAGAGGAGTATTATTGATCATTATTGGATCGATTAAGTGAGAAAATCAAGCAAAAACGGCCTCATTTGGCGAGGAAAAAAATTCTGTTTTTGCAAAACAATGCACCAGCTCACAAATCGTTGCAAACAATGGCGGAAATTGATGAACTGCACTTTGAATTGCTTCCTTATCCACCTTATTTTTTTGTCCTGGCACCCAGTGATTATCACCTTTTTCCAAATCTGTAAAAATGGCTTCAGGGTTAAAGATTTTTGTCAAATGAGGAAGTCAAGCAGGAGAAAATGGCGTATTTTGAGGGTCTCGATCAATCTTATTTTAAAAAAGGTAGCGAAATGTTAAGAGACTGTTAGTATAAGTGTATCAAGGTAAAAGGAAAATATGTTGAAGACTAGATAAAAATTCTACCGAAAAAGCCGCATTTTCTTAGTTAGTCTGGCTCCATGTTGAACCACCCGGTATTAGTAGGTGGGATATGGATCCTAGGAGTGTTCTTAGCATGCATGCTGACAAACCAAACATATTATGGAGCGTGATTCGCCGAACGAAAATGTCGATAAATATTTTCGTAATCTGGGTGATAACTAAAACTGAATCCAGCGCTTATAGGGTTCATTCGTAGGTCATGAAGTTTGCACATATGCGGTTCCAAGCTGATTCTGCCAATTTGGAAACGGCATCCTCATTGAGTAACTTTAATAGTATTTCTTCTTGGTCTGCTATGGGTTGTTTGTTCATCTCTATAGCTAAATTATTAAGGAGAGCTGGACATTCCACTGAGAACATGATCGTTTCGCATGACTCGTTGATGTTCTTATCAGAATATATTTCATTTGTGGCTAGTTCTAATGGGTTTATATATTTCTAAGTAGGTCTGGTTAGGAGTCTAACTATTTCTGATGCTATGGCTTCAGTCGGTCTTAGAAGTATTTTATGCCTGGCGTTTTCCACGTAGTAGTATGACGGTAGGAGGGCATTACAAGTGATCTTTGTATCTTTATTCTTTAGGATATGTATCATCGGGGTGAATAAAAGGGTGGTATTCTTATGCATTACTCGCAGTTCGGCGTACCAGTTCTCGCAGTGTTTGATTTTTACTTCTACGGGAATGCACTTAATGATGTGCACTACTTATCTTAACACAGCCATATACCTTGGTCCACGCATGAGATTATACGCAAATTCGTCTGAGATTATATAGCTATAGACAACGCGTTTTTCAGGATTTGCCTTTCTAGATTGCATCTTTACTTCAAGATATCGTGGTACGATTGTTTCATTTGTATTCTTATGTGTTTTTTTACATATACTATTGGGAGTATGAATAAGTTCTCGCCGTTCACCGTCAGATGCCGGTAGAAAAATTTTGTGTCTATAAATCAAGATAATGATCCATTTATATTGAAGTTCTAGAACCTATGTTTAAAATCAGTGCATGTCTTTCCATTAACCTATAAAGAACATATTCTTTTTGCAGCGTAAAATATGTCAAATTTCGTGCCAAATAAACCATTTTTTTTATTCAGAAGAAATCTGCAGCTGAAGCACACAGAATTCTTGTAGAAACCTATAGTGATCATGCTCTATCAGAAAGAACATGCAGAGATTGGTTTAACCGATTTAAAAATGGTGATTTTGATGTTCAAGATAGAGAACCCAGTGGTGCACCAAAAAGTTTCAAGACCAAGAATTGGAAAGATTACTTGCTGAAGATTCATGTCAGACTCAATCCGATATTGCAAAATCATTAGGAGTTGATCGAGCAACAGTTTCAAAATGTCTGACAGCATTAGGAATGATACAAAAAGAAGGATCTTGGGTGCCGTACGAACTGAAGCCGAGAGACGTCGAACGACGTCTTGTTGCATATAAACAGCTGCTTCAATGAAAAAAAAGAAAAGGTTTCTTATATCGTATTGTGACAGGTGATGAAAAGTCGATATACTACAGTAATCCCATGCGTAAAAAATTGTGGGTTAAGCCTGTCGAAGCAGTAGCATCAACGCCAAAACGGAATATCCACGGTTACAAGCTCATGCTGTGTATTTGGTGGGATCAGCTGGGGGTAGTGTATTGCGAGCTGCTCCAACTTAACCAAACCATCTCAGGAGATCTCTATCGGCGATAATTGATGCGTTTGAGCCGAGCATTGTAAGAAGAACGGCCGCTATATGAAAAAAGACATAATAAGGTGATTTTGCTGCTTGATAACGCTCGGCCGCATGTCGCATCACCGGTTAAAACATACCTAGAAACGCTGAAATGAGAAGTCCTTCCCTACCCACCATACTCTTCAGACTTGCGCCTTCTGATAACTATTTATTTCGATCGATGACTAGCGGCCTGGCTGAGCAGCACTTCAGTTCGTATGAATAAACGAAAAAATGGATCGATTCGTGGATAGCCGTAAAAGAAGTGTCGTTTTTTTGACGTGAAATTCAAATGCTGCCAGGAAGATGGGAAAAAGTAATCTCCAGCGATGGGCAATGCTTAAATAGTCTTGATTTTTTATTATTCTTTCTAAATAAAGGATTTATTTTCACAAACTACGAGAACTTATTCACACTCCCAATAGTTTGGAGTTTATGTATGTGAATTCATCCTGCAGTAGTAAATCGTGCGGTGTATTTCTAGTTTACATTGTATGATATTGGTTTTTGCATAATCGTTCATTTGTAATAATTCCATATAGCATTTTGACACAGACATTCTCCTCGAGAATGTCGCACTCACCGTCCTTCGTTAATGATAGCGCTGTATCCTACGAGGCTTAAAGCAAACGATATGAGAAAAGTCAAAAGAACTAAGTGATATATCTGCAAACATAAATAAGTTCGTCTACTTTTAGGAGGCGTTGTTTTCTTTCTTATTCCTAACTCTGTCTTTCTTTTCTATTATCTCGCGGTCAATGTAGGATATTCTCAACCTATTATCGTTGAAGATTTTGTTGCTTTTGTTAACCTGTATTTGAAGATTATTTTAGTTAATAATTTCTAAAATTCTATGGGGTCCCGAATCATGATTACCAAATTTCCTTGGCTTTGGGCCAGACAGCAAGAAAACAAAGTCGCCTATTTTAAAGGTTCTCGAGTTCGTTGTTTTATTGTAATATTTTTTTGACCAAAATTTTTAGGAAATTAGTTTGTCGTACACTAATTTTCGTATCCCGCTCAGACGGGTAACAAGGTCGACTATGTAACCTATATAGGTTGGTAGCAAATCCCCTTCTCGCAGAGGGTCAATGGAGGGTAGTCGTGCTAATCAGCCGAATATAACCACGAATCAGGTGCGCAACCAAGTTCCTGCTGTTTGTCAATAGACGGCTCTAACAGTAAGTGCTTGTCGATTTTGACATCAAAAACGTCATGAATCAAGGTTAGACATATGGTAGACAAATCCATTCATATGGACAAATACCAAGTACCTGCTATTTGTCAATAGACGGCTCTAGCAGTAAGCGTTTGTCGATTTTGACATCTGAAACGTCACAAAGCAAGCTTAGACATATAGTAGACAAATCCATACATATAGACAAATACATACGTGTGCTATATATACGTGTGCTTTGACATATTAGTGATTTTGTTTTGGCATCTTATACTTTTGGTTGTGTGAGAATGTCTCATTTTGTGCCAAATAATCGTCATTTGCGGTAAGTGTTGCTTTTCTTCTTTCATTCGAAGAAAACGGCGTCTGAAGGACATCGGGAGCTCCAAAACGTTTAAGGAGATGCTGCTCTAAGTGAAACAACGTGCCGTGATTGGTTTCATCGCTTTTAAGGTGGTGATTTCGATATTGACGACCGTCCGCGTGAAGAAAGGCCGAAAACTTTCGGAGACGCTGAATTGGAGGTATTACTCAACGAGGATCCAGGCCAAACAAAAAATAAGCTTGCTTCAGAATTAGGAGTTACCTGCCAAGCCATTTCCAAGCGATCGCATGCATTGGGAATGATTCAAAAGCAGGGAACTTAGGTCCCTTATAAATTATTTGTTTATCAATATTCATGTTGTCCCCTTCAAAGTAAACCCCGTCAGATGCCATACACTTATGCCAATGCTTTTTCCAATCCTAAAAGAACTTTTTATAAGCACTTATTGGTATAGCCTTGAGCTCTTCCAGCGATGCAGTTTCTATTTCCCCAATCCAAAGAGAAGAAAGTCATGGAGACTGCTCGATCATGCTTCTAACTTCTACGTCGTCGGCTCGGCCCAATATTCACGCTGCGAAGGTTATGCTGTGTATTTGGTGTGACCAGGTCGGTGTTATTTACTATGAGCTGTTGAAACCAAACGAAACCATCACTAGGCAACCAATTCAATTAATGCGATTGACTCAAGCACTGCGCGAAAAACGGCCTCAATACGAGCAGAGGCATGAAAAAGTGATTCTACTGCATGACAACACTCAGCCTAACGTTGACGGACCCGTTAAAACCTACTTGGAAACACTGAAACGGGAAGTCTTACCCCATCAGTCATATTTCCCAGATATTGCGCCGTCCAATTATCACTTGCTCCGTTCGATGGCACATGGTCTGGTTGATTAGCAATTTCGCTTATATGAAGATATCAAAAATTGGCTTGATTCATAGATAGCATCAAAAGACGAACACTTTTACCGTAACGGTAGAGCCCTACTAGAAAGATGATAAAAGGTTGTAGCTAGCGATGGGCAATATTTTAAATGATTCATTTGTAACCATTCTTTTACAATAAAGTTGCAGCTTTATCACGAAAAACAGTGAGAACTTAGTTGCGCACCTAATACTTTCTTATACACACGTTTTATAATTGAGCATTGCAATATTCACCCATCTGTCCTATTCTTCGTCGCTTGTAGCATATTGTTTGAGGAACTCGCTCAGAGCCTGATATGATTTTTTGAGAGATTCGTTAGATTCGGAGCGGAACGCAGTTGTCTTTATCTTCCTAATCCTGAATCTTTTTGCAACACGGTTTATAAGGCTACTCAGAAAGTTTTTTCTTTGGTCCTTTAGGATAACCTTGGGTGCCCTGAACACGCATACGAATCTTTTGATAAAGGTGTCGTGATGATGAATGCCAGAGTGTAAGTAATTGGCATCGCCATGTAATATTTGTAAAATTGGTCTTGCAGTCTAAGTATGCATTCATTGACGTTTCGAGTCATGTTAAGTGGGTCTACGATGTCCATTGCGACCTTTTTGAAATGCATCTCGGGCGCATCCGTGTTGACCATCAGTTGTTTGGTTTCTAATCGGACGTGTTTCTTCAATTGAGATTCAAGGCACTGTTAGATTCTTCTCTGTTTATCATCGTTGAGATTTTTCCAGTAATATTGGCGTCGAATCCAATTAAAGGATCGTTTTATTTTAGACGCATAAAAAAAAAGCAATTTTGAAAAAATTTTTTAAGAATATAATTTTATTTAATTGATAATAATGAGAATAATATTATATTTATTGATGCGAAGCTTGCAAGGCTTAATAAAAACAGTCTTAAATTACAAAAAAAAAGCTTGTGATTCATTTTGGACTTTTTATGTATGAAAACGGCAGCTACACAGGACTCCTCATAAAGCAGAAAGGTGTGTGAAATAGAAAAATCGATTTGTTTTAGATTCGGTATGATTGTGGCTATATCCCGAAGCAGAATCATTTTCATTTCTGCAAAAGAGAAAAATTATGGTAAGAAAAGAAAAAAAAAAAAAAATAGGAGGTATTTATATTCACTGTTATTGCGAAAAAGTATAGTAACAATTAAAATTTTGCAATAATTCTACTACATGATATAGCGATAAGTTTAGAATATGTGGTTAAAATTTCATAAAAATCATTTCAGTAGTTTCTGAGATTTTGTCAACAAGCGGTGTAAAAACGTTATTTCGAGAAAAACGCATTAAAAGGTTTTTTGTTTTTAATCGTTAAACAATCTTACTTACGCTTAATCAGTTGAATCGTTAAATAATTTTACCTACGCTATGCCTGCAACCGCACAATATTCCTTCTTGTTCTTCCAGGAACTCAATCTCTTTTAATTTAACTTCTTGACGCTTTATTCTGCCCTTCTTAGAAGCCTCCAATGCATGTTCTTTCGTTTTATTTGTCCGCTAGATATAGCGCGCCTCGTCAAAAAACTAAGCGCCTTGGCCGATTTTGATGCTACTTACATCTATTATTTTTTAAACGGATTTGTACCCTTCATTAAAAATGCAAGCTGTAACACGACATGCAATTTTCATTATTCCTTTTCCATTAAAACTATGTTTTGGTACAATAGTCCAGACGCATTTGTTATGGCTTTCATTATTGTTCTGGATGTTGCCGCCGTGATATCTTTGCAGCGAATTATCTCTCGTTAAATCCACGAAAATAGGTTTCAACACCTTTTGAATCCAGGAAGCCATAACCCTTATCCTTTTTGATCATCTAAATATCTTTTGGCACACCAAAACTTTTATCTTCTGTTTTTTAGAGTTTTTCTGCCGACGCGCTAGCGATATTTATGCTTAAGGGGTTAGGCCACTTTAGAGGCCGAAGAAATAGGCTTTTTTAGGATTCTTTTTCAGAGATACTACAAAATAAATCGAGATTCCAATAAAAAGTATTTATTATACATATCAGTGACTGTATATAAAAATTTTTTTTAAGAGATAAATTTCAAAATGGTGGCTGTGCAGCGTTTTTCCGATGACCTCTCCATTTTTTCAGGGTCCAAGGTCGGGCAAACATCTCCTATAATTTTTGAATTATAATAAGCCAATTTTTTGTTTTGATTTTATATAATAATTGCTGTAGAAGTACGTAGGTTTTTTTCAATATATTAATTTTCGGCCAAATGGCGCACTTCCAAAGTGGAAAGTGAAGAATTTGCCTAAAAAATCATCAGATAATTGTTAATAATAAATAAATCATGCAATATAAAACAAAAATCCAACGTATTTCCATAGACAATATATTTTTTAAGACATATTTAATATTTCAAGTAAATCGGTTAAAAATTGTCTGAGTTATGTTTTCGGCCAACATAAAAAATGCAGTTTCGAGATACACGCTGCACAGCCGCTATTTTGAAATTAATCGCTTAAAAAAAAATTTTGGTATACAGTCACTGATGTGTATAAAAAATACTCCTTTTTGGAATCTCGATTTATTATAGTATTTCTGAAAAAAAGAATCTTAAAAAAGCCTATTTTTTCGGTCTCTAAAGTGGCCTTACCCCTTGACTCAATGGTGTGTTGTCACGAATCTTATGCTTTATAGCTTTTGAACTGAAACGTCTCCACAAACTTTGCAAGTTGCGCGATTTCTTTTCCATCGTAAATATATTTAAGATGCAGCTAATTCAAGATTTGAAACAGGATTGAATTCAAAACGACACTAGAGCAGCAGTACAGCGTCGATTAAAGAGAAACCTCTATATATGTACGAGGTCTGGCTATTAAATAACGAGACTGCGCGCCTAGAGGGGTGGGGAAAAAACGAGTTGTGCGTTGGGTATCTAGATATCTTGTCTATGCACGTACCAAAACACGTTCTTGTCACTATTATTGTATTTGTGCAGTAGCGGTTTCAAACGAACGTGTTTTTTTCTCGTGCCGAAAACCATGTGTGACGAAAAACAGGAGCAACGTATCAATCTCAAATTTCTCGTTAAATTGAAAAAAACTCCTACTGAGTGCTGTAAATTGTTGCAATAGGCCTATGTGGACAATTCTCTATCACGTGCGCGTTTTTTTGAGTGGTGTAAGCGCTTCAGTGAGGGCTGAGTGAGCACTGAAGATGACCAACGCCCAGGTCGCCCTGTCACTGTTTCAACTCCGGAAACAGTGACCAAAATCAACCAAATTGTGCGTGCAGATCGTCGAATGAGCATCCGGATGATTGCCGAGGCTGTAAACGCCGATAAAGAAACGGTTAGACAAATTTTACACAAGGAATTACACATGACAAAAGTCTGTGCGAAGTTGGTGCCAAAAAACCTGACTCCTGACCAAAAGTTCTTGCGTCAACAGGTCTGCTCAGATTTCCTTGAAAGGTTAAAAAAAGATTCCGGACTGATGAAAAACATTATTACTTGCGATGAAACGTGGATTTTTCAATACGATGTTGAAACAAAGCGGCAATCAATGCATTGGAAGACGCCTGAATCGCCCAGAATCAAAAAAGCAAGGATGTCCAAATCAAAATTCAAGGCAATGTTGATCGTTATTTTCGACATTAACGGTATCGTGATGACTGAATGGGTCCCAGAGGGTCAGACTGTCAACCAGACTTACTATTTGTCAGTTTTGGCAACACTGCGAGAACGAGTTCGTAAGAAACGGCCCGAGTTGTGGAGGAACATCTCGTGGATTTTGCACCAGGACAACGCACCTGCCCATAACGCGCTATCTGTGAAGCAGTATTTGGCCGGTAAGCGCACTCCAGTGCTCGAACACGCGCCGTACTCGCCAGATTTGGCACCGTGCGACTTGTTTTTGTTTCCGAAGATAAAATCTGCTTTGAAAGGTACCCGATTTGAGTCGATGGAAGCGGTAAAGCAAAAAACGGCAGAGCTCCTAAAGGCCCTCACCAAAGAAGACTTCCAGCACTGCTTCGATCAATGGAAAAAACGTATGGAAAGGTGTGTCGCGAGGGGAGGGGAGTATATTGAAGAGGAGGATTCGAATGTAGAATAATTTTTATAATAAAACCCTTTTTCGTAACCAGTTTCGTTATTTAATAGCCAGACCTCGTATACCAGGCTGTTCAATAAGTTTTGTGGTTCGATAAGAGAGGCTGTTGCTACTAGCTTAAATTCTTTTTTATGTTGGTATACTCTTTATATGAACGTATGTGAAATTTCATTTCAATCCATCAATTAATTCTTTGTTTACTAGCCATTTAGTATCGACGTGTCACAGTATTTTTTTACAATGGAAAAAATCAAGCATCGTGCAGTGATTGAATTTCTATTTTTGGAAGGTTTAAAAGCATAGGAAATTTATGAACAAATGTTGAAAGTGTATAAGGGCTCTTGGCCTTCAATTAGTGCAGTAGAAAGATGGGTTGCTGAATTTAAACGCGGTCGTACAAGACTTGAAGACTATCCACGTCAAGGACGTCCAAAAACAGCAACAACACTAGAAATCGTAGAAAAAATACAGGATATCGTATTGGAAAATCGTCGAGTGACTGAAAGAGATTTAGTAGAAGCCCTAGGCATCTCATTGGGCAGTGTAAGCAATATTTTGACTGAAGTATT
Source organism: Chalcis sispes (assembly GCA_949987625.1). Taxonomy (NCBI): domain Eukaryota; kingdom Metazoa; phylum Arthropoda; class Insecta; order Hymenoptera; family Chalcididae; genus Chalcis; species Chalcis sispes. Next base: position 44,048,173 of record OX465098.1, read on the forward strand.
GGGTTTTAGAAAGCTGTGTGCACAATGGGTGCCGCATTCGCTAACAATAGAACAAAAACACATTCGAATGCTACTCTCTCAGCAACGTTTAGAGCGTTTTCGAAAGAATAAAGTAGATTTTGTGCGTCGACTCATTATTATGGATGAGACTTGGGTCTATCACCATGATCTTGAATCAAAACAAGAGGCTAAAGAGTGGTGTGAACCTAGTTCTTCGGCTCCGGACCTGTTCGTGTCCAGAAATCGGCCAAGAAGGTGTTAGCATCAGTTTTTTGGGATGCGAAATGAATTTTGTTTGTGGATTACTTGCAAACTGGTAAAACAATAAATTCTGAATATTATTGTAACCTTTTAGACCAGATGAAGAAAAAAATTCGTAAAAAAAGAGATCTGGTTTGCAGAAGAAAAAAATCCTTTTTCATCAGGACAATGCGCCGTCTCACAAGAGCATTTTGACAATGCTAAAATCCATGAATTAAAGTTCGAATTGTTGGAGCATCCATCGTATTCACCAGATTTGGCCCCTAGCGACTTCCATCTGTTTCCAGAACTAAAAAAATTCATGCGTGGAAAGCGTTTTTCATCAAACGATGAGGTCATAACAGATATGGAAGCGTATTTTGCAGCCCTTCCAGATTCTCACTTCAGGGATGGAATTCATAAATTGGAATCTCGTTGGAACAAGTGTATTGACGTTCAGGGAGACAATACTGAATAATAAAGTGTATTTCAAACCATAAAATTGTGTTTTTCTTATCGAACCGCAAAACTTGTTGAACAGCCTGGTATATATATTTATATACCAGGTATACAAGTAGGAGATGCTGATTCTAAAAGAAAAAATAACATGTTAAATTTGGTAGAATAATAAAAAGTGCTTTATTTAAAGTATACTCCATCGCTTTTTATACATTTTTCCCATCTTTTGGGCAATTTGTGAGCACCACGCCAGTAGAAATCTTCTTCTTTTACCGCGAACCATTCATCGAGCCATTTTTTGACATCTTGATAGGAATCAAAGCGCTGCTCAGTAAGTACGTGACCCATCGATGCAAACAAGTAGTAATCAGAAGGAGCCAAATCTGGTGAGTAAGCCGCATGAGGCAAAACATCTAAGTTAAGTGCTTATAATGTGTCGCGAACCGGTTTTGCCGTATGTGATGGAGCATTTTCATGGAGAAAAATTACTTTGTGTTGCCTTTTCGGTATTCTGGCCTTTTTTTAAGCAGCAAACGGTTGAAATCGGTTAAGGGGTTATACGCAGTTGTGAGGCTCAAAAAAGACGTTTTTTATGAATTTTTTATAGAATCAGTTTTTATTTATCATTTACAAGTGATGGTAATTCAAATAGAGCCAAATTGTATAGTAATAGCGCGTCGATCATGTACAAATATTGATGTACACCGCTCCTGTAGATGATGTCCCGGACGACCCCCAAAAAAAGCGCTTGGCGGTGATCTCCATTTCAGCGGTTTGGATTATCCGAAATCAAAAAATATGGTGGATTCTTTTAGAGGATAGATTATTACAGGTATTGAACGAAGGAATAATAAAAATTATTTTTGACAAAATAGCGTCTATTTGAAAAAAATTTTTCGTTTTTGATTGAAATTTTCGCTCTAAATTGTTAAAATAAATAGTAATAAATTTTTTGAATCTTATTCTTTCGTTTAATACCTGAGGAATATATTTAAGAAGATTGTGTAAAAATTTGAGACCGATCGGTTAAGCCATTTCTGAGAAATCGAGATCACCGACTTTGAAAATATCATTTTGAGAAAAACGCGTTTAAAGTTTCAGAAGTAGTTTACACATTGTCAAAATTTTTTCTTCAACTTACATGGCACCATCTATTCCAGGGCCATAAGAGGGACCTTCTGCAGTATCGTTAGCTTCTTATAAGTTCAGCTGGTGTTGTCGTCGAGCCATCCTTCCTTCTGGCGTGCTCCCATGCGCTCGTGCGTCGGAGATCATCACACGCTCTACGTCCTCTTTGTCGACATAAGCATGAGCTGCGGTGCCTAATGAAACTCCTAATGCCCTCATAAAGTACAATAATGATTTTGTACCTTCATTAAATATTCCAGCTGCAATGTAAACCGCTATTTCAACAACTTTACCGCCACATTGAACAATTTTTGGATTTATTTTCCATATTAACTGATTATAACTCTTATTATTGTTTTGTGTAAATCCACCAAAACACCTTTTCAATAATTTTACGTTGCTAAGGTCTTCATAAATTGAATATATAGCTTTAGCAACATCAGCTGGTAAAGTTGGATAATCATGGGTGCAAGAAGATAATGCGTCTGTTGCTAGCGCTTGCTGCCAACTATACCATGAACCTTCTACACCTAGGCATATTTCGTGTTTAGGCTTCTTATCAATCGAACAATAGTGATAATATGTTCCCCAAATTGCATTATACATATTATCCACAGAATCACAATTTCTCCTTATTGCCAAACCATAGTAAACTGTCAGCTTATCGATTAGCTTAGCCGTAAGTTTACCTTTCTTTGAAAGTACTTTTTTTTGCAATTTTTTTCCCACCTTTTTTAACTGTTTCTGTATTTTTTTTTACTAGCTCGCGGAGTCGTAAACCCATTCTCTTCTGAACATGCCCAATACATTCTTTTTTGACAACTTCAACTTCACCGTAAGGAGCAGCTTTCAGAATCCCAGAATATGTTTTTGAATCGCCATCACCTATATAGTTTCTATAACGAACTTTTAATTTTTCTATTGAACGCTTAAACATTTCAATAACTGCATCGACTTCCATTTTACCTAAAGAGTCCTGGTGATTTGCAGAACAAGCATCTTTGTGTTCATTATACCAATCATCATACTCTTCGGTATCTTTTTTAAGTTGCCAAACCTCACACTGTTTACAGTATGAACTTCTTAAAATTATATCAATGATTTTTCCAGTGTAATATTCAATCAATGATGTCACTCCATACAAAGAATTGAACCCTCGCTTCTTCCAGGTTCCGTCACCCGAAACTGTTAATTCTTCATTATTTTCATCACCTTGGTTTTCAGCAGTCGCTTCTTTTTCCTCGGTACAGGCTTTTTCAAACAGTTTTTCAGCTGCTACTTTCACACAAGAGTGAATGTTGTCAACAATCAAGTCATAAGTGTTTTGCGTAAAAAAGATGGCATGCCCATCAAGCCACAAAATTTAGCTGCGCCTTTTAATCCTAGTCCCAGAATTCTCATCAGAAATATAAATCGTCTGTTTATTTCGTAAGAATGCTTCACAAAAGGACTGGAGTTTATAACACGATTTTTACACTTATCACATCCTACAACGATTTTAAAACCAAGTCCACGGGGAGAAGCAGTTTCAAATTTTATTTTTCCGTCATAAGAGTTACATTTCACATAATCTAAAACTAGCAAAACAATAAATTCTGAATATTATTGTAACCTTTTGGACCTATTGGATGAAAAAATTAGTGAAAAAAGACCCGGTTTGCACAAGAAAAAAATCATTTTTCATCAAGACAATGCACCCACTCACACAGCTCAAAAAACCATCACTAAAATAACCGAATTAAAGTACGAATTGTTGCAGCATCTACCTTATTTGCCTGATTTAGCTCCCTCTGACTTCTGGCTGTTTCCACACCTCAAGAAATTCCTTCGTGGGAAGCATTTTTCATCAAACGAAGAGGTTATAGCCGTCGTAGAGGAGTATTTTGCAGGCCTTGCAGAAAGTCACTTCCATGATGGGATAAACAAGTTGGAAGACCGTTGGACCAAGTGTATTGAACTTATGGGAGATTATACTGAGCAATAAAAGTGATTTCACCAACAAAAAAAAGTATCTTCATTTTCGCTTTCAAAACTTTTTGAACAACCTAGTATTAACCGTTTTCCCAGGTTTCAATAGCTCATAATAGACCACGCCCTTCTGGTCCCACCAAACACAGCATCGTCTTTCTGCCAAAATGATTTCGTCTTGCGGTCGATGTGGATGGTGCTTCTGGGTCTACCCATGATTTCTTGCGTTTGGAATTTCCAAAATAAATCTACTTCTCATCCCCTGTTACTATTCGATGTAAAAAAGACTTCCTTTTGTACCGAGCGCGCAAAATTTCACATGTAATTTTGCTATTTTCTAGTTGCCTGTCATTCAACTCATGTGGTACCCATCTACCGCTCTTCTGAATTTTCCCCATCGCTTGTAGGAGATTGGAAACAGCTTTTTGGGAAACTCCTAATTGCTGTGCTAGTTTTTTTTGTGTTAGCGAATCATCTTCGTCCTACATTGCTTGCAAACCCATATCTTCGAATTTTTTTGGTAGTTTTCCATGTTCCTTGTCTGCAACGTTGAAGTCACCATTTTTGAAACGCTAAAACCATCGTTCACACGTATCTTGCGATGGAGCATGTTCACCATAAGCTTCTCGTAGTAACCGAAAGGATTCAGCAGCAGTTTTCTTCAAATGAAAACATAAAATTAATGCTATCCGCGAGTGCTTTTTGTTTGGTATAAATTTTGACATATTAAACACAACAATACAACACGATGCACACACTTTTTCAGTCTATTACTAATGCGCGTTTGAACTTGTTGATGACACAACAAAATGGCGCAGTGTCAAATCATAACAGCTTGAACTGCATCGGTACACAATCTGTTGTCTCAAATCCGCATTTCATACTTGTACACCTGGTATATATATATATATATATATATATATATATATATATATATATATATATATATATATATATATATATACATATATATGTGCGTGCGTGCGTGCGTGTGTATTCAATATTCGTTCTGCGGAGTTTGACTCTATCTTCTAAGGTTTTCTCAATATTTAATGTCTTTGATGGCCGTGGTGATACCGGTATTCTTGTCTAATCTCACATCACCTTGAGCAGAAGGACAATCGAAAATACAAGGATTTCTTGATATTCTTGACAGAATCGCCAACGAGCAAGATTTGTCAGTCGTGTGATGAATCATGTTTATTTAGTCAGGTGATGAATCATGGATTTTTGAATACGATCCTGAGACCAAGAGGCATAGTGAGGAGTGGCACACTGCGAGCTCTCCTCGACCAAAGAAAGCTCGAATGAGCAAATCGAAGATCAAATCAATGCTGATTTGTTTTTGACAGAAGGGGGATCGTCCACAAAGTATTTGTTCTTCCAGGACAAACTGCCAATCAAGTTTTTTATAAAGACGTCCTTGAAAGGCTCAGAAAAAGGGTTATTCGCGTGAGACAAATATTGCAAACAAATGGATGTTCCATCATGACAACGCCCCATGTTACACTGTCCTCTCCGTCACAGAACTTTTGACCTCAAAAGGCATTTCTGTGGTTCCCAGCTCCCCTGTTCACCTAATCTCAGTCTCCGTGACTTTTTCCTTTTTCCTAAACTAAAATATGTCCTCAAAGAACGTAATTTCGGGACTTTAGTAAAAAAGAGTTTGACGGTCATGCTAAAGATTATACTGGTTAAAGACTTCCAGCACTGCTACCAAAAGTGGGAACAACGTCTCCATCAGTGTATAGCTGCCCAAGGGAACTACTTTGAAGGGAATAACATTGATGTTTAAAAAAAATAAAAACTTATATTAATAATAAAGTCAATCTCATTACTTTTCTGCCACACCTTGTATATATTTTATTTTTGTATTTTAAAATTAACGCTTATCTATTGACTAAGTTTTATCTTTAATTTTTATCAATTTAAATTTTATTTGATTGAACATATTCTATTTAGTACAATATATATTTATTTACTAATTTTATTCCACTAATATTTGTATTATTTATTTGTTTCTTAATTTTATTTAAAAACTTTTTTTAATTTTTTTCTATTGATTATTTATGGTTTTATTTTACTATTATAGTATTTATGCTATAGATTTATTAGATTTATTTTATTTTATCCTTTATACAGGGTGCGTACGGTATTTGAGGACATGCATAAATGTGACTATAACTTCGCGAATTTTTTTTTTTATTTTTTTTCCTTTTCAGATAAGAAATGGCGGACTACAACATCACTCAAGAAATGAAGAGACATGCTGTCATCGTCGCTATATGTGCGAACCATACAGATTTAGAGATCTCTAATTTTCTTAATTGCGCCCGTTCATTCGTGCATAAGGTTCGCCGTGAATTGTAAGCATCAGGAGGCGATACAGAATCGGTTGCGAAACGCAAGAAGCACGAACAACGTTCTGACACTGTCCGATTTGCAGAATTTCTAGAGCAAGTGCAAGCGATCATAGACGAGGACTTTTCAAAATCAATGAGGGTCCTTGCGAGTGAGCTTCATGTTTCTGAGCGCCTTATTCGTAGAGTTGTCCACGAAGACCTTCGGTATAAATCTTACGTGATGCGCAGAGTGTCCTGTGTCCGACAGTTCATGTCTGAACGAACACAAGAACAGAGAGTTCTCCGATCAAAACGTCTTTTAAACAAAATCAAACACCCTGAGGCGCCCAAAATGTTATGGTTTTTTTCCGACGAAAAAAATTTTGACCAAGATCAAAAGACCAATCGCAGAAATGACAGATGGCTATGTTCAAATCCTACGGAGGTTTCTGTTGTTATGCACACAAAATTTGCAGCCACTGTTATGGTTTTAGGTGTTGTCAGCAACGAAGGACATAATATGCCACCTCACTTTTTTACTCAAGGACTTCGAGTGAACTCTGCTGCATGCATCGAGGTTTTGGAGACGGTGGTGAAACCCTGGATAGACAATGTAAGCGTAGGCAGACCATACATTTTTCAACAAGACTCTGCTTCTTCACATAAAGCGATGGCGACACAAGATTGGATGGCCGAAAATTTTCATGACCACATAACACCGAACCTATGGCCACCTAGCTCCCCAGACCTTAATCCTTTGGATTATTACGTATGGGGCGTAGTTGTGTGTGAGACCAATAAGCGTTCTCATAACACCACTTCTTGGCTGAAGACTGCTATTAATGCCGTTATGGTCAATATGAACAAGGAGCATTTGATTCGGGCATGTAATCGTTTCCGAACCCGGATCGAAAAGGTTATTGCTGCTAATGGCGATTTTATTGAATAACTTTATAGCCATATATTAATTTAACGTTGTATAAAAAATTCCTAAAATTTCATTAAATTTTATTAAAAATACAAGCTAATTAATTTTACTCTCAAGTTGTCCTCAAATACCGTACGCACCCTGTATATTTTACTAATGCTCGTATGATTAAATATTTGTATTTATTCTATTTATTACTAACGTTCTTTGTATAATTTTATCTTACTAATATTTATTTTGTGTATTAATAGGTTTTCATGTTATTAGTATCTTCTACGTTTATTTATTCTATAGGCATCTGTTAATATTTACTTATTATTTAAATACCTATTTACTAATATTTGTTTTATTCATTTTATTGGTATATCTTTTATCTATTATTATTATTTTATTAACATTTATTTATTATGTTTATTTCGCTAGTGTATATTTGTCATTTAATCAATTTATTTATTAAGTCTAGTTTATTAATCGATATTATTTTATTGGTATCTGTTTTCCCGTTTATTATTTATTTTATCTATTTATATACATGTATCTATTAAAATTTATTTTGCTAACATTTATTTATTTATTTGTTAGATGTATTCTATTAATATTCATTTATTAAATTTATTTCACTAACTGTTTGAGATAAAACAATAATATAAGAAAATCGGGTGCAAATAGCTAAGAAAATAATTGACACAAAACGTTTTATAATTATATAGAATTAACAAATTTTTTAAATTAATTACTTTAAATAAATTCATTAAAATTTACGATTGTGATTCAGAAAAAATCGCAGCAAATGCGAATCCGAATTGCGGCTAAAATGATAAATGCTAAATGCAAAATGCAAATGCTAAATGCTAAATGCAAATGCGGAATGCTAAATGTTAAATGCTAAATGCTGCTGCGCGACTCAAGCGCGTGCTTCTAATGGCTTCGCGGGGTGCTACTATACTAGTATATCGATACTTTTTCCATTTTCTCGCAGCCAATCAGCTTCAACCAAGGGTTAAAAGCAAGGCACCATAATGCATAGCATTTTCGTCATAAGATTAATAATTTTACAATTTTTTTTCAAATTTTTCATAGTTCCATGGGAGGATGGTGCTCATTGCGTACCTAGCTCCCTGACGGACTCGGTTCTACCTTCCGGTTTCCCCTTACCGCTGGGCCCATCTAACTCAAGGCCAAGCCTCACGGCGGGTCAAGCAGCCTCGAGCTGAGGGCGAGGGCGGATAATTCGACGCCGACTCTAGTTGTCCGCAAGCCCCCGTCTCGACAATTCAAGAATCATGCCTATCCTGACTCTAATACAAATCATTGACAATATTTACATTATAATAATTAAACATATGATCCTAGACCTTTCTTCTCTATTTTCTAATGAAAATTTTATTTTGACAATTTCGCAAACATTAATAATATGCGTTTTACTTTATCGCCCCCAAGGAGCCATAAATCATATTATTTTACATGAAACATTTAAAATAAGTACGTATTTACCTTTCCTTTTCTCCCTTAGCTGATTACAATGAAATCACAATAACATACAAATTGTTGCATCAATAAAATATTACATAATTTGTCCAAAGTGCAAACACAGTCACGCATTGTTTCGATTTTCATTTATTTTAAGATAAATATTTTATTTTATTAAGTCAAAAAATATACATTCAATATACATTTTGACTATAGTTCGGTTAGCTTTGGCCTACTTCCGCATTCTCCGGCTAAGCCATTTATTTCCGCGTTGTACTTCTGCGTTTCAACGGTTTTTTGTCGTATAGACAATAATTCCATCTCCGCCGTTTACTAACTTTAGATAACTATTACATAATATTATAAAATATTTTTATTTTATTTTATTTTAATACTTTTACACTGTGTTTTAGCTATTTTCATGACTTTTTATACACAAAATAATTTTTCTCTACATAACGATCTATTTTTTGTCGCATATTCACTCTAAATTATTTTAGTCGATTAAATTTATCTATTTCATTTATCGTTCTATCTCTAACACTAACTTTTATTAATTTATCTTATTAACGTTTATTCTAATATTCGTTTGGTTTAATATTTCTATTTCACTAATATTTATTGATATGTATATATTTTTTATTTAGTGTTTTACTCATTATTTTATTATGTAACGTCGGAGTCTTAACTCAAACATGCAGCCTTGGCCTTTCTTTTTCAAGCCTGAACATTGAAGTCTATGGGCTCGGGGTGGCCGAAGGAATAACAGAGCAGGAAGATACTAATTAAATTTTTATTGGATAGGTGTGAATTTCGGGATTGAGAATGCGGCAAGCCATTACAGGCTTGTCTATTCTCGGTAGAGGACCTAACAAATTATATTTAGGTAAAAGCCGAAGGACACTTTTTTTAGTCCAGCGACTTTTCGGAGGAAAATAGATGATAGAGAGAAAAAAGAATAAATTTAAATTAGAATTACTTTATTTATTTTTTTACTCACTTGTACAAAAACTTTTCACTCTCTCTCTCTCTCTCTCTCTCTCTCTCTCTGTGGGTTATTTTTTTGAGTCGGTGGAACGATGTTGTACTGGGGCGCGATCGGCTCGTGGTGATCCGGATTGGGCTTTGCCTGCTGGGGTCTTCTGATGTCCTTTGATCCGGGGCGCAGTCGGCTCGTTGAGGTCCAGCAACGTATCGTTGGCGATCCGCGTAGATGATGTTCCGGGGCTGATGGTGTTGGCCAATTTAGAAAAAATCACGTCGAATGCGTCTCCGCATGTCAAGCTTGCCCTTTTATGCACTCGTACAGAGATGATTCTGCACCAATCAGATTGCGAGAAATTAGCGCGCGGTGGGCGCTAATCGCTTATCTTGAGCGTATTCGTCTTGGGAGGGAGAGCGAGAATTAGAGAGAGAGAGGAGATTCTTTTTGTACAATTTTTACGCATATCCATTATTTATTATTTGCGATAATTAAATGTTAAATTTAATTAAATGGTTGCATTCTATTTAAAATTTAACGCACATTACAAAAAAGAGCGAAGTTTTTCGTCGCATTTTACGCTATTTACGTTGTATTTATTATTGCAATGATCTTAAAAATAAAAAAAAAATAATTATTTAAATTAAAAATGAATGTCACTGGGAACAAGAATGGTAACTTTAAGTATTAATAGTAATTTATAATTACTAGATTATTGAGAGGAAAAAAAGGAAATCAGTGCATAATAACAGTTGAATAATTATTTTTTTATTGATTGACATTATTCTTAAATAAAATTAGAGTTTTTAATTAATATTCCTTGAGTTTTTGCGTTGACTGTACCATACGCTGTGTTACTTTAATTGAATTCTAAGAGTGATTAATTTTTTTTAATAAATTAATAGTAGGATTAATTATTAATCTAGAGGAATAGTAGCAATTATTACTTCAAGAATTAATTAATGATTAACGCAATTTTAATTATATAAATAAAAAAAAATATGCGGCAAGAAAAATTACAATTAGATATAATCATGTAAAATCAGTTTTAACCTGCAAAGAAACATAAATTCTATCGCAAAATTAAAATTCCTCGTACATAGAATATGCAAGAAGGTGAAAATAAAAAAAATTTTGATTCTCAAATATAAGAGTGGTGAATATTATGACGCTTAATTTAATATAATATCGAAGAATTATTAGTGGGAGGAAAATTAGGAAATAAAATTAATATGACACTTCATGAAAATTATAACATTCTATAAAAACAATGATTTTGGAGATAATGATAATAGTGCAATTTCTACAATAATGTTCGGTTATTAGATCCGGAATTAAGTGGTTTTAAGAAATTTCACAATGACGGATAAGCAACCATTTATTTCGCTTAATCATTTTATTAATAATAAACAAAAGCAAAAAGAAATCCTTTCAGTATTTGTGAGGAATAAGCTAGTTTACTGAATAAGTTGTTTTTGCTTTTATTTAGAAATACAAAAATAATAATGATAAATTGGAGGAATTAGAATAATCGAATTATAATATAAAGGTTCTAAGGAAACAAGCGTAGCACAAGATTTTATACATACGGTTAGTTTACGGAAAAATGTAACACTCGTTACTATTAAAAATAGATCAATTTTAATTCCTTAGATCTATTGTCCAAAAATTTAATATCAATCTATTTCTTGATCGTGGCTGAAATACATTGGCGTATTTTACAATAATTAGTGATTATGTTTCACATTATCTTTTTATGTGTCATATACATGAGGAAACAGAAAATCTGCTCTCTTCTGCTTTTTTGACATGAGTTCGATAATTAATTTAAATTAATGATTAATTTGAGAGCGGAGAGAAAGAAAAATTTTTACTACGAGTGTACAATAGAAGAATAATACTTTGGCATTCCAGGTTGGACCGGATACGCTATTATCGCGCGGTGTCTCAAATCGCGCTGTAGATGCATTTTTCCGATGTCTCAAAGCTATGAATTCTTTCGCATTATAGCTGGACATTAAAATAAATTATCTTATTATTTCTCTTTTTGTTTAAGAGATTAAAAAAAAAAATAAAGGGAAATAAAAGGAAAGATCTTCGGGGAAAATCCAAAGAGGAAAGAGGGAAAAAAAAAATTATTCCCCTTTTTAAAAAAAAAGAACGAGATCTTCCCTACCCTCACCTCTAAGGCGAGTGTAGGTAAAAGAAAGCAGGGATCGGTAAGATAACGTTACCGATCGGTCTGTGATTTAAAACGTCAAAACGCTGCACCGACGTTACAATTAACATTTACTTATTATTTTTATTTCGCTAATGTTCATTCTTATATATATATATATATATTTTTTTTTTAATTTATTTTATTGACATTTATTTATTTAATTTGGTTTACTAACACTTACTTATTATTCGTATATTTATTCTATTTATCATTTGTTTGATTTGTTTATTATTCAACATTTATTGCCTAAATTGTTCTATTGATATTTATTTATTATATAATTTCTTCGTATAATACTTTATTTATTATTCAGTTAGCATTTGTTCATTATTTATTAAATCCATTTTAGCAATATTTGTTTTTTTATCACTAGATTTTATTTTATTAGTATCTTTTAGCTTTTTCTTAGCTTATTCATTCGCATGCATATATTTATTTAGATTTATTCTATAAAAATGTATTTTGTTCATTGATTGAAAAAAAAGAAAATTATGTCGTTGTCCCTTTGGTTTATTTATTATTTAATATTTCTTTTCTATTAACTTATTAAATTTTATTCTTCAACATTTATTTATTATTTATAAATTCGTTATATGAACATTTATTTTTCTTCGTCAATTGGATTTATTTTTACCGTTTTTTGGTTCGATTTATTTATTACTTATTTATATTTTATTTATTTGTTTATATGTTTTGTAACGGGTTTATTGGTGTCAGATGTTGTATGCACGTGCGGGACTCTTTCACGCATGTGCACACTGCTGATGACGCAACTATCCCGCAATGCGGCCTCGAGTGCTGTCGGACGTTAGCCGTCGTGCACTTGCGAGCAGTGCCGATCCGGTTACAACGTAGAATCCGCCTTGGATCCTACTTTCTATAACGTGAGGGGCCTTTCCTTAAGGCTCCAATGCCGGCGGTACTCTCCGTCTGGCTCGGCTAGTCAAACTGCGTGTCAACAGTGAGTTGATACGCCCGCGGAGACGGTAGTATTCGGGAATGAGACGCTGGAAAGGGGAAGTATAAACTAAACGCGCACCCGTTATACGCAATCCATGTTTATTGAGTCTGGATAATTAAAATCTACATACAGAGATTTAAAAATTCACTCGGAACCTTTGTCGAGGGTTGTAAAAAAAAATATGACAACGCACAATTAGTTCACACGAGACACGCACTGCGCATGCGTGTCCGTCACTCGCCTTGCTATGTTCACGTAGCAAGGCGTGTGAACCAGCCCTTATGCTTTCGAACTGGTCAGCGGGTTGGTCGCAGCCTCTCGCGGCCTCTCGCGGCCAACTGGTAGACTACGCGCGTGTAGCTTCGCGAGTGCGTACATATACTAATACTAATATGTGTGAGTGAGAGCTAACCTCTTACTCACGCCTCGCGATAAATAATTGTATTACAAAACGCGATCGCGCGGATAAGATATCGCGGCATGCACGCGGACTACGTATGTAGCCACTTACTATTATTTTGAGAGCGTCGGAACTCGTTTCTCAATCAGCGTTGCTGAAATTAGCGTCCTCCGCTGCTCGCACATGGGTCATGTTCTGGCGGGAAAAACGAGAATGAGGATTCCCTCTTGCTCGTCTCGTGTCGCTCCGATCGATTTCTTGCGCTGCGCTATAAATTTCTTGATAGCGCCGCGTATAGTCGTGCCGCGAACTCTCGTATTTATCGCATGGCAGGTAGCCTTACCTCTCAAGGCCACCTATCACAGTTTATAGGCTTATTTATTACTTAAATAGCATATTTATTTCTTTATAAAATTTATTTTACTCATTATTTAAATTTATAAATTTATGTTTTATTTATTTATTCAAATAATTCACATTCACGTAACTCCGCCGTGTAATTGTTTTGATTTAACTCATTGTTTGTTTCTTACTCTTATTTAATCACTGTTTTTCGTATATTTTCATTTTAAATTGTTTGTTTTATTATTTAAATTATTAATTTATTATTGTTTGTGTTGTTTATTCGTTGTATGTTCATTCTCGATATTTTGTGATTTTAATTCCATGTATAGATTTCGAATTTTATTTCACTTTTTCTTTGATGTGATTTTAATTTATGTCTTTTTATTCACAAGTGGGTCGGATTTTCGTATGTGAACTAATCGACTTCGCTACTCGGCGTTTCGATTTTAGCGTGAATGTTTCTTTGGTCTCTGATGTAGAATCCGACGTACGAGCCTAGAAACCAACGAATACGTTTTTGTTTTGCGAAATTTCGGATTTGGTTTTTTCATTCAAGGTTTGTACGTCTTTCGGCAGATCAGTCAAGTACGCGCGTAATCCCGAGCTTTCATGCGCTAGTTGGTTAGTTGTTCTTTTTGTTGGGTCAGCGAACTAAAGATCTTGCACTTGGCTGCTGATTTCCTAAATCAGAGCATATAGGTGCGTCTCGGTGAGATTTTCTTGGAAAAACGGTATCATTTATAAAAATTTTCAAGCAAGCAATTGCATTAGGATAGTTTATTTATATTCAATCAATATTATACGGATGTTTATAGTTTATGCGGCATAAAGTAATATTACCTAAATAGCCAAATATGTATTATTAAGAGCTGTATTAATGTAAGAAAAGAATGAATTTGTTCTAGACTTAAAACTTTAACTTCCTTTGGAATATGTTTTCTAGAAAATTTTTTAAAAGTTGTATGAGTCTACCATGCTCATGAATATTTAGATAATGTTTTGCTTGAATTGCACTTGTAAGCATTGAATAGGTAGCCCAACAGCGAGAAGGTGCATATTTTTCAATAATCTAAGCAAAATAAGCTAAAATCACAGATTCAGATAAATTCTTTATGTTTTTGCTCTGTCACCATTCAATAAATTTATTGTAACTTGCTTCAAATTTCTATTTAGATTTTACAGACAATAAATCATGCGTAGTTTTTTTTGATCTATCTAACACGTTTTGCGGTATAAAATTTTCATTTTGTGACTTAACTGCATTATTATAACTTCCGATATACTTGGTAGGTCAAAATTATCATATAAATCATCAAAATTACTTGAAAGAAAATCATCAAGTATCTCTGGACTGTCTGACGGAGGGACTTGCATGCCAAAAGTAATATTTGACAATACAAACGTTTCACTACTAACCTCATCATCGCTCTTAGGGTCAGTAGTCTCAGGTACAATATACACTGACGATATACAATTTTACAATGTTGTAACTGGATAATTGGAATGCACGTGCGAGATTCTCCCTCGCACGTACGCACTGCTGTTGGCCCCGGTTTTGGGCCTGACAGGTCGCTAGGTCCACCGATGCGGCCTCGAGTGTCGACGGACGTAAGCTGTCGGTACAATGACACTCTCGTGCAGTGCTGGTCCGCTTACAACGCAGGATCCTTCTCGGATCCTGCTTAACTTACGTATGCGGGGCCTTGCCCTAAGGCCCCACTTCTGGTGCTGCTTTCACCGGGCTCGGCTGCTCAATATGCGTGTCAACAGTCGGTTGGCATGCCCGCGGAGGTGGCGGTATTTGGGACAGGGAAGCTATTATAGATAGGAAAGGCGGTAAATAACGCGCACCCGTTATGTGCTAATAACTTATTTATTGCTAAATGTTAATAAAAAACGATATCCAAGTTAGTTATTTGTCGCGTAGAGGCTTAATCACTTGAGTCGCAATTAGTATTACTAGACGAGCAACACTAATACGCTAGGCGCGCACTGCGCATGCGCACTGTACACTTGTCTTGCTTTGTTCACGCAGCAAGACGTGTGAACCAGCCCTAATGCTCTCAGGCTGGTATTAGACGCGTGAGCCGGCCTTGCTCCTTAGCGCGCTCACTGACGGTTGGTCGTGACCTCTTGCGGCCTCACACACACAAACTTATAGGTTAATATTAATGTGTGAGTGAGAACAGATCTCTCACTCACCGTTCGCACGAATAATGATATTAGGTGTAGTAAAAAGAAATCCATTATTTTTCCATTAAATTGAAGGTTTTATTTAGCATAGATAGAATGATACGATTTAGGCCAAATATGCACCGTTTTGTTCGATAACTTGTTGCCATTTTGGAGGTAATTTCATAATGCCTCTCTTGTAGAAACCCTTGTCTCTATTGTCAAAAAACTGGGACAGTCGATTTTCACAATCTTCTCTTGAGGCGAATTTTTCACCTGCAAAATCATTCGTCATAGACAGGAACAGGTGGTAATCACTTGGTGCCAGGTCCGGACTATAAGGTAGATGCATAAGAACTTCCTGACCAAACTCCCGGAGTTTCTAGCGAGTCACTATCGATGTATGCGGGCTGGCGTTGTCCTGATGGAACACAATTCCTCTCCTATTGGCCAAAGCTGGCTGCTTCTGGGCGATTGCTTCTTTCAGACGGTCCTATTGTTGACAGTACAGGTCCGGATTAAGAGTTCGGACGTAGGGGAGCAGCTCATAGTAGATGATTCCCTGCCAGTCCCACCAAACACACAGCAAAAACTTTCTGACTGTCAATCCTGGCTTGGCCACGTTTGCGCCGGCTCACCGCGATTTAACCACGACCGTTGTCGCTTGACGTTGTCGTAAGTGACCCACTTTTCATCACCAGTAACCATCCGCTTCAGAAATGGATCGATATTGTTGCGATTCAGCAGCGATTCGCAGATGGAAATTCGGTCCATGAGGTTTCTTTGCGATAACTCGTGTGGCACCCATACATCGAACTTCTTTTTGTATTCAGCCTTATTTAAGTGGTTCCAAACGGTTTTTCGTGCAATGTTTAGCTCCTGGGCAATCGAAACAGTGCTTACGTGACGGTCGGACTCGACGATTTCCATTATTTTATCGACATTTTCGACAATTGGCCTTCCAGAGCGTGGTGCATCTTTGACGTCAAAATTACCGGAACGGAATCGACGAAACCAAAATTGCGCGTGATTGGCTGTTACAGTATCAGGACCATAAACACTATTCACATTTTCAGCTGCCTGGCTTGCGTTTTCGCCTTTATCGAAGAAAAACTGTAAAATATGGCGTATTTTCTCTTTGTTGGTGCGCATCTTTGACGTGTGCTAAAAAAATACTGAGTCAGGCAATCAAAAAACTGTATCAGAAGCTTTTTTAGTACAAAATCTTATCTTTCTAACGCCATCTAGTGTAACCCGATCGCACTTTTACAACGGAAGATACAGACTACTAAAGCCATCTATTGGCAAAATAATGGATTACTTTTTACTACACCTAATATACGAAAATACTTACGACCGCGCGCGTATAAGAATATATATATTCGCGGATATTATGTTCAAAGTGGCCACTTACTTTTCTCGAAGCTGGGGGCTCGTCCTCTCGAATATCCTCACAAAATATCTCTATCTCGATAATCGCAGTAGCGGCGAAGAATTCTCATTCAATGAATTATATAGAAGTGAACCCATTTTTTGTCCCCAGTCACAATGCGATGCAGAAATCCTTTCCGTCTTTGCCTTGCAAGCAGCTGTTCACAAACACACAAACGCTGTTCAACATCTCTCCGCTTCAACTCGTACGGCACCTAATTTCCTTGTTTCTGAATCATTTTCATGACTCTCAGGCGTTTTGAAATGGCTTGTTGCGTCACTCCCAACGATCCTGCCAATTCTT
The DNA here is from genome assembly GCA_949987625.1 of Chalcis sispes. NCBI lineage: Eukaryota > Metazoa > Arthropoda > Insecta > Hymenoptera > Chalcididae > Chalcis > Chalcis sispes. The sequence continues at coordinate 44,065,524 of OX465098.1, forward strand.
GTTGCGTTTGATACGAGTCTTGATCAAGTAATGCCTCCAATTCTGCATCTTCGAAAACCTTCTTTCTTCCACCGCCATGCTGGTCTTCGACGTTAAAATCTCCGTTTTTGAAGCGTTGAAACCACTCTCGGCACGTTCTTTCACTAATAGCGGCCTCACCATAGGTATTTGAGAGCATTCGATGAGCCTCAGTTGCAAATTTCTTCATATTAAAGCAGACAATTAAAACCTCCCGCAAATGACGAGAATTTGGCTCGTAAGCTGACATGTTTAATCGAGAATAACTTTATGATGCAGACACAAATCAACTAATATTTCGATGGCGTTATGTTTACAAATACCTAAGCTTATTGTATGACATCTATGATCTATTTATTTTAACTACCACTTACCGCTACAGCCATCTATTGCAAAACGGCGGAAGCAAAGTTGTACACCCAATATAAGTGGCCACTTACTTTTACGCTAACTGGTGAGGTTCGTTTTCTCGAATCTTGCTTGACGTTAATCGCTTGCAACGGCGGCAAAAATTTCTTAATCGGTACCAGCGTGGGTTAGGCTCGGCGGTTGCGAAGAAAAGGAAGCTTTCCTCCTTCCCCTTTCGCATCGCGCCTCTCCTCTTTTTCCGCGTAGCGCCATCGATTGCTTGATCGATGACGCCGCGTTTTAGCGCGCCGCGAATTCTCGTACCTTTTTCCGTGTCGCGCCATCGATCGCTTGATAGATGGCGCCGCGTATTGTCACGCCGTGAGCTCAGTCTCGTACTGCATGGCAGGTGGCCTAACCTCGGTGGCCTAGCCTAACTTAGCCACCTGTCACAATATATAATATAAGTAGCGATAAGATGTAACAACAAGTATGTAAAATGTTACCTTTTGTCGTGAACATCCATTACGATCAAAGAAGAGGTTGATTAGTGCAACAAAAAGGGTAATAACATTTCTACGAATATTACAAAAAGAAAAAAGAATTTTTTTTTTCTTTTGATTTAGGTTGGAACTAATTGTTAAAGTCTATTAATAGCATATTGAATTTGAGGAAAAATAATAAAATCCTTTTTTTTTCTCTTTTTTTGTATTGAAACTAGTTAAAATATTTTATTTTTCTTTTAATTATTTCTATTTTATTTTGTACCAGAACCTGCTGTTAAGTTTCGTTAAATATAAATTATTCTTGTAAAACCTTTTTTTCTTTCTTTATTTTATTTATTTATTTATTTATTTATTCATTTATTTATTTTATTAAGTACCGGTACTAATAGTTAACACATCGTTCAATAAGTCCCGAGACTCGCCCAGAGATGGTGCTAGTAGTACCAAACTGGCCACGTTTCCATAGAGTGCGAACCCTTACATCAAACGTGTAAAAATCTCACGTCGATCGGATCACAGACAGCAGAGTTATCAAAGTTAGAGTAAAGTCACTTTGTAATTTGTTTGAAAAATGGAAAAAAGCGAGTTTCGCGTGTTGATAAAACATTGTTTTTTAATGGGTAAAAACACCGTAGAAGCCCAGCAATGGCTTGAAAAACATTACCCGGACTCCTCTCCATCCAAACCTACGATTTGTCGTTGGTATGCTGAGTTTAAACGTGGTCGTACGGACACAAACGATGCGGAACGTTCGGGTAGGCCATTCGAAGCCGTTACACAAAAAAATGTGAGTGAAGTGTTAAAATTTGTAATGAAAAATCGCAAAGTAAAGGTCCGTGAGATTTCAGAAATGACACAGATATCATCTGGAAGCGTATTTACAATCCTTCATGAAAAATTGAGCATGAAAAAGGTTTTTTCCAAGTGGGTGCCGCGATCGCTTCCAGTGGAACAAAAACAGCAACGAGTTGACGATTCAGAGAGCTGTTCATCGCTATTTACTCGCAATAAAAAGGATTTCCTGCGTCGATACGCGACCATGGATGAAACATGGATACATCATTTCACTCCGGAGTCGAATCGGCAATCATCTGAGTGGCACATGGCTGGCGAAAGCCGCCCAAAGCGTTCAAAAACGCAGCAGTCTGCTGGCAAAGTCATGGCGTCTGTTTTTTGGGATACACATGGCGTGATTTTCATTGACTACCTGGAAAAAGGTAAATCGATCAACAGTGATTATTATATTGACTTGTTGGTACGTTTGAAGGAGGAGATCGCAGCAAAACGACCGCACATGAAGAAAAAAAAATCCTTTTTCACCAAGACAATGCGCCATGCCACAAGTCCATGAAAACAATCGCAAAATTGAATGAATTGGGCTTTGATTTGCTTCCGCACCCCCCGTATTCGCCAGATTCAGCCCCCAGCGACTACTCGCTCTTTGCTGATCTCAAAAAAATGCTCCAGGGAAAAAAATTTGGCTCGAATGAGGAGTTCATTGCCGAAACTGAAGCCTATTTTGAAGCAAAGGATAAATCGTTCTATAAATATGGTATAGAAATGTTGGAAGGGCGTTGGAAAGATTGTATCACTCTAAAAGGAGATTATATTGCCAAATAAAAGTGATTTTTGAAAAAAAATTTTGTTTTTGTTGTTAGTCTCGGGACTTATTGAACGATGTGTCAAGTACTGTTCATTATAAATTATTCTTGTAAAATCGTTTTTTTTTATTTTCTTTGTGCCGGAACCAGTTACGTCCTGATTATTGGGGATCAATTAACCAGGAACGTAATGGTACGGATTAACGGCATGCTAAATCCTTATTATAAGAAATTGAATTAAAAATTAATTATTAAATCTCTTTAGGAAATTCAAATTTGTAGAAGTATGAAACATGTAGTTTTGGCTTTTTTACGCTAAAGCACTGAAGCTTGTTAGTGCGAGATGGACAAAGAAATCTTTTGAATTATGGACAGATGGGCGGTTTAAGATTAAGCGAGCGTAAGAGACTCAATATAAAAAAAGATTAAATTAATTTCCAATACCGCTTTGGTATACGGGTTGCCGAGAAAAAAGAGGTATAAAAATAATCGGACGCGTGTCGTCCAAATATTCTGTTAAAGTAATCCGAAGTTTCAAAACTCTACAAAATAATACACAATTTAAGTATACGTCTTGACTTACGTACACTTCACGTGACATTTTGGTACGGAAGTCGGAGGGGCTAGCGGCTCACTGGCGAGCTACTTGCAGCGTCGCAGTTAGTGCGTGTGTGACTCTTGTCTATTTGAAAGAGTGTGTCTTTCCCGATAGCGACTTCTATACACAATTCAATACCCGCTTTCTCGAATTATTTCTGTACATCTTATGTTATATTTATTATTATTTAAAATTTTTAATTATCTTTATGCCACACACACACACACACACACACACACACACACACACACACACACACACACACACACACACACACGCGCGCGCGCGCGCGCGCGCACACGCACGCACGCAGACACACTGACACACAGACACACAGACACGCAGACACACACACACACACACACACACACACACACACACACACACACACACACACACACACCAGGCTGTTCAATAAGTTTTGCGGTTCGATAAGAGAGGGTGTTGCTACTAGCCTAAATTTTTTTGTTATGTTGGTACCCTCTTCATATGAACGTATGTGTAGTTTTATTTCAATCTGTCAATTTATTCTTTGTTTACAAGCCATTTCGTATTGACGTGTCACAGTATTTTTTTACAATAGAAAAAATTACACGGTGTGTTCCATCGAAAACGGAACTTTTTCGAAACATCGATTTATATTGGCGCCACTTATTGGTGGATGTTAGCAATGGAAAGGTCCATTCTTAACTGACATCCTGTCAAAATTGTATGACATTTGGTTCAATGGAAACCAAAATATCGCGCTCAAAGTGACAGTGTGTTTGTGGCATCGGTCGAAAAATGAACTTCGAACAAAGAGCCAATATTAAGTTCTGTTCTAAACTCGGTAAATCCTTTACTGAGACGCATAATTTGCTGAAACAAGTTTATGGCGATAATTGTCTATCCCGTACCAGAGCGTATGAGTGGTATAAGTGGTTCCAGAAAGGTCGTGAAGACATTCAGGACGACGAACATCCAGGTCCTTCGAATACCGTGGTTCCTCAAAGTAACATTGAAAAAGTGCGCGAATTTATAAAAAATGAGCCAAAATCTTTATTGCGATACATGGAAATGGAATTAAATATGTCCAAAAATTCAATTCATCGCATTTTGACCGATCATTTGAATCTACAGAAGGTGTGTGCACGCTTTGTTCCACACAAATCGACCGACTACGAAAAATTGCTCCGAATTCAACATTGTAAGGATTTGATTAAAGAGTCAAAGAAGGACCCAAACTTGAAATATTCAATTGCGACTGGTGACGAGACATGATGTTTTCAATATGATCCCGAAACCAAGCGTCAAAGTGCTGAATGGAAGCACCCAACCGAGCCCAATCCGAAAAAAAGTCGTCTTGAAAAGTCAAAAGTGAAGACAATGTTGATTTGTTTCTACGATTCGGAGAGTATTATTTATCGTGAATTCATTCCACCTGGTCAAACGATTACTGCTGGGTTTTATCTTGGTGTTATAAAGCGTTTGCTCAGCCGTATTCGTCGTGTGCGGCTACAATAGCGTGAAAAAGGGAGCTGGCGTTTGTTGTATGATAATGCCCCGTCTCATCGATCGAACTTGATCACGGATTTTTTGATCAAAAATTCCATTTTTGATGGTTTGCAAAAGAAAATCCTTTTTCATCAGGACAATGCATCGTGTCACAAGAGCATTCTGACAATGACTAAAATCCATGAATTAGAGTATGAATTGTTAGAGCATTTACCGTATTCACCAGATTTGGCCCCTAGCAACTTCTATCTGTTTCCAGACCTAAAAAATTCATGCGTGGAAAGCGTTTTTCATCAAATGATGAGGTCATAACAGATGTGGAAGCGCATTTTGCAGCCCTTCCAGATTCTCACTTAAGGGATGGAATTCATAAATTGGAATTCTGTTGGAACAAGTGCATTGATGTTTAGGGAGACTATACTGAATAATAAAGTGTATTTCAAACCATAAAATTGTGTTTTTTTTATCGAACCGCAAAACTTATTGAACAGCCTGGTATATACATGTACATGTATATATCTATATACTACCGTTCAAAAGTTTGGTAACACCTGATTTTTATTAGATTAAAAAAAATACCGTAAATAAATCTTTAAATAAACACGTTATTGTTGAAGTTCATTTATTATTATGACCGTGCTTATAACAATAATGAACAAAATTACTTATTTCTTACCAGTTATTCCTTATCATGAAAATAGACCGGCACACGTGTCTTATGACCACAAAGGTTGCTACACTGCCAATTGTTGATTTCTTAGAATTGGTGGCTGAAAACTTTGTTTTTGTTTTGAATAGAGTTCAATCCTCTAAAATAGGTATAAAATTTCATAAAGTATTATTGTAGTTTTTATTCAAATTACCATAGTGTTTCCAAACTTTTAAACGATAATGTATATATATAATAAAGTTTACTCCTGTATTATCTACATACTGTGTGTACTCTCATTATAACATAACATGAACATCTTCTTTTGGTGGAATAGGACTTTGGAAAGGAAAGGAAAAATAAACATTTTGAGTTAATAATTAAAACTTATTTTTATTTTTTTTCTATTGTGGTGTGCATCTCTCTCTCTCTTTCTCTCTCTCTCTTTTCGCAAAGCTTCTTTGGGCTGGTTGCGTATTGATAGAAGGAGACGGTATTTTATGGCGGTACTTATGTACAAAATCATGTGCTTGCATGTTCCGTATTACCTGGAAGGTCTCTTCTCCAGGTATGTGCTCAGGGGCTCAACCAGGAGACAAACGAGAAGGGGACTCAGAAGGAAACTCGCGATCCCTCTGATGCGCACTATGGCTTGAATACGTTCGTTTCAAGTCCAAGGTAATGTTTTTGATTTTTATGTACCTTACTTACTGTACCGCTCAGTATTGTCTAATTTTTATACTGTATCATTTTTGTATGTTAATACAAATAAATAACATATCAATCTATCTATCTCTCTTCGCGGATCGACACTATTTTACCTCTATAGCAATAACTTAAAGTCAGGATTACAATTACCATATTAAAATAAATTCGTATTACTCTTTGTGATCTGACTTTGACCAACGATTTTAAGAATAACCAGATTTCAATAATAATCTATACGCTTTGCAAAGTAAAGGTAACGCGGGTTTCTATCAATTATCGACTCAATTTAGACGGAGTCCGATTCGACGTTTGAACTCATTACTTTTGCCAGTAGTTGCTTAATATAGTAAATTTTTTATTTATTATTTCTTCAATTTTCTTTCTTTTTTTGAAAATAGTGTGGTGTGTTTGTAAATAGAGAGTGGCGTAATTAGTATGTGTTTCTTACTGGTGACAGTAAGTCCGAAGGCGTCCTCATACATAAAATGCAAAGTTTGCATTTTTATGAGTCACATTAGTCTTAAGCTCGATCGAGAGGTGGTGCGAATGCATTATTTCGTGGGTGAAGGCAATGATTCTGAAATGCATAATTTGTTGATTTGCATTTCGGAATGCGTATGAAAGTGGGTCGTTTAATTTTTCAATGTACATGATTGTGTGAAGATGAAAGGACGCATTTGGTAAATTAAACAATTATAAATTGTCGCAAGACGTGACAAAGCATTAAAAATTAAACTATCTTCATCAATTATTCATATAAATTGAAAATTAATAATGTTCAACAATAATTTTTGAAAATAAATATTCCCACTTGCATTATTCTAGCATCTTTCTTTACGACTTGGCATCTACTAATAGTGCATAGAACTTATAATTTAGAAATGTCTATTATTAACCTGAGGATGACCGGGAGGGGGGGTCAATATATCTATCACCTAGCGCACATCAATATTTTATGTTTTTCAGGCAAAATTTGGTTTGTGAGTAAGGAAAAATAATTTAAAAAAATCCTACAACCAATCATTACTTTAAAAATACTATCTTAAAATCAAATCAATTTTTTTCGCTATGTTAGCCTCTAAGTTAGTATGTTTATACTTTTTGGTACACTAAGTACGAAAAAAAATAGTAAAAAATCCTGAATGTTATCTCGGACTTCAGAAATTATTTTTTCAATATTGAATTTCTTTTTCATATCCCGTACTCCTTTCACTCTTCAGTATTCTTCTTTCAACGTCAAGGGTGCTTTTAAAATTTTTGTTTCAATTCTTTTTATACTCAAATTTATACGAAATTTCAAGAGAGGGTTAAAAAAGAGTGTAAAATGTTCTACGCTGTGCTGGCTTCGCAGCTGACGGAAAGGAGCTTGCGTACTCACGCACTCTCCTGCGAGAATGCAGACGTAGAGAAGCGGTTTCAAGTATAACTTTACCCGTATAACTTGCACAGAGAGAGGGAAGGTAGCGTTAGAACGGCAAAAAAAATATTACTAAGGGCTATGAATTTGGAACGCTTGCGTAAAACGTTACACATCTTTTTCTTAGTGCAGTCTTGAATTTATACAAACTGTACAGCCGAATAATAGAAATATTAAGTAATATATTCTAAAATATCAATTTAAAACTCATGATTTTGAAAAACTTACTCAGAAACTCACTGCGCAACGGCAGAATTTATCGGACAGTAACTCCCTTATAAGATGAATTTTCGGTGTAACGAAATGTGTGCTATTTTATTGGTTTTGATGTATGTATATTTACAAAGTGTCATCATTGTAATGTTCTATCAAAAAAGAGAACCTTATGGGCCGTTATAACAAAGAATTTGTTTTAAATTTTGTATTGCAAATCGAATTTCGTATGCCGAATCATTGAAAATGTTACAAAAAACTTATGGTGAATTGACTTTATTAAAAACATGTGCATAAGAGTGGTACAAGGCATTCAAAAGCAATTAAGATGTGGTGGAAGATTTGCATTAAAAAACAAAGAAAATAAAAGGCTACGTTATGCTTGACGTACGTATGCATTAAGCCCATGTGATTATATCTATATACATAAATATATTAGGTTGCTGCAGATGAAATGGCCGATTTAGTAATAAATTTTTAAACAGCTGTAACTTTTTATAAAGACAATTTATTTAATCAAAATAGGTACCAATAGATGCAACACACTTTTCCCAACGAGATGCAAGTACATTTATTCCAGTTTTGTAGAAGTCCGAGTTTCTGGTTCGAAGAAACTCCTCGAAGGCATTTTTGACAGCAGCTTCATTATTAAATCTTTTTCCTGTCAAAAAGTGATCCAAATGCTTAAACAAATGGTAATCTGTTGGTGAGAAGACTGGTGAATATGGAGGGTGAGGAAGAGTCTCATATCACAACTCGTTTAATTTTTGGACCGTTGTTCTCGATACATGAGGTCGTGCGTTATCATGAAGCAGTATCACTCCATTCCTGTTGACAAGCCTAGGTCGTTGGACTATCAATTTCTGATGCATTTTATCCAGTTGAACACAGTATTTCTCAGCATCGATGGTTTCGCCAGGTTGCAGGAACGAATAGTGGATAACTCCAGCTACAGACCACCAAACAGTTACCATTATTTTCTTTGGATAAAGGCTTGGTTTCGGCATGTGTCTTGGCGCTTCATCGGCATCTAGCCATTAAGTCGATCGGCGACGATTATCGTATAAAATCCACTTTTCATCGCAGGTCACAATTCGGTGCAAGAACGGTTCGTTTTTGTTGCGGGAGAGAAGAGAACTTGAAATCTCCATTCGACACGTCATGTTTTGCTCGGTAAGATCATGCGGAACCCATTTGTCAAGCGTTTTCACTTTTCCAAGTTGTTGCAAGTGGCCGCAAACTGTCGAATTGTGAACGCCTAATTTCTCGGCAAGATCCCTTATGGTTTGGCGAGGGTCGGACTCCACTAATGCACGCAGCTCGTCGTTATCGATCGATGGTCTTGGGTGTCCACGAGGCTCATTTCCAAGGTCCATATCTCCGGATCGAAATTTTTCGAACCACCGCCGAGTGGTTTGTTCGCTAACTGTATCACACCCAAATGCGCTGTTGATATTCCTCGTTGCTTCCATTGCGTTGTGCTCTTATTTGAATTCGTATAGTAAAAGTAGCCGTTTTTGATTCACTTCCATGTTTACTTGCTCTTTTTGTTTTTACGATCACTATGAAGTGCAAAACAGAAATGACTCCATAAACCAAGGTAGCAGTATTTATACTTCAATATGTCATATCATTTGCGCCGCCTTGTGCCAACATAATACACTAAAATTGCAGCCAACTTTATGTCATTGCTAAATCGGCCATTTCATCTGCAGCAGGCTAATATTTACATGCGCACGCAATTTGAACAACGGACGTTAAGTGTCATAATTTGATCTTATATAGTCTATAACTTTCCTTAATAATCGGGATATCTACCACAAAAACAATTTTTCAAATTAGACTGATGGTTTTAATTCTTAAGCTATAAATATAATATATTTAAAATTAAAATGAATTAAATAAAATTAAATAAATCATTTAAAATAATATAATAAATAAATGCGTACTTAAATGAACTTTTACAAATAGATCATTTCCACGATTTAAAATGTAAAGGCAATATTCTAAAACAGTTATATTTCCAGTTGAGAAAAATTAGAATGAAAATAATTGTCATACTTTCAGAAAAATTGGTCTATATTTTAAGTTGTATTTCTCTTATTAAAAAAAAAGAAGAAAACTTTGGATAATAATAGCTGCACCATTAGAAAAAGCGGAAAATATTTTTCAATTTTTTTTTGATAAAGCGATTTTATTTTTAGCGATTTAAACAAAATGTTTCATAGGAAAAATGTGCGGCAAGCCTCAAGTGATCCGCTTTTCACGGACGCTTGCAAATCTATTATACGTAACTCCAGAAAAAACTCTATATATAAGTTTTAACTCATACTTTTACAGTAAAACAGAAACATTTTAAAGGATACAGTCGTACAAGAAGATTTTAAGGCTATTGACAAAATCTTAATCATAAACTTTACGTTATACTTAAAATTCATTTTAAGATGAAATGAATTTTTTCTAATCAAAAAAATTGCCATTTGGTTATATAGCCAAACAAAAAGGACAAATCAGTCTCAAACTATATAGATATTCTGTAATAGCTGTTTAAAGAGTTGAAGTATACTTTCTTCTAAATCTGAAAAATTCGTGAAAGTGTATGTTTATAACATAAATATCTGCGATTTTATCCTAATGTTTTGAAGTTCAATTATGGCTATGAAGAAATTTTAAATTGTTTATTAGGTTTTTAGATCAGGAACCCATAAAATGGCCAACTTCTGAAACACTGTTTGTTTGTTTCTTTTGCACTTTTTTGATTGCTGGAGTTAAAATAATAATTTTTAGTTTGTGTTACATACGGAGGAACACGCATACACTAAAATTTTAATATTTATTTTAATGCGGAACCACTAATCCGTTATGTACGGGCCCGCTCGCGCATCGCGAACTGAAAATGATCTTATTGTTACGACTTACGGGTATTCTCGAAGACATCTCTGCCACATCGGATAGGGGAACACCCGGACATGACATAGGGGGAAACCAAACAAGTATAAATTTATTGCGAATCATAATTAAACTCTTACCTGCAACTAGTAGTTGTTCCTGGACCTTTGAAGTCTGCTTTGGATCCCTGCGTGAAAGAGAGATAAGTTGGAGGAATCGAGGGCAAATCAATAAACAAATACCAATCTCCTCTGTACAGCTTCTCCTTGTTTTACAAATATATTTATCTATACTATTCGATTTACACTCTAAGTCACTGTACTTTCACACAGCATGGCACACCTTTACACACTGAAAATCTACGATAAAACTGATACAACAACAAAAAATGATCACTCGATCTATGTCCAAATCGAAAAGAAAAAGTCTTCCTTAAAAACTCTTAAATCAAAGAGATTCTCATTCAAATGACGTGCGGCCGAAAAAACTTTCTTCAAACAACTCTCAAAACTCCGCCCCCCCCCCCCCCGAAAACTAACTCACGGGCCCGCTCTTCTCCAATACTTAAAGATTCGATCGCGGACACATCGTGGAAATTTTTGCTTGTCAGGCATCAGCATGAGTCTTTTTAGACTTCCAAGTCTTCCCCACGTCTTCCAACAAAAATACAAATTTGGTATATTTATTTGTCTAAATGTGTGTGCCAAGAGGAGTTGCGTTACATGGGTCTTTATACATGTATTGCAAAACTTGTGACGGAAAGTCCGTCATAGGTCGTCGACGAAGAATGTAATGTTTACATTCTTGCTCTACTGTCGCCGGGTTGCCGGTTAGGGAAAGCCCGCTTAGCAGGACTTTTCGGAAAGCCGGCAACGTTCGAAAATCACATGATTTTCAAACACGCGGCGACGATCGGGAAGAATTTCGGCGAGCCGCGAGTGAAGGAGAGAGGAGAGCAAGCGCAACAAGCAGTTACGCTGTGCTCTCCTTCGAGAGAGTTTTGCTACGCGCTCCCGCGAGGACGGAGAGATAAATCCCGTGGTTGAACTTAGTTTTGTTCCTCTTTAATTAGAGTGAGCGTCGTGAGTGAAGCCAGAGGTGAAGGTGTGCGAGAGAGAGTGAGGAAGATGTCGAGAGAGCAGTGCGAGCAAAGAGAGCAAAGACGAGAAGCTACAGCAAGGAAGTTAGACAGGGGACGAGGAGAGCAGGTGTCAGCGGGCGGTGACTTGAGGTTGCCACCGCGACTTCTGCAGCCGAGGTTGAGAAGGAAGCCGTCGACGAACGGGCAGGCTATTCCCGAGGTCCAGCAGCTCTTCTCCGGGGGAGAAGCAGCCGGAGACAAGGATCGCGGCAAGGAGTAGAGCAGCCAGGCGTTCAACGACGAGCGGACGAGTCACCGAGACACCTATTGTAAGTGTCTTCATTTGTCCGATGGTAATAAGAGAGAGAGGGAGAGAGGGAGACAGGGAGAGAGGGAGACAGGGAGAGAGGGAGAGAGGGAGAGAGGGAGAGAGGGAGAGAGGGAGAGAGGGAGAGAGGGAGAGAGGGAGAGAGGGAGAGAGGGAGAAAGGGAGAGAGGGAGAGAGGGAGAGAGGGAGAGAGAGAGAGGGAGAGAGGGAGAGGGAGAGAGCAAGGGTGAGTGATGGCGAGTTCGCGTAGTGAGGGTGGCGAGGAATTGCCACTTCCCTGCCGTAGGGAAGCGATAGGCCTCGGTCGGCTGGAGAAACAGTCGCGGGCGGCCGGCCTGCATTTTCAGGGTAGAATCTCGTGCATATCCGAGTGTGCGGGAGAGAGACGGCGCAAGCGTGCGCTGCTGTGTGAGAGAGTAAGTGAGAGAGAGAGAGCGAGGGAGCATTTATAATTAATTTAGTAAATTTATTTTATGCAAAGTCTACAGGGCGCACGCAGTCATTTCGGCTACGACGTGGTGCCCTCGTCACAAACTATAATTCTCAAATAATTGGGAGTGCAAATTAATTCGGTCCACTTTTTTGCGGTCAAAAATGCAGTTATTTTGTAATAAAAAGAATTAGAAGATTAATCAAAGTATAGACCATCGCTAGTTACTACTTTTTCCCACCTCTCATGCAATTTTCGAATTCCATCTCGGAAAGTATCTCCTCTTTTGAGGTGATCCAAGTTAGGAGCCCATTTTTGATTTCTGCGAAAGAAGTGAACCCATGACCTGCCAGATTGTGCTGCATCCCTGGGAACAACCAGTAATCAGAAGGAGCAATGTTCGGAGAATACGGTGGCTACGGCAAAATATCCCACTGGAGCGTTTCCAAATATTTTTTCACGACCTGAAGCGACATGAGGCCGAGCGTTGTCATGCAGAAAAATAACTTTTGTCATATCTTTCCTTGTATTCCGGCCGTTTTTCTTGTAATGCACGGCTTAAACGAATTAATTGCAGCCTATACCAATCGGCCGTTATGTTATCGCCAGATTGTTGCAGCTCATAGTACACAACACTTTTTTGGTCCCACCACATACACAACATGATTTTCGAACCATGAATATTCGGCTTTGGTATCGATGTTGAGGTCGATGGCAACGATTGACCGGGCATAGCGTAGTATTTACTTCTTGGGGTCATAGAGTATTCATTTTTCATTCCCAGAAACAATTATTTATAAAAAACCCTTTCTTTGTTGCCTTTGAATCAGCTGCTCGCAACAGAAAAATCGCCTGTCAGTGTCTCGGATTCAGTTCATAAGGTACCCAATTGCCTTGTTTTTCAATCATTCCCATGGATTCCAATCGTACAGAAACTGCTTGTTGAATCATTTCCAATGATTCTGCAAGCTCCTACTAGGTTTTACTCGGATATTCATCGAGTAATGCCTCCAACTTTATGTCTTCGAATTTTTCGGCTGTTCAGAGCAAGGCTTGTCTTCAACGCTGAAATCTCTATTTTTAAAACGTCGAAACCATTCCCTACAAGACTTATCAGTTGGAGCATTGTCACCATAAACTTCCATAAGCATTCGATGCGCTTCAACTGCACTTTTCTTCAAATTAAAACAGAAAACTAAAACCTCCTGCAAATGCTGCTTAGTCAATACTAAATTGGACATATTTAACACAGTTGAAAACAAGATTTTTTTATGAAACTCAAAGCGATATAAACTGAATACTATTAACAAATGTCTAACCTCTTTGAAACTACCGACTTCAGCTGTTACTATTAAATATTCATAATAGTCACAGCCATCTTTTGAAAACGGACCGAACTAATTTGTACTTCCAATATAAGAATAATGTTATTCTTGTTGTTTCCTGGATTTTTCCATAGGAATTAACTTGCAGTATTGTTGCAAGCATTACACTTTTTTTAATGGAACCAATACATTGCCGTATAGAGACGTTCCATTGCATAGAGCGTGTAGCGTCACCATACATTACAGTATTCATTGATCGTTGTATATTGCATATTTGTTTTTATTTGTACAGTATTTAATTTTAATTAATAGTAATTAATTTTAATTCCAATTTTAATTTTAATTTAATCAATTTTATTTTGACTTAAATTTTTACGTCACGTAACAGTTTGAAATACTTCTAAAAATACAAATAATTACTTCTTCTTGATTTTTTGAATTAAAAATTACATTAATAAAATCATTCATACTGTAATTTTCGCTTTCATAAACATGCTAACTAGGATTTAATTTAACATATACATATTGGAATTATTCTAATTATTGAATTTTTTGTTGCCATTACCATCAAGTTTGAAATAATTATAGATGAATTCTTTTTCTTTCATGTGTGCAGAACATATGCGCTTTCCATTCGATACGAATATTTTCAGTTTCTTTTAATACCAAAACGATAAAACTATAAGAAAAGACTAGTCTTAGTTAACGCTTATTTGTTTACGTTCAAAACATTTAATAATTAGAATAATTTGAATACTTATTTTTTATTATATAATTATTAATAAGCTTGTTTGTGCATGTGCAAATAAGTTTTATTACGCTATTCATAACGGAGAGATTTAATTTGGTGTTACCGCGACAATACCGCGACCAGTTATAACTGACAAAATTTTTTTGTTTAGGAAAAATTATATGTTAAATCAGCATAATATTAATATACTCGAATTCTTTTCATATTGATAAGATTTAAATTCAATTTAGAGACCATTCAAATATCTTACTTGAAGTAAGTGAACAGAAAAATTACAGTGGACGATTCTATTTTTGCAATTCTTAATTCAAATTGTTACTTTTATAAATAAATGAATATTATATATATTGTAACGGGTATAGTGGGGATACGATCGTTGATGACGCAGGATCTTTTTTCGATCCTGCTTTAAACTTACGTGTGAGGGGCCTTGCCTAAGGCCCCACGGCCGGTGATGCTCCCACCGGGCTTGGCTGCTCAGAATGTGTGCTAACAATCGGTTGGTACACCCGCGGAGGCGGCAGTATTCGGGATAGGGAAGCTGTAAGGAACCGATAAATAAAAATGCACCTATTACGTGCAAATAACTTATTTAATGTTTCAATTAAAACAAAAACATACAAAATTACAATAAGTCTCGCGTAGAGGTCTGTTCGGGTAACGAGCAATTAGTATTGCCTAACGCGCAATACTAATTTGCTGCGTGTGCACTGCGCATGCGCACCCTCTTTGATTCGCGCGGCTACAGACACATGTGTAGTCTATGGACGACCGATATAGAGAGAGCAGTTCTCCCTCTGTACTGTCGTAGTCTATGACTAGACGATTGAGCGTGGTTCTCTCACTCGTCTACTCAGTCTATGGTTGAGCGAGAGAGCTCGGTCCTCTCGCTCAACTGCGTGCTTAATGCTTGTACGGGTGAGAGTGGCTTTCTCTCACTCGTATAACTATTCTACGGTCGCGCGAGTGAGATCGGCTCTCTCACTCGCACTTGCACGGCCTATACGAATTCGATCTAATGCGGTCTTACGCGGTTAATGGAAAATTGATGTCTGGCACGATCGTGCACATGCTCAGGGAATAATTGAAGGCCTGGATGCAATAAGGGGATTAACGCTCGAAATCGTGTAAAAGTATTGTCCAGATAACGAAATTTTCAAAATTGACAAATCAATTTTTAAAAAATACTAGCTTAAAGGTAAAGAAAAGGGGAATTTTTTCCCGAAAGGAATTTTTTAACGACTCTTTTCTTTAAAAAAAAATTTAAAAACCAAAAACTTTCTACCGAATATTTTGTCTATTTATAATAGTTTTATAAAACATAAATCGCTGTAACTTGATCAAAATGGTTGAAATTTTTTTAAACTTGGCAGAAATACGCAAAATATTTTAGCGTTGCCGATGACTCAATTAAAAATTCTATAAATAATTTTTGTTAATAATTATTTAATTTCAAGTACGTAAGTCTCGTTAATAACGTTTTTTTAGCTTCAACGAAAAAAAGTATCGAGGGAAGTTCAAGTTACAAAAAACTTCAAGCGAGATATTTGTTCGTCTATATGTATTTGAAGCAGTTTTTGACAAAATTTAAAATCAATTAAACAATAAATGGCTAAGATAGAGCGTTGTTAATAAAAACGCGCGCTAGCAGCAATTTTAGCGCAGTGTAAGCTCAGCATGCAGCGTTTACGTATTATGCTCATACTATTACCTTTACGTATTAAGCAGCGCGCGTTTTTATTAACAACGCTCTTTCTTAGCCATTTATTGTTTAATTGATTTTAAATTTTGTCAAAAACTGCTTCAAACATAGATGAATAAATATCTCGCTTGAAGTTTTTTGTAGCTTGAACTTCCCTGGATACTTTTTCTCGTTGAAGCTAAGAAAACGTGATTAACGAGACTTACGTACTTAAAATTAAATAATTATTAACAAAAATTATTTATAGAATTTTTAATTAATCCATCGGCAACGCTGAAATATTTTGCGTATTTCTGCCAAGTTTCAAAAAATTTTAACCATATTTGACCGAGTTACAGCGATTTATGTTTTATAAAACTATTAAAAATAGACAACATTTTTGGTTTTTAATTTTTTTTTTTTTAAAAAAAAGTCGTTAAAAAATTCCTTCCGGGAAAAAATTCTCCTATTCATTACCTACAAGCTAGTATTGTTTAAAAATTGATTTGTCCATTTTGAAAATTTCTATTTAATAATGCAGAATACGATGCAAATAGTAATTTTTTAGATATCTTTGGGTTACTAAAAATTGTGACTTCTTTCTGACATAGAAGTATTGGAAATGATTTTACAGTCTGTCAAGTAAAAGCGTGGTCGTGTTAATTTATAAAAAAATTTATTTGATGAAACTTTCATATTTATATATACATTGTACACATTACAAACAATGATGCAATTTGGTCAATAATGTGTCCAGTCACCACCGGCGTCGATAATTGCCTGACATCTCCGAGGCATGGTTTCTACTAATTTGACGGCGTATTCTAGTGGCAAGGATCTCCAGATCCGACGAATTTCGTGAGACTACTGCTTCAAAGTGTATGTGCGTCTTCCACGAAGCTTCCGTTTAATATATGCCCACACATTTTCAATAGGGTTTGCATCGGGCGACTGCGACGGCCAATCCAATGTAACGATGCCAGATTGAGTCTTCCAATGAGTACAGAGCTTGCTGCGGTGTTTAGGATCGTTGTCCTCCTGCAGAATCCAATCTTCATTTTTTGTGATGAACCATCGTTTGGCAGATGGCAGTAAAGCCTTTTTGTAGATTTTTATCATTTTCTCGGCATTTAGGTCGTCAGTAAAGAGGTGCAAAGTGCCAAATTCCTGCTTTGAGAAGCAGCCCCAAAGATGCATCTTTATTCCATGTTTTACGGTCCGCTGAACAAGCCTATTGGTGGAAGTTGACCAGGCTCGCGTAAGGACAGAACGTGCCCATATAGAACATTCATCAGTAAAAATGACATTTTCAAAATCTCTATCAATATTCTCATGCGCCCAAGCGAGTCGCAGAGGCTTCTTCATTGTGTTGCGCCATTTCAGATGATGAGTACGAAGATGGGTTCGGATAGTTTCGTAGGATGTATCTAAACCTTTTGCCATTAATTTTGCTTGTCCTTGCCGCAGTGTTAAAGCAGGATTCCGCGAAAATAGATTCACTATTCTTTTTTCATCTTTTTTGTTCACTTTTCCTATCGAGCCACGTTCTGGTAAATCATCGACATTTTTAGCCACTTTATATCGCTGTATCCACTCCTGTACAAATGCCTTCGACTTTCTCATATATTTAGCAGCCGCTGATTGCGACATTTTGGGACCTTTCGGGTGGATGCAAAGGAACACAGCCTCGTAGCGCGACGCGTACTTAGCACTCATGGCGTTTAACGTGATTCTCTTTCAAAAGATCAACGACAACTGAATCTTTGTTGACAATGCATCAAGGACAAAGCTTCTCTCTATCGGCTCGCGAAAGAATTAGAGCGAAATCTTTCATTACCTGTCGGTGAAGTCGACCACGCTCTTACTTGACAGACTGTAGGGTGTTTCAGGTTAAAAATTATTATTTTAATTCCGGTATTCAAAAGAAAAAGAAAAAAGTAGTGCTTAAAAGTTGACTATTTTATGGGTTCTCAATCTAAAAGTTTAATGAATAATTTGAAGTTTCGTCATGGCCATAATTAAATTTCAAAACATCTGTAAAAAATCACAGATATAAATGTTATAAAAATACACTTTCATGAATTTTTTCAGATTTTTTAAAGTTAAATTACGCCTAAAAAAATCATGTAATACATTTTAACGTATTTCTCTTCAAATTAAACTTTTGGGGGAATAAAAACTTAGAAGAACGTATATCTCAACACAACTCTTTGAGTTACTACAATGGAATATCTACATCGTTGGGGACCGATTTTTCTTTTTTGTTCGGCTATAACCTTTATGTTGAGAACTTAAAGGTTTGTAAACTTACATTTGCTATAAGAATTATGGTTTAATAAAATCACTTCACCTCAGAATGATATTTAAATATAATGTAAAGTTTTTGATCAAGATATTGTCAATAGCCTATCTTAAAATCAAACAATTTTTATCCTGAAAAATTTTCTAACTACTTTCATTTTAAATTATTAGTTCATAGACATTAATATCATTTATTGTAATAAACTTTAAAGTAAAAACAATACTTTTTCCAAACATAACATTTTTTTCGTAAACTAATTTTCATTTTATTTTTTCGTAGCCAAATTTGTATCCAACTGTCGGTTTACAAACACCGGGTGAAGTAGTTGATGCTAATTTCGGACAAGCTCCATTTGTATTTGATATAGCAGATATGATAACTGAATTACGTATTCGCACGCGAATGCAAATTATTAATTATCCTTTATTTGATCATGGCCAAGGACAATGGCAAAATATATTACATAAGTAAGTAAAAGTTGATTGAACTATAAATAACGCATTATTTTCATTTTACTAAATAAATTAATATTTATTTAAGATTAATAGAGTCCACAATATCAATAACATATTCTAAAATATTCTTAACTTTTTAAAAGCTTAAATATTTTGTATATAATTTTTTTAATGTTGCCGTAAAACTTACAGGTTAAAATCTTTAGCGAAATTCTCGAATTACAATAGTTTAATTCATTTTACTATTGATTACTTTCGTTTTAAACGAAATAATTATCATTATTGTTATATTAGACACCTATTGTGAAAGAATATTATTAGTTTATCTAAAATATAATAAAGAAATTAATTTTTTTGAGCACCTGTGGCAGAAATTTTATTGTAGATGATTTCAAACTAAAAAACAATCTAATAAATCAATCTGACAATCTGATACGGGTCTCATATACTATAATTACTACTATGATCAAAAAATAAGACCAATTTTTTTTTTTGAATTCTTCTTTTATTCTTTTAAATCTATTTTGTTGCCTTCAAAGTAGTCCCTGCTCGACACAATACACTTATGCTAACGTTTTTTTCCAATCCTCGAAACAATCAGAAAAGTCTTTTTCCGGAATTGCCTTCAATTGACGCAGTGATTCACGTTTAATCTCCCCAATCGAGTCAAAATGATGTCCCCGGAGTGGTCTTTTGAGTTTATTTAACAGCCAGAAGTAATGAATATATTGACATAAAATTTGACACAGATGTCTCTTACAGTGCTACCAACTCAAAAAAAAAGGCTCGTCAAATCGATAAAACCCGCGAAATATAAATTGAAAATTGGTCTTACTTCTTGATCATAGTAGTATGTATATCAACCCCATTTACCTCTCTATTCTAAACGAAATCAACAACAAAAATCACTAGTCTCAGATCAAGTTAGTAATATATGTACCTAGATACTATCTCACATAAGAGGAAAAATAGATATCGATATAAATAACCACACGGTGATTTAAGCAAATCATACCCCGAAAGAAAAAAGAAGTACAAAGACCAACACATATATATGACCGATACTTGTAAGACCAAATAACCAGACCCAACTACAATTATGTTCGAGACCGTAAATCCTTCTGAACTGAAATGGTTAAGGGGAACGGCCGACTTATAATACACAAGGAGCCAAAGATAACACAGATGAATCCATCCGAGTTGTAGTTACAACGATGGCATCAAGCATTAACTTGAAGAACCCTATTCAAGGATTAAAAACCTTTAATGGTTACAATAGACCACTCATAGATTTTTTGATAGAGATGAGGAACGGGGCCGCCCAATTGTAAGAGAATCAACAAGAAAATTATATAAACTATGTACTTGTATAATAGGAAGAAGAAGCCCGAGACAGTATATATGAATATGCGTTTAGAGACGTAGAGTCTTCTATAAAGCATTTAAAAGAGCGATTCTCGCCCGGGAAGGACTACTCATACTATTCAGAAAAATACGTAATATAACAATGAAAAGAGGAGACTCAGTCGTGGTGTTTTATGATAGACTGAACAGACTATTAATGGGAGCTCGAAGAGTGTTAAGACAACCTGGCGTGACCTCACAACAAATAACTGAACGGATTAAACTTTTAGAAGAAGTAGCATTATTAATGTTCAAAAAGGGGCTACCGGCAGACATTACCACTACTGTGCATAGTCAACGGCCCGCTAATTTAAATGAGGCGTACCAAGCCGCTGTGAATTGAAAAATCTAATGAAAAAGCACATCTTGCCAGGCGCTAAACCTAACCATAGACGAATTGAAGAATATGAAGAAGATCATGAGTTATCAGAATCATTTAACCGCAGAAACGATAGATTTTATCCAAAAGACCGAGGCAGCATAAACTATAGACCGAACGACCGGGGTACAGTCGTAAAAATGTCCGACTCATAAAAAAGGAAACCCCACCACAAGGAGTCTGGACTAACAGAAGGACCAACTATAATTTAGATAGACGATATGCGCCGATGCGGTAAAACAACCGAGTGGAATACCCTCAACAAAGAAATCACCATTCAACGTATTACTTTCCGCCTGTAAGAAATTATCAAAATCCTAATGGACCCCCAGAGCAAGACCAACGGAATAGCAGAGACGGATACTATAATCAATATAATAAAGAATTACGTTTACATAACCCTGTGATAAGTAATCATTGACCGAAATATTCGACTTACTAGCCATGCTACTACAATAATAGGTATAGCGGAAGCAATTACAGAACACGAACCAATTATAGTGGATCATAGAATCAAACCTCAGCAGGGCAACCATGGCCAAATGAATCTTGGAAAACGCCACCGAATCCTTTCTTTCAGGAATCAAGACTGTCAGAGGATAATTTAATTCATCAAGAGCTCGTCACGAGACCGCGATGACGAGCCAAAGCCCATACAATTCCAGATCGGTTCTATATACGAGGAGGTAAGAGCCCCCAACCACGGGAATTGGCTCTTGAGGACAAATCTTACTGGTCCAGAACAGGATACAGGAACCGTTAGATAAATTGCTACGTGTACAGGACCTTGAGAAGAAGATTCAAGAGATGACGTATCAACAATCATAAGGCTTCGAATCATGATACGAGGTGTGGCAGATAAGTAATGAGACTAGCGACACTGCAAGCGATCTGGTAACAGCGCAGGATGTATCACTACCCTCCCATAGCTCAGTGCGAGTTTCAACTTCTTCCGTTAACTACGTGATTTTTCTGACTGCTATTAGTGAAGTTGAATTTGGAGAAACATTGTGCTATTAAATTTTGTGTTAAGCTTGAAAAATTGGCAAGTGTAACGTTTGAGAAGTTAAAACAGGCCTATGGGGAACATTCTTTATTCCGAGTTCAAGTTTTTTGCTGGCACAAATCATTTTAGAAAAGCAAAGAACACGTTAATGATGAACACTGTTCAGGGAGGCCTTCAACTTCGAAAACCGACGAAAACATCGAACGTGTGAACACTCTTATGAGATCAGACCGTCGTTTAGCATTAAGAATGTTAAATGAACAATTAAATTTAAACAGATTTACCGTTAATCAAATTTTGACTGAACATTTGCACATGCAAAAGTTCTGTGCCAAAATGGTGCCGAAAAACTTCACAATTGAGCAGGAAGACAATCGAAAAACCAAGTGTCTTGATCTTCTCGACAGAATCGCTAATGAGCAAGATTTTTTAAGTCGTGTGATCACAGGTGATGAATCAAGAATTTTTAATACGATCCTAAAACCAAGAGGCAAAGTGAGGAGTGGCACACTGCGAGCTCTCCTCGACCAAAGAAAGCTTGAATGAGCAATTTGAAGATCAAATCAATGCTGATTTGTTTTCTTGACAGAAGAGAAACTGTCCACAAAGAATTTGTTCCTTTAGGACAAACTGTCAACCAAGTTTTTTATAAAAACATCCTTAAAAGGTTCAAAAAAAGGGTCATTCGCGTGAGACCAGACATTGCAGACAAATGGATGCTCCATCATGACAATGCCCCATGTCACACTGACCTCTCCATCACAGAACTTTTGACCTCAAAAGGGATTCCTGTGGTTCCTCTGTCCCCCTATTCACCTGACCTTAGCCCCCGTGACTTTTTCCTTCTTCCTAAACTAAAAAATGTCCTCAGAAGACGTCATTTCGGGACTTCGGAAAACATCCAAAGGAGTGCAACGGACATGATGAAGACTATACCGGTTGAAGGCTTGCAGCGCTCCTACCAAAAGTGAAAACAACGTCTCCATCGGTGTGTAACTGCCCAAGAGAACTACTTTGAAGGAGATAACATTGATGTTCGGAAAAAATAAAAACTTCGATAAATAAAAAATCAGTCTCATTACTTTTCTGCCATATCTCGTAGATAAAGGAGCTTCGGTTAATTTAATTAAACTTAGTTCCGTGAACTCTGATCTTCATATTGATGTACGCGACATAGGCACGCTAGGCGGCATTACGTATGAGACCATAAAAACCTTAGGTATCGCTTATTTAGCTATACAGGAATGGCCGGCAAAATTCGACGTTGTGACAAATGATTTCAAAATCAACCAGCATGGAATAATTGAACGAAGTTACTTAAAAAAGGAGAAAGCCGTTATCTTATATTATAACAAGGCACTTATGATAAGTGGGGATGTTATGCATCCCATACCGTTCTAATCGATAAGCAAATAATATAAGCAAGAGACCAGAAGGATATACCAGGTGTATTCAGAAAATAACGGGAACTTCTAACTTTGTGGATTTGGAGAGTCTGATTGTTAAAATTTTTTTTATTATGTTGGCACATATACCCCTGATGTATAATACAATTTTTAGCTGTATTCATTGTTTACTCTTTCAGTGGCAGCTGCTAAGTTTGGACGTGTTTTTATGAGCTCAGCGATTTTTGTTTGATAAAAAAAATGGACAAAGAATTATCAAATTTTGCGTAAAAAATAAAATAAAGCGTAACAAAGTGTGTGAAATGTTAATAAAGGCCTACGGTGAGTCCGCTATGAGTAAAACAAGGTTTTGCAAATGGTATGACGAACGCCCTGGACGCCCAAGCACATCAACAACCGATGAAAAAGTGGAAAAAGTGAAAGAAATGGTTTGGAACGATCGCCGAATCACAATCAGAGAAGTCGCTAATGAAGTTGGCATATCGATTGGCTCACGCCATAAAATTTTTTCGAACGTTTTGGGTATGAAACGCGTGGCAGCAAAATTTGTTCCAAAATTGTTGAATTTTGAACAAAAATAGCAGCGAATGAAAGTTGCTCAGAAGTCACTAAATGAAATCAACAACGATGCAGAATTGCTGAAATGCGTTATAACAGGTGATGAAACATAGGTTTACGGATATTACGTCGAAACTAAGGCTCAATCGTCCCAGTGGAGGTATTCTGGATCGCTAAGACTGAAAAAGGCTCAACAAGTGCGGTCGAACGTTAAGGTTATGCTCACTGTGTTCTTTGATTTTAATGGCATAGTGCATCATAAATTCTTGCCACGAGGTCAAACGGTCAATAAGAAGTACTATCCACAAGTTCATCGCCGTTTGCGTGAAGCGATCCGAAAAAACGCCCGGATTTGTGGCAAAACAGTTCATGGCTTTTGCACCACGATAATGCACCTGCTCACACTTCATTGCTTGCTCGTGAATTTTTGGCCAAAAACAATACTGTAACGATGACCCAGCCTCCATATTCACCAGACTTGGCTACGTGTGACTTCTTCTATTTCCAAAAATAAAGAAGACCTCAAAGGGCCGTCGTTTTACAAGCATAGATGACATTAAAAGCGCATCGCTGAAAGAGCTAAAGGCTACCCCAAAGATCAAGTTTCAGAAGTGTTTCGAGGATTGGAAGAAGCGCTGGCACAAGTGCATAATATCTAATAGGGACTACTTTAATGGCGACAACATTAACGTAGACGAATAAATAAATACTTCTTTCAAAAAACGAAAATTTCCGTTATTTTCTGAACACACCTCGTACAACACAAGAGACCTTTGCTCGGAGTATAATGACTTATCCGAGACATTCATGAATAAATTATTCATGGAAAACCAAGAAGATCCAGACCAATCGACCATCAATCAAGAGAAATTTACAAATAAATATATACTTAACGGAAAAATCAGACAAGTACTCCAGATAAATATTAAACCCAGTGAGTTAAAAGAAGGATATTTGCTTATGTTAGAATTCAACAACGTCCAAACATATATAGGAGAAGAAATAGTATAAAATGACTACAATACTTATTAGGTGATGGCATTAAACACCTTGGAAGAAGTCATCTGTGTAAATATAGACCCCGTATAAATTCTACCTTTTGAATATACTGCCCCTGAATTTGACCCTGATACCGACATCAAGCCGGAACCTCCATCCAATAGAATAACTCAATGATTGAAACGAACCAATTCACTCAAAACTTTAATTCAAGTGTGCCACCTTAATCAAAAGGAGAAGAAAAGGCTGAATCAAATAATAGACGAATGCTGCGATGTACCAGGCTGTTCAATAAGTTTTGCGGTTCGATAAGAAAAACACAATTTTATGGTTTGAAATACACTTTATTATTCAGTATAGTCTCTCTGAACATCTATACACTTGTTCCAACGAGATTCCAATTTATGAATTCCATCCCTGAAATTAGAATCTGGAAAGGCTGCAAAATACGCTTCCAAATCTGTTATGACCTCATCATTTGATGAAAAACGCTTTCCACGCATGAATTTTTTCAGGTCTGGAAACAGATGAAAGTCGCTTAGGGCTAAATCTGGTGAATACGGTGGATGCTCCAACAATTCGAACTTTAATTCATGGATTTTAGTCATTGTCAAAATGCTCTTGTGACACGGTGTATTGTCCTGATGAAAAAGGATTTTTTTCTTCTGCAAACCGTGTCTTTTTTCACGAATTTTTTCCTTCAGCTGGTCTAAAAGGTTACAATAATATTCAAAATTTATTGTTTTACTAGTTTGCAAGTAATCCACAAATAAAATTCCTTTCGCATCCCAAAAAACTGATGCTAACACCTTCTTGGCCGATTTCTAGACATGAACTCGTTTTAGAGCCGAAGAATCACGTTCAAACCTCTCTTTAGCTTCTTGTTTTGATTCAGGATCATAGTGATAGACTCAAGTCTCATCCATAGTGATGAATCGACGCACAAAATCCACTTTATCTTTTCGAAACCGCTCTAAATGTTGCTGAGAAAGTCGTATTCGAATGTGTTTTTGTTCTATTGTTAGCGAATGCGGCACCCATTGTGCACACAGCTTTCTGAAACCGAATACTTCAGTCAAAATATTGCTTACACTACCCAATAAGATGCCTAGGGCTTCTACTAAATCTCTTCTAGTCACTCGACGATTTTTCAATACGATGTCCTGTATTTATTCTACGATTTCTGGTGTTGTTGCTGTTTTTGGACGTCCTTGACGTGGATCGTCTTCAAGGCTTGTACGACTACGTTTAAATTCAGCAACCCATCTTTCTACTGTACTAATTGAAGGCGAAGAGTCCTTATATACTTTCAACATTCGTTCATAAATTTCCTTTGCTTTTAAACTTTCCAAAAATAAAAATTCAATCACTGCACGATACTTGATTTTTTCCATTGTAAAAAAATACAGTGTCACGTCGATACTAAATGGCTTGTAAACAAAGAATGAATTGACAAATGAAAATGAAACTTCACATGCGTTCATATGAAGAGTGTACCAACATAACAAAAAAAAATTTAGGCTAGTAGCAACACCCTCTTTTATCGAACCGCAAAATGCATTGAACAGCCTGGTATATATACATACAGGGTGCGTACGGTATTTGAGGACATGCATAAATGTGACTATAACTTCGCGAATTTTTTTTTTTATTTTTTTTCCTTTTCAGATAAGAAATGGCGGACTACAACATCACTCAAGAAATGAAGAGACATGCTTTCATCGTCGCTATATTCGCGAACCATACAGATTTAGAGATCTCTAATTTTTTTAATTGCGCCCGTTCATTCGTGCATAAGGTTTGCCGTGAATTGGAAGCATCAGGAGGCGATACAGAATCGGTTGCAAAACGCAAAAAGCACGTACAACGTTCCGACACTGTCCGATCTGCAGGATTTTTAGAGCAAGTGCAAGCGATCATAGACAAGGACCCTTCAAAATTAATGAGGGTCCCTGCGAGTGAGCTATATGTTTCTGAGCGCCTTATTCGTAGAGTTGTCCACGAAGACCTTCGGTATAAGTCTTACGTCATGCGCAGAGGACAGTTCATATCGGAACGAACACGGGTACAGAGAGTTCTCCGATCAAAACGTCTTTTGAACAAAATCAAACACCCTGAGGCACCCAAAATGTTATGGTTTTTTTCCGACGAAAAAAATTTTGACCAAGATCAAAAGACCAATCGCAGAAATGACAGATGGCTAGGTTCAAATCCTACGGAGGTTCCTGTTGTTATGCACACAAAATTTCTAGCCACTGTTATGGTTTGAGGTGTTGTCAGCAACGAAGGACATAATATGCCACCACACTTTTTTACTCAAGGACTTCGAGTGAACTCTGCTGCATGCATCAAGGTTTTGGAGACGGTGGTGAAACCCTGGATAGACAATGTAAGCGGAGGCAGACCATACATTTTTCAACAAGACTCTGCTCCTTCACATAAAGCGATGGCGACACAAGATTGGACGGCCGAAAATTTTCATGACCACATAACGCCGAACCTATGGCCACCTAGCTCCCCAGACCTTAATCCCTTGGATTATTACGTATGGGGCGTAGTTGTGCGTGAGACCAATAAGCGTTCTCATAACACCACTTCTTGGCTGAAGACTGCTATTAATGCCGTTATGGTCAATATGAACAAGGAGCATTTGATTCGGGCATGTAATCGTTTCCGGACCCAGATTGAAGAGGTTATTGCTGCTAATGGCTATTTGATTGAATAACTTTATAGCCATATATTAATTTAACGTTGCATAAAAAATTCCTAAAATTTCATTAAATTTTATTAAAAATACAAGCTAATTAATTTTACTCTCAAGTTGTCCTCAAATACCGTACGCACCCTGTGTGTATATATATATATATATATATATATATATATATATATATATATATTTGATATTAAATTCGCTTTCATTTAGCTTAAATTAAAATACAAGATAAAGGAAAATATAAGGTAAATGAAAATATAAAAACGTAGAAGATACATTATCGATGATAAACCTACTTAAAATAATTAACACGTCCAAAATAAAATAAATTACGTGCCGGTGCATTGTTAGGGAGGGTTTAAAGATCGGGTAATTTGCATATCTTATTTTTGCTTACGGATGGCTCAAGCGTTTAAATTTTTTATATATAAGAATATTGTGTGTCTAACGGACATATTTCAAACGGTTTGTAAGCCGTTGTCTGTTTCTTTCCATTTTTCAAGTGCTTGGCGCACATGTTTTCAAGATAAACATGCATTTTAAGGGAAACGTAGCTTGGATGTTTCGTTAAACTTTCTTTCAAAACGTTTGAGAAGAAAAAAAAAAGGATTTTCAAAATTGGCTAAATTATAACGAAACGTTACATACTTTTTGTTAGAATACATATTAAAAATAGCAACATCAAATAAACAATGTAGCGGCATCTATGAACGTTAAGTGTAAACAGAACTGTTGTCTTTGACTTGTCATTTTTTTTTTTTTTAAATAGAGGTACTTCGCCATTGGCTTTCAAACTGAATTTGTTTTTATTTTACAACAGGTTATGGGCCCAGGCTCGCTCGTTAGGAGATAATTAGAGGTATATTTATCAGGTAGCTAGCATAGGCATCTTGAAAATAAGTGCCAAAAATTAAATCAGTGATAAAATATCTAGTGATTTGTAACGTGGCACGTGTTAATTGTTACTATGATGGCTTCAAATTCGTTCCTGACTAACATTCCGAAGCCGAAGGGGCGAGAAAATTATCACTAGTGGGTTTTTGCAGTGGAAAATTTGCTAATTTTGGAGGGCATGGCGAATTCTATTAAAACGGAGTCCACTACACAAACAGCCGCGAATGATGCAAAAGCTAAAGCGAAATTGATCCTAACGATAGATCCCTCGCTTTATGTTCACATAAAAGAAGCTACATTATCTAAAAACTTTTGGCCAGAACTACAAATTATGTTCGATGATTCTAGATTCTTCTGTAAAATAACGTTGCTGTGCAATTTAAATTCGATTAGCCTCGACAACTGTGAATCGATGACAAGTTATGTTACGCAAGTAATCGAGACGGGACAGAAATTATCGAAAACAAGTTTTTTTGTGAACGACAAGTCAATTGGCTGTTTGATGCTGGTAGGATTACCTGAAAAATACATCTCAATGATAATGGCGGTAGAACATTCCGGAATCACCATTACTGCCGATGTCATAAAAACGAAACTCATAGATATGGCGGGTGATGATTTTGAAGCAGGAAGTGCATTCTGAAGCAGACGGTAGTACAGTCGACAGAAAAATTCTAAAGGTGGCAGCTCCGGAAAGAATGACAGCAAAAATCATCATTGCGGTGGTTTGTCTAGGAACACAAATGTCAGCAAAATGGACAAGTCGAATATAAAATGTTGTCGTTGTAAACGATTTGGACACTACAAAAACTAATGTAATCAGTCAGATAACTCTTATTCAAACAAAACAAACAAGATGCACGCTTTCTCAGCTGGTTTTCTAAGTAGAAAATACGGAAAACACGAGTGGTATTTAGACAGTGGAGCGAGTGCTCATATGACGCATGACGAAAACATGTTGCAAAACACATTGTTTACACCCAGCATTAAGGAGATTATAGCCGCTTATCTGTGGGCTATACCAGTTTTGCGCTAAGGTGATGTGGACATCGTGACAGTGACTCCAAACTGTAAATACGAGGTTACATTGAAAGACGTGTTATGTGTACCTAACCTTACTTCGAATTTGATGTCGATTAGTCAGTTGATTAAAAACGGTAACAGAATAGAATTCAAGAAGAAAATTTGTAATGTTTACAATAAAAGCAATGAATTAGTCGCCGTGGTGGACGAAATTGATGGTGTCTACAAGTTGGTTTTGGAATACAAACATTGTTTGTTCAGATCTTCTGCAGCAGTAAGCGGTGAAGTATGACACAGAAGAATGGGCCATCTGAATTTTGAACGACTTAAATATGATGAAAGAAGGTGCAGTATCGGGATTATCATACGCTGACAAGTCTGTAATTAACAAAAGCGTATGCACAGTGTATTGTGAAGGAAAACAAACTCGCTTACCCTTCGGTCACACAGGAACACGGAGTACCAGGGTATTGGATATAATACATGCTGATGTTTGTTGTCCTATGCAGACAATTTCGATAGGTGGAGTAAGGTATTTTCTTATAATTGTTGATAATTATTCCCGAATGGTTTTTATTTCTTTCTCAAAGCAAAGAGTAAAGTTTACAAGTATTTCAAGGAATTTAAAGCAATGGTCAAGAATCAACAGGTCTGTAAAATTAAAATGTTTAGGACAGATAGTGGCTTAGAGTTTTGCAGCAAAGAATTTGAGAATTTTTTGAAAGATGCGGGTATAGTATATCAGGAAATGAATGCCTATACTCCTGAACAGAATGGTTTAAGTAAACGAATTAATAAAACTATAGTTGAGCGAGCTCGTTGTTCGTTATTTGATGCTAATTTGGATAAAAGTTTTTGGACAGAGACCACTAATACTGCCGTTTATCTTTGGAACAGATCTGTTACATCAAGATTAAATAATAAAACACCATTTGAGCTCTGGTTTAATACAAAACCATATTTAAGTCATATCCGAATATTCGGTAGTAAGGTAATGGTTCATGTACCGAAGGATAAAAAACTTTAGTGGGATACTAAGTCGAGAAAAAATATTTGGGTTGGTTTTTCTGAAAACGTCAAGGAATACAGAGTTTATGATCCCATCAAGAGATATGTGACGACAAGTAGAGATGTAATTATTTATGAAAGTACTGAAAAGAAGTGCTCAGATGACAGAATATCAGTTTCAGTTGGGGATACTTGTCAAGAAAAAAAATCAAACCATAAAATGAAACAGGAAGTAGCAGAGATAAAGAATGAAACTAGTTCCTCAGTTCTGAATATTTCAGGTTGTAAATATGAGAATGCTATATCAGATTTGGACTCTACATTTCAGCAATCTGCAAGCACAGACGAAGAGCTAAATACAACAGAACAAGTTGAAGATTCAGAAGAAAGGTCAGGTCAAGCAGAAGTAGTAGCTAAGCGTTTCAGGAAGCCATCCGAGCGTTATGAGTATACTAATCAATGCATGTCATCAAGCACAGAATGTGTCAGTGATCCCGTAAGTGTTGAAGAAGTTCTGAATAATCCAGATAAAGAAAAATGGATTGAGACTATGAGGAAAGAACTGCAAGCGTTTGAGGATAATCAAGTATGGGTGCCGGTTGACGAGTTGCCTTCAGATAAAACTTTAGTGCAGTGTAAATGGGTGTTTAAAAGAAAAGTGAACAGTGATAGAAGTGTGCGGTATAGAGCGCGTTTGGTGGCTAAAGGCTTCACGCAGAGGCCAGGTGTAGACTATGATGACACTTTCTCGCCTGTGATAAGGCACTTAACCTTAAGAGTCTTATTTGCTTTAGCAGTGCAATTAAACTTGGACATTACATACTCACCTAGATGTTAAAATAGTTTCTTTAAATGGTCATCTCAAAGAGGACATGTATATGGTCCAACCAGGTATTTCTTGTGAGGTTAATAAGAAAAAGGTTATTGTAAAACTTAATAAAGCTATAATTGGGTTAAAACAATCGTCTAGATCTTGGTATGAGAGAGTCAAGCAATGTTTGTGTGAACTAAGCTTAGAAAAATGTAAATTAGAACCTTGTGTATTTACAAAAATGAATAATAAGGTTAAAATAGTCATTACTTTGTACGTAGAGGATTTCTTTGTTTTTTCTAACAGTATAAAAGAGATGAACAAGTTATTTTCTGTATTGAGTTCTAATTTTGAGATAAAAAATTTAGGACAAGCTCAAAACTGTCTGGGAATGCGTGTTAAAATCAATAAAGAAAATAAATTTATCACACTAGATCAAAAACAATATGCAGAAGAGTTATTGATTAAATTCAATATGTTAGATTGTAAAGAATTTACTACTCCAATGGAATGTAAATTAAATATTAAAAAGGGTCAAATTCGTAACCAACAGATTCCATATCAGCAGCTGATTGGAAGTCTCATGTACTGATCAGTGTTAACAAGGCCTGACATTACATTTAGTGTCAGTTTTCTATGTCAATTTGATAAATCTCTTACTGATGTCCATTAGAATTATGCAAAAAGAATTTTTAGATACTTAAAGAAAACTAAAAATTTTTGTTTAAAGTATGTAAAAGGAGAAGTTGAACTTGTAGGATATGTTGATGCCGATTGGGCAAGTAATGTTATAGACCATAAATCTTATACAGGTTATTGTTTTTTAATGTCAGGCTCAGCTATTTCCTGGGAGAGTAGAAAGCAACGAACAGTGGCTTTATTCAGCATGGAGGCCGAATATATGTCAATGGCTGAAGCATGTAAAGAAGCTATGTTTTTCAGAGCTTTGCAATGTGAAATTATAGCTGAATTGTATACCGTACCTCTATTTAATGATAGTCAAAGTGCACAGAAGTTGGTAGCAAATTATGTTCTTCATAAAAAAAGTAAGCATATTGATATAAGATACCATTTTGTAAAAGATGAAGTAAACAATAAAATTGTTAATTTAAAATATTTGCCAACAACAGCTATGCCTGCTTGTCGTATTGGGAAACAGTGCTTATGTTCGCTCTTTTCCTGGTTCAGGTTTTTTTCGTAGGATGAGGATGATGACGTGCTTAAATAAAAAACACGACGATTTTGAGCCAATAGGAAACATTCTTTTATTGGCTCGGGGAAAAGCACTAAGGCATAAAAACCCCACAAAGACGAAGATTACAATGACCTTTGATCGTATGTGTGTATTATGTAAGTGTGTTGTATGAACGAAGTTGAACGAATATAGATGCATCTAGTTGAATCAATCGGTTGATTCAACGCGGGCTATTGCGTGGCGGTATCGTTGTACCGCAACGACGTTTACTGCAACGTATGGAGCTTCTACTGGAGCTCCAGGTGCCTGTGCGTGCGTGCGTGCGTGTGCGTGTGCGTGTGCGTGTGTGTGTGTGTGTGTGTGTGTGTGTGTGTGTGTGTGTGTGTGTAACCAAAGAATAGTAACGTATTGCGAAAGATGCGTTTCTACCTGCGAGAAGTTCCTTCGACCGTGAACCGCAGGAGACTGACTAGCCCGCGCGAATTCATCTAGTCGAAAATTATCCCTACCGCTCGCGTCTCGCGTCCCTCCTTGGCCCGCGACGATCGGTTTTTGTTTTAACGAATTTTTCCGCGGTAAACACGCGAGACCCGTAGTAAATACGATAATAGTTAAGCATTTCGTTAAAAGAAAATCTTCTTTTATAAAAATATTATCAATGCACGTTTTCACGTCCGTATTTAAATTCGATGGTCCTGTGGTATTTGTAAACCCTGGGAGAAAACCTATTTCTAATAAATAATTTAGAAAATCTATAATAATAGCGTTATTATTACTTATGTTTATGTTAAAACCACCAATTATAATATGATTTATAGCTTTTATTTTTTTTTCTAAATACGTTTTAAAGTTTAGATTAAATTTAGAACAATTTAATCCATGAGATTTATGTTAATTGTTATTTAATGTAATAATTGTGTTTAATACCTTAAGTTTGTGTATTACGATCGTTTCATTTGAGTGCATCACATTTTCTTATAGCTATACCATTACTCCATCATTTTTATTAACTAATCAATGGTTATAGTATAACTGTTACGGATAGAAGTTACGCGTGAAAAAACTGAGACCGTCGAAGGGAGGGGCAAATAGAGAGAGATAACGTAAGTGTAAAGTATAGTATGTTCGAAGTCGGTAATAACGGGCAGAGCTCTACAGCGCGGAGTCGGGACGACGGCTCTGTGGCTTCTGGCCTCCAGCTAGGGTTGACATCGTCATCCTGAGGCTGTTTCGATCCCAAAGAAAATTGCTTGTCTTGCTTAATTGCACTTTGAGGGTCCCACGTTTCACAGGGAAGCTGAAAAGCGGACCGTAGCACGTCCTTGGTCGAGAGTAAGGCGATGCGACGGCGACCATTCGGGGGTTCACAACATAAGTGTATCACTCTCTCCTTATCGCTCTTTTTTTGCGGTTCCTTGGTGGTCATTGGCGAGAATAAGGCGGCAAATTAATTGTAAGTAGGGAACCACAGCGAAGCATGATTTATTAATTTCGACAAAAAAGTCAGATGCGCTTTGACTTTAGCTCAAGCAATTACTTGACTTGTAATCGTTTAAGAATCATTGTATTACTCAATAAAAGTTTTTGTACTCAATAAAAAATCTAAAGAACCTCGCTTTATCCATAACAATAACATAATTTATAATCTTCGATTCTATAGTACTGATAATGTGTCAAATTCCATACCTCTATACATACAATCACTTTTGGTTTTATCTTAAAACTTTTGGTAAACATTTGAAGCTTTCCGAAATTAGTGAGA
The DNA here is from genome assembly GCA_949987625.1 of Chalcis sispes. Classification (NCBI taxonomy): domain Eukaryota; kingdom Metazoa; phylum Arthropoda; class Insecta; order Hymenoptera; family Chalcididae; genus Chalcis; species Chalcis sispes. Next base: position 44,099,476 of record OX465098.1, read on the forward strand.
ATAAGCTTCTAATATTTAAATATAAGATTAAACTATTTTTATTATTTCTGTCTTTATTAGAAGTCTCAAGATTGTTTATGTAGATTGTTTTGTATTTCATCAATTAAATTTATTTGTGCTTTCATTATTTCATTGTTGTGGTTGTTAGACTTTGTTGTTTTTTGTAATCTTTCTGAGCAGATGTTATACTTAACTTGTCTACTAGATTTTTCTTTGATTCCGAAGTAGATTATTTGTTTGTAAATTTTGGATTATCTTTATAGCACTTAAGTCGTCCCACGTTGGTAAGGTAGGCGCAATTGGATAATCTGTTGAGTTGATGTATTTTTTTATTCTATTTCTTAATATGTGACATTTAAATCTGTCTGTTGGTAGGAGTTCTGTGGATAAGCTAGTCCTATGTCTAGTTTTATAATATGTGCGGACGACACATTCTATTTTATTATTTTTACATTCACTTACTTTGTGTTTCTTGGTGCATTTAATACATATTGTTTCGTTTCCGCATTTTAATTCGTTATGGCCAAATCTCCCACAGTTGAAACATGGTGTTCTATTTATTAGATCATAAACTTAGCAGTATTGATAACCTATAAAAACTGTATTGTTTTTTTTTTTGTTTTTTTTTTATGTATTTATAAATTTCCGGTGTAACTTCCATTAGCACTGTATTTGTTTTATTTCTTTTGTCTATATACATATGTATAACTTTCCCACGAGTTTTAAACTGTTTAAAATTTCTGTTGTCAATATCTACTTCAATATCCTCTTCGTTCATGTTTTCAGAATTGATTATTCCAACAATTTTTATTTTGAGGTTGTTCTGTTGAGCATATGTTCCTTTTTTAGTCACAATTCTTGAATTTTTCTGGTAGCACTGACTCTATTGACCTATACTTTCAGTATCCACGCAGCTAATTTTAATTTTATTCTCGTTTTTTGCAAGTATGTATTTTGTTTGAATACTTTTGTCGGATACTGGGTAATTTTTTATTAAATCCATTGTATTTTTCTTTTTAGGATCTTTATTTTTTATCACTATTTTAGGTACTTGTTTTGTTTTTGGCTTTGATTCCTGTTGAGTTACCTCAGCATGTGTTTTCTTGTTTGTTGTTTTTTCTGTATTATTATTTTTATGAAAATCTATTAAATCTTTTTGTAACTGATTTTTGTCTCGTAACTTACTTATTAATTGTTTTATTGTGCAAATCTTGTACTACAGTATTTATTTTTTTGTTTTATCTGATTTTTTTTAATTTGATTTGTTCTATAATACATTTTGCCACATCACTGAGCATATGTTCTTCTTTTGATTTTAAGGTTATGTTCCGTAAGATGTGTTTTGAATATATTACTAAATATTCACCAATATGTTGTGTTTTTCAATTTATCAAAGTCAACTTTACAGTACACACTTTCACAAATTATACACATTACTGTTTTAACCAATTTTTTTTATGACACTTATAATACTTTCGTGCGTGATTGTCAGGCGGTCTGTCTCTTATGGTTTTTTCTTATGATATATTATTTTAAAAGCCAAGAAACCGTATAGAGATATAAGTATTGTGACGTGGTGTTTTGCACCAGTCGCATGAGAAGGCTAATACACAGCCTGTACGCCTCCTCATAGCCTGTTGTATCCCCTTTACAATCTTGGCAGTCTCGCAGGACTGCCAGGCGTGATCCTAACTAACAGCCACGCAGGGCTGTACATACTGTACCTTCCCCAGGTACAGGGACTTCCAGCTCAAGTAAAACCTGTAGCGAGGAGCTAGTCTCAGGAGCCCTGGCTAGTCGAGGCAGTGCTCGCACACACTGCAGCAAGGTTCCTTCCTCTCCAAGCTCCTTCCTATCCTTGTAGTGATCCCCGTACCTGCAACCTCCCAGACGGTAATTAAATAAAAAAGAGAATAGTAGTAGCAGCTGCACCTTGGAAGGAAGTACAAGCTGCGATACAACATCAAAGGAATGTGGAAGAGGAGGTTAGAAGGCAGGCAAAACATAGAAGCACAGCATTTGAGTGCAAATAAATACGCACCTGGAGGTGTCTGATAGTGTTGCTTCGCTGCCGCTGCAAGCAGGCTATAGCTGTCACCGACACCGCTGCTTCGCTTTCTCAACCGCTCTTCGTCCGAGCCGCAGTTGTTGACCCGCAGTACGGCCGCACCTGGAACAGAGAGAATATAGACAAATTAGTCGACGCCTACCAGCTATGGAACGCGTCGACTTACCCTGATCCTCCGTACATCTGAGGTAGATTCTCGCCGCTCCAGGGAATACACAACAACAACACTGGCACTCGCGAGCGGATAACCTCAACGCGCGCTGCTGGCGAGCAGTAATATCAACTGCCGCCAGCGCTGAGCGCGCGCGGCGGCTGCGTTGCGTAACGTACTTACACGTATGTTGCGCCGGCGCAGAACGATCATCAAAAAGCCGCGCTCGCGAAAGTGCCACGCAATAAGCTTCTCTTTCACTCCGTTCGGGTACGTTGTAGCGAAAAGTCACAATTAGCGAGCAGTCGACACTCCGTTCGGGATAATCGAAGCCAGCAGTCGCGAACTAATAAACTTTTGTAAAACTAGCGAGCGAGCGTCCGTATAGTATTCGTGAGCGTGTTGGAGTATCTGGTGAGTGCCAAGGTGCAGTGGCAGCTGCCAGGAGGCACAGCTTTCCCGAATCGTCCCCGTATCCTTCCCGGCTGCGTGCGTGCGACCGCGTCGCGTGTTACGCGCCATTTTCGGCCGTTGTGTAGGCTGTACGCCCGCGACCGCTCTAACCGTGAGTTAGCCGCGCAGAGTATTTGCCGCGCAAGAAACCACGCTACATGATTGTAGCTGGCGCCCTGGGCTCGCGTAAAAACGCGATAAATTATTGTATTCTGTAATTTAGTTTAAATAAACGTATGTGTTCGTGTGCTAAATTTTTAAATCAGTCGTTTAACTAGTAAGCAAGCAACCCGCTTCCCCCCCTCCCCCCTTACATTTGTACGCCACCCTGATCCCCAGTGGCGTTACAGTATTTATAAGATTCGTTTTGTTTTAGCGATAAGAAGAGCTTTTGTGTGATAAATCGTCTGGGTATGCTTTAGTAATATAAGATATAGCGTCGAGCCGTCGAGAACACATCTATCCTTTTTCGATTTCCTCCTTTATTTGGTGTTTTATAAAAAGAATAAATATCGTTAGTTATATACATTTTAGCTGTATGTACACGCGATGCATTCTATGGTAAAAAAAATTGAAGAAAAAGAAAAAACGAAAAAATTATATGAAAAATTTTAAAGCGACGGCGAGGCCGAGGTTACAAATTCGAAAATTTATCCACATCTTTGATCAATTTATTAATCCATTCAGTAAAGGAGTCCCTAAAAATCTATTACTCCGGTAAAGCAGCATCAGATTCGGTTGAAAAATTCCTCCTTAATATCGAAAAAAATGGGGATATTAATTTTCAAAAGTTCACTGCAGAATGTGAAGCAGATATTCGTAGCTTTAAAAAAAGTATAAAAAAGACACTACTAGAAAACTTCTCGAAAGATTCGATAAAAAAAGAAATCATAATATTTGGTAAAGCGCAGAAAGTGTGTAATCAAAGAAATTTATTTGGGTATATGTATGGTATATCTATTGATTATAACTTGAAACAAGGGTGGGATGAAAAGTTTCCGGCTTGACTAGAGATGATGTCAGCAGGTCAAGTGTTTGGCTTGTATTCTGTAGCCCGTTACCTCACTAATTTGTATATAAATTTTCATGTGGATTGCTCTATTAGTGTACATTTAAAAGATGATTGAACAAGGCGTCTTATTTGCTTACGTCAAAATGCAACAATCAGAGAAGTATGCGGTAATCAAATACTTCTATTTAGAAGGCCTAACACTATTACAAATTAAAGAAGAGCTATATTACACACTGAAAGACTTACCTCTGAAATATTCAACGGTTTAACAGTGGGTTTCTGAATTTAAGAAGGGTCGCACAAGCACTTCTGACGAACGACGTTTACGACGCCCTGTTGAGATCAGAACTCCTAAAATAACTCGAACAATTCATAAAATAGTAATGAAGGACCACAGATTAAAAGTAAAGGAAATAGCTGAGGCTAATAAGATGTTAACTGAAGTTGTACGCAATATTTTACATGAACATTTGAAGATCGTGAAACTCTGTGCTAGGTGGGTGCCGCGTTTACTGACGGTCGATCAAAAATTGACCCGGAAAACTGTTTCAATCAAAAATTTGACGCTGTACAAGCGAAATCTTAGCGAGTTTTCGCGTCGTTTTATAACTTTAGATGAAACTTTAATTCACTACTACACTCCTGCAAGTAAACAACAGTCGAAGCAATGGATTGGACCAGATAAACCAACCCCAAAGAAGGCGAAAACAATTTTATCGACGAATAAGGTTATGACAACTGTTTTCAAGATAAGAAAGAAATTATTTTCATTGATTACCTGGAGAAGAGTAAAACCATTACTGATCAATACTACGCAAAGTAGTATGAAGGACAAACAATCTCGCTTAACAAAGAAAAAAATTTTGTCTCATCATGAGAACGCACCTGCACATTCGTGTGTTGTTGCGATGGCTAAAATCAACGAATTGAAGTTCGAATTATTAACCCAACTACCATATTCAATAAATTTAGCTTCCAACGAGTATCATTTGTTTCCTAACCTAAGAAATGCCTTGATAACGTCGAAGATATGAAAAAAATTGTTTTGGAAAATCGTCGAATTACCATAAAAGAAGTTGCTTTTTTCCGAAACTTCTTAATTTAAATCAGAAGAATCGTGGCATGAGCATCGTTCAGGAGCTCTTGAATGATATCAATGATGATCCTGATATGCTCAAAAGGGTCATCACTAGTGTAGAATCATGTATATATCGTTATGACGTCGAATCCAAAACCCAATCGTTCCAATGGTAGCACTTAGGAGAGCCAAGACTGAAAAAAGCACGCCTAGTACGATCAAACGTCAAAGTTTTGCTCAATGTTATTTTCGATTACCGTGGCGTAGTGCATCAGGAGTTTTTATCTCAAGGCCGTACGGTCAATAAAGAGTAATACCTTGACTAACACCTTAAGTAACACTTGACCTGCTGATGCCGTCTCTAGGTTAGGCCGGAAACTTTTCATCTCACCCTTGAATAATGATTACTATGTTTTATAGTAGTTATTTTATTTAAATACTAAGAAGTTAGATACAACCACAACTAATCATCAGATGACAAATTTGTATTTATATTCATCTAAACATAGTAGAATTTAAAGGTTTTGTCAGAATATTACTATTTTATTTGACAATGAAATTCGAAAATAATTTTAAAATTATATGTTTGGTCATTAAAAGGTTAAATCCTTGTATATATATTTTATTATATTTGTTAAAGTAATTGTAAATAATAAAATCTAAGTACAACCTTTTTAATAAAAAGAAAATTATGGTAAGTATTGGTTGTCGTTTAAACCTTTTTCTGTGCTCTCTTCATGTATTATCAATTTATCGAATATTAGTATGGCACCTGTGAGTACCTTATCAAGAAGAATATTTAAAATCAGCATTTTTGACTCTCGAAAGTTGTGAAATCAAATAATATTGCTAAGTATTTTCTTTTTTATCAACACATTTTTTTTTAACGATAGCTGATCATCAATGTTGTTATACGGTATAATATGCTAATGAATATCTACATGTAAATACAACAATCTTTTAAATACAAAAAAATTATCGTTCACGTTGTTATTAAAAATTATGAAAAAATATAATTAATAATTAATTTTCATAAATATATTTTTAAATTTTCTTTAATTTTAAAATATTTTAGACTAAAGAAAGCAATAAAATATAATAATATCGCTAAATATCATCTTTCTTTTTATTAATGTATTTTTTGACCGCTACCTAGTCATCATTTACTTATCGGATTAATAAGAAGTCATTACACAAATTTCTATGCACAAAAGTTGTGAAATCTATTTAATGTTGTTAAGTATTTCAATATTTGTGTCGAACACATTTATTTTATAATTTTAGTTAATAATAAAAAATATTATTTTATTTTTTTTACAATTTTTTTTGAAATGTTACTTGGAATTGAAATATCAAAGTACGAGGGGCGTTTGAAAAGTCCGTACAAAAATAAAAACTGCTTAAGTGTTTGGGATAAACCTTTTTTATTTTTCGACAGTCTTCCTTTAGGCTTATACACTTCGTCCAACAATGTTCTAGTTTGTTGATCCCTTCTGAATAATAGGATTTGTCTAAGGCTGCAAAATATCCATTAGTGTCTGCAATCACCTCCTCGTTTGAATAAAATTTTTGTCCCGCCAGCCATTTCTTCAAATTTGGGAACTAATAGTAGTCCGAGGGAGCCAAGTCTGGAGAATAGGGGGGATGTGAAACGAGTCGGAATCCTATTTCGATTAATTTTGCGACCACAACTGCTGAGGTGTGTGCTGATGCGTTGTCGTGATAAAAAAGGGCTTTCTTGTGGGCCAATCGCGAGCGTTTTTCTTGCAGCTCGGTTTTCAAACGGTACAATAACGATGAATAATATGCACCAGTAATAGTTTAACCCTTTTTCAGATAGTCAATGAGGATTATCCCTTGCGAATCTTAGAAGACAGTCGCCATATCCTTTCCGGTCGAAGGAACGATCTTTGCCTTTTTTAATGCAGATTCCCCCCTGGTAACCCATTGTTTAGATTGTTGTTTGGTCTCGGGAGTATAGTAATGTATCCATGTTTAATCCACAGTGACGAAACGACGCTTAAAGTCCTCCGGATTTTTCTGGAACAGCTGCAAACCATCCTTGTAACACTTCACACGATTCCGTTTTTGGTCAAGCGTGAGCAATCGCGGCACCCATCTTGCGGATAGCTTTCTCATGTCCAAATGTTTATGCAAAATATTATGTACCCGTTCAGTCGAGATGCCCACAGCACAAGTAATCTAACGCACCTTATCTCTTCTGTCATCCATCACCATATCATGGATTTGATCAATGATTTCTGGAGTCGTAACCTCCACAGGCCGTCCAGAACGTTCAGCGTCACTTGTGCCCATATGGTCAGTCCAAAAATTTTGAAACCACTTATAAACTGTTCTAATCAAAGGTACAGAGTCACCATAATGTTTATCAAGCTTCTCTTTAGTCTCCTGAGGCGTTTTGCCTTTCATAAAGTAATGTTTAATCACCACACGAAATTCTTTTTCGTCCATTTCTTGAAAACAACTCGACTTCCTTGATTCACACGAATGCCAAACACAAAGAAATAAACCAATATGGCTACAACTTGGTGTGTGTTCATTCAAGAGATGCTACTAACTAAACATGACCTCGATACGCGCCAGTCGTGCCATCTCTCGGACTTGGCACGGACTTTTCAAACGACCCTCGTATATAAAATATTAATAATGTGAAATGATTCTTTTTACTCTAAAATTTATTTAATTTTTATTTTAATTCAATTCAATAATTTACATATAATTTCATATTGTTTTCATATGATAGTAGGAAGTTGCTTCGAATGAAACCACTGAAATCAAATAATTTTTTTAACTATGTTTTTTTATATCTTTCATGCTATATTCTTTTACAACTTATATATTTCATACAAAGTTACTTGTGACATGTAATTAAAACTATACTTGTCGGACACTTGTAGAGTATATGGTGATGCTCGCAGTAATTTATGTGACCAACATATATTTTTAGATACTGTAATGGTTTGTTTATGTTTAAACTTAAACAAGTAGATGGTAATGCTTGTGGTAATTTATATAATCAAGATATATTTTTAGATATTGAAATAGTTTTTTTATGTTATAACTGAAACATGATTGGGTACGAATTACGGATAATAAGATTCCAAACTTTCAACTATACTTTCTATGTATACGAGTACATTTACAATATATAAAAATAACATAGCATATGCTAATTTTTTCCTTAATAAATATTAAAAAAAAATGAAAAATTAACATGATTTCATATCTTGTTATGTATTTGTATGATTTTAAATATATATACATGTAATAAAAAATTATTAAAGTTTGTCAATAACAATTTTTTAACATTTGATAATTTTTCATTTGAAAAATAAAGTACTTCATAATTTAAATAAAAATAGAAAAACATAATTATTAAATCAAATGTTCATTTATTTTTTATATTCTATATATTTTATTATTTATATTCTCCACCATTACACTCTACATGTGTCCGGCAAGTATGGTTTTAATTACATGTTACAAGTAACTTTGTATAAAATATGTAAGTTGTAAAAGAATATAGCATAAAAGATATAGAAAAATATAGTTAAAAGAATTATTTGATTTCAGTGGTTTCATTCGAAGCAACTTCCTACTATTGTACGAAAACAACACGAAATTATATGTAAATTATTGAATTGAATTAAAATAAAAATTAAATAAATGTAAGAGTAAAAAGAATCATTTTACATCATTGATATTTTGTATACTTTGGTATTTTAATTCAAAGTAACATTTCAAAAGAAAATTGTAAAAAATATAGAATAATATTTTTTAGTATTAACTAAAATTATAAAATAAATGTGTTCGACACAAATATTGAAATACTTAACAACATTAAATAGATTTCACAACTTTCGTGCGTAGAAATTTGTGTAATGACCTTTTAATTATCCGATAAGTAAATGATGACCAGGTAGCGGTCAAAAAATACATTAATTAAAAGAAAGATGATATATAACAATATTATTATATTTTATTGCTTTCTTTAGTCTAAAATATTTTAAAATTAAAGAAAATTTAAAAATATATTTATGAAAATTAATTATTAATTATATTTTTTCATAATTTTTAATAACAACGTGAACGATAATTTTTTTGTATTTAAAAGATTGTTGTATTTACATGTAGATATTCATTAGCATATTATACCGTATAACAACATTGATGATCAGCTATCGTTAAAAAAAAATGTGTTGATAAAAAAGAAAATACTTAGCAATATTATTTGATTTCACAACTTTCGAGAGTCAAAAATGCTGATTTTAAATATTCTTCTTGATAAGGTACTCACAGGTGCCATACTAATATTCGATAAATAGATAATACATGAAGAGAGCACAGAAAAATATGTTTAAACGACAATCAATACTTACCATAATTTTCTTTTTATTAAAAAGGTTGTATTTAGATTTCATAAATTGGGTAGAATATATATCAAATTATAAAATATTATATTAGATTTAGTATGAAAGTAATCTGTGAAGAATGATTGCACTATAAGATGCATTAGTTGGATAGATAAAAGAAAATGAAATTTCAAAAAGTTGTAAAATTTTGTAGAATTTTATAAAATTAACGTTTGCTCTAAGAAAAGAATCTAAACATTTCGAGAAACTTTTGGCCATTGTTTTTTTTATAATTTTATCATTTTTATAGTTTACAAAATGTTTGTGTAAAAACTTTATAAAAATAAGTTAAATTGTAAGAAATATAATTTTGATATAAATTTTATTGTAAAAATAAGTTAAATTCAAGGTAATAGATAATAATCATGTACAAATTGTTTTGTAATTTCATGTACAAAATAACAGTATATTAATTTATAATAAAAATATTGATAAAATTGAATTTATATTTGTGCTGTTAATTGAAAAATTTAATTTACATTTGTGTTGTTGATAAAAAAATTTAATTTATATTTGTGTTGATACAAACTTATAAATATAAAAGAAATATAATTTTTATAAATTAAGTACATGCAAATACTTGCAATATATTTTATATTACAAATTTATTTTCAAATTGTATTATATAATAAAATCAATTAATTATTTAAATAAAAAAAATAAACTGTTTTGATCATAATGTTTTACGAATTTGAGTAAAAATAAAAATTTAATTCAAAAAATAATTAATTTTTGGTATTTAAAAATAAAATAATGATATTCTAATGAAATAAACATTGATTTATTTCTAGCAAGAACATAGAGAATTGAAAATGAATAGGCACAAAATTGTATTTTTAGTGGCAAATAAGAAACAAGTGATTAAATATTCAATAAAATATATTTTTATAGCCAATTGTTTACATTAATTATTGATCATCACAACGAATCTTCATATAACATTAATAAGTTTGAATTGATAGGAGTCAAATCGATCCATGTTTTAGTTTCCATGAAATTTATCAAAATATCTAATTTGTATATCTGACTATTCTCTTTTTTATTTTTATTTTTGAGTACAAAAGTTTGTTTAACTATATCCAATGCGAATTCTAAAAAATATATTTATAAATAATGAAAAGAAATTAATTATTGAATTGTAGAAAAAATTTATCTTACCATTACTCATTTTAAGTTTTAAATCTTTTTAATTAATTAAATAATCACACTTTTATTAAACAAATAATTCATTGTATTTGATAAATTCTGAAACCCCTCTAATCCAGAAAAGGCTGAAAAAAGTACAATAATAAATGTTCGTATACCATGCCATAGATAGAGATCATACAGTGCAAAAGTAAATGAAACAATATTTTGAAACTTTAAACTATTATGTATGATCATGAGCAAAAAATAGGTAGCAGAGAAAAAAAAAAATGATTGCGAAGCAATTACAAAGTTACCTAGTAAGGTGTGATAAGACTTGTAATTGATTGTGTTATTAATATATTATTGATTAGAAACCCAAAAAAAAATTTTATGATAACTTTTTAGACGAATAATAAAAAAAATACAATAAAATAATAAAAATTTAATAATATTGTAGGTATAAACTATTAATAAAATTAGAAAAATATTGTAACGGGGTGAATTTATTTACGCCCGTTAGCAACGCAGGACCTTCTTCTGGTCCTGCTTTATCTTCTTTTGTGTGTGAGGGGCCTTGCCTCAGGCCCCGCTACCGGTGTTGCTTCCACTGGGCTCGGCTACTCAGAGTGTGTGCAAATCTTAGATTGGCACACCCGTGGAGGCGGCGGTATTCGGGATAGGGGCGCTGTAGGGTATAAAAAATAAGAATGCACCGGCTCAGTGCTAACTGCTTATTTAATGAATAAAAACACAAAATTAGTACAAAACTGATAAATTATTGCGGAGAGGTCCTTTAATGCGAAGAGCAATTAGTATTGCCTCACGCGCAATACTAATTCTCAAGGTGCGCACTGCGCATGCGCACCGTCTTTGCATCACGCGACTACACACACACGTGTAGTTTATGGACGGCAGATATAGAGAGAGTAGTTCCCTCCCTATGTTGCCGTAGTCCGTGACTGCTCGAGTGAGAGCGTCTCTCCCCCTCACTCGACGCTGCAGTCTATGGTTGAGCGAGAGAGCTCGTTCCTCTCGCTCAACTGCGTGCTCGCAGGTTTTACGAGTAAGAGTGGTTTTCTCTTACTCGTACGCCTATTTTATGATAGTGCGAGAGAGAGATCGATCTTCTCACTCGCACTCGCACGGCCTAATCGGGTTTGAGTTACGCGGCCTCGCGCGTAACTCTACGATACATATATGCCTGACGCGATCGCACACGCGTCAGGAAAATTCAGTATAATTTATCCGCGAACTAAATATATTTCGCTGAAGTGGCTACTTACTTTAACTATGTTGGATCGCGGAATCGTCTCTCGATTACTGCTGCGGAAACGCTGCGGAAAAGTCTTCAAAACTCGCGAAAAAATCGTATTTCTCCCAAAGCACGTGCGGCTGGCTGAACGGCTCGTACGAGAAGAAGGCTTAAGGGGAGGGCTCCTCCTTCCCCTCTCGCCTATCGGTTTTCCCGCGTAGCGCTATCGATTCTTGATCGATGGTGCCGCGTTTCGGTACGCCGCGGATTTTCGCGCCTTTTCCCGCGTCAAGCCATCGATCGCTTGATCGATGGCGCCGCGTATAGTCGCACCGCGAACTCTATCTCGCACTGTATGGCAGGTGGCCTAACCTCGATAAGCCACCTGTCACAATATATAAAATTACTTGAATAACTTTTTAGACAAATAATAAAAATAATACAATAAAATAATATAAATTTATTAATATTGTAGATATAAACTTTTAATAAAATTAGAAAAATATATAAAATTACTTGAATTTTTTTCCAAGTGAATATTCAATAAATAAGCAGACTAATGAGGGAATTTTATAACTTTAATAAACTAAATTTTATTATTATAAATAAAAATAAATTTATTGTTATCTTCATTATTGAAAAAAAGTGCACTTACCCGATAACCATTGCTGTATATCTAAATAAAGCTGAATTAAGTCAACCACAACGTCTTTTTCTCTCTGTTATAACACCAAATTCGACTCCTCTCTTTTGTAATATCTCACCTATTTCATCTAATAATTCAGTAGGAAAAGCACCATCAGCAACTTCAGTTGTGTAGGCTTTAACTACTGCAACAATTTCTCCAACAACTGTAGGTGAAAATCCAAGACTAGTACAAACTCCATCAATACAATTAAATACTTTACAATCAAATATAGTATAATATTTTTAGCTCTAGCACTGATAACAGAACGACCAATTTTTAAAGATTGTTCTAAGGAAATATTTTTTCATGAAATAGATAAGAATCATCATGACAAATTAAAATTCTAGTTGTAGACATTTCTTCTTTAGTAAAATTTAAAGCATTTTGCATCGAACCTCCACTAGCTATTACCATATCCACAAAATTAAAACTGTTTTACAATTTCACTTAGAAATAATAAATACTTTTTTACAAATTCACTTAGAAATAGTAAACATAAAATTGTTTTCATTTTAAGCACAATTATTTCACATTTATTATTTATTTAAATAAAGTCAACAATAAACACTTTCAATTAAAAATATAACATTATTAATAGTATCAATCCACAAATAGCTCCATTAAAAATATAACCGCTAATTACCATATCCACAAAATTAATACCTTTTGACAATTCTACTTAGAAATAATAAATACTTTTCTATAATTTCACTAACAAATAGTAAACATAATTAATAACCCCTTGATTGTTTTCGTTTTAAGCACAATTATTTCATGTTTATTTATTATTTACTTGAATAATGCCAATAACAAACACTTTCAAGTAAAAGTATAACATTTTTAATTTTTAAATAGTATCAATACATAATATAGGTTCTTTAAAAAATATAACCTCTAAAATGGTATATATAAATCAATACACAAATAACCTCGAAAACAGTATATATATATATATATATATATATATATATATATATATATATATATATATATATATATATATGCAGAAATATACACAAATAGCTTTATTTAAAATTATTTTAAAACATAGGATGTATGTATAATATATATACACATTTATTACAAATATACTATATATATTTTATTTTAGTATAGTTAGTATATGTATATATATATATATATACTGTCTGTCAAAAAAGTACCAAGAAATTTAAATTAAAACAACATTTTTACGTTTAATAATCAAAATTTATTGGGTTGCCTTCAAAATAGGCTCCATTTGCTCCGATACATCTATGCCGACGGCACTTCCAATCATCGAAACATTTTTTATAGGCACTTTTTGGGATAGCCTTCAGCTCGCGCGCCGAATTTCGTTTTGTTGCTTCAATCGACTGAACACGGGTACCACGGAGCAGCAGTTTAAGTTTTGGGAAGAGGAAGAAGTCACAGGGAGCCAAATCCGGCGAATACGGTGGTTGTTCAAGCGTGTTCGTTGAGTTTTTGGCGAGAAAGTCGGTCACAATCGTAGCTCGGTGAGACGGCGCGTTATCGTCGTGCAAAATCCACGAGTTGTTCGCCTACAAATTTGGCCGCTTCTTACGGATACGCTCACGCAAACGTTTCATAACGCCTAGGTAATACTTTTTGTTTACCGTCTGACCCTCTGGAACGAATTCGTAGTGCACCACGCCACGAATATCGAAGAAAACGATAAGCATCACCTTCACTTTTGAGCGGCTTTAGCGTGGTTTTTTCGGTTTCGGCTCGTTTTTTCCCACCCATTCCGATGCTTGCTGGCTTGTTTGCATATCGTACTCGTATACCCACGTTTCGTCACCAGTTATGATGCATTCCATGAATGCGGGATCGGAATTGGCGCGATCCAGCATGTCCGAAGCGACCTGTTCGCGATAGCGTTCTTAAAGAAAATTAAGCCTTTTTGAAACAAGTCTTGCAGCCACCTTTCTCATGCCCAAAATAACAATTAAAATCGTACGTGTGGACTCGTGGGATATCTCAAGTTCATGTGCTATCTCTCTCAAGCTGGTATGACGGTTTTCGAGCACCATTTCCTTAATTTTATCGACGCTATCTGCGGTCGAAGCCGTCGATGGGCGTCCGGAACGAGGCAAGTCTTCGACGACTTCACGACCCTCCTTGAAGGCTTTGTACCACTCATACGCGCGGGTTTTCGATAGTGCTTTATCACCAAAAGCCTCGGCACACGAAATTTCATTCGCAACACAAAATTTTAGACAAATTCTATGTTCAACGTTATCACCTATTATAAAAAATCGGCACACACTATTGACATCGACTGACTTAACCAGCTACTGTAAACACACTCGTTGACAGATTCTACTCGAATTTGGCATATTCATTAAGGACAGTTGTGCTAACCAAAAAAAACAATTTTACCTGCCTAAATTGCCTCGCCAGTTTTAAATCGACAATTCCCGGTACTTCTTTGACAGAATGTATGTACATGTACATAAACATGTACATATACATATACATATACATATACATATACATATACATAAAAAAATTAAAAAAAATTTTTTAATTTTTTCATGCATCAATTTAATGTATAAATGGGTGCGCCAGGCGCCTGTGGTTAGTACTAATACTTACTACGGGGCGCTGGCACTCCTTGATAATGATAACTATTTGAATGTAAATTTTAACTAATTGATTTATTACAGAATGGTATCGACATACCTTGTGCACCATGGTTATTGTGCCACTGCAGAAGCTTTTGCTAATAGCACCAGTCAAAAATTTGAAGAAGATTTGAGTTCTATAAAAAATAGACAAAGTGAGTGAATTTTAGCTTTATTATTATCAAACTATTATAATTTTATATAAAATATTGTTATAGTTGTATCAGGGTAATTTTTCTGCCTGTTACTAAGTGTTGATTAGCAATGCAACATTAAATTTTAGTATAAATAGCAATAAAAAATCTAAGCACGTACACTATACCGTCCCCTTTTTGCAAACTATTCTATTACTCTTAATTTAATCTTTTCTAGTTTCAGCTAAAAGCGTCAATCTAATGTTTGAATTATCTAACCTCAAGTAGTTATCAAACAGCTCGATATCTGAAATGCTATAACTTAAAAACACAGAACTTGTAGCTCAATTAGCAGTGGATAATATTAGTAACTTAAAACACTCAAGAAGAATACCTTGCAACCGATAACCAGCTGTGAGAAGAAATAAGGTGTAGCTTTAGGAACTGTATTTAGGTTGATAAAGAAAAGGCAGCCTATCTAGGTTACGATTGCACGTTTTTAAGGAGACCTAGCGGATTTAATGCAATAAATTATCAAAATTTGGAACCTCTCAAATCCGCAGTTGTTAGACAAAGATAGATCTAGCATCTGTAGCAAAAAAGACGTGTGACATGTACGATACTTACGTCGTCGTGCGTTGTAACCATGCGACGCGCTCATTGCCATAAAAAAGCCGTCTAGCGGTGAACAAATGGGACAAGAAAGGCTCTCTCCGCGAAAAAGGAGTAGTTGAGAGGAAGTCGTTGATTAAGCGTTGTCTTGCGTCGAACTTATAGTATACTAATGAGATTTAAAGAGTTGCTTTAGAGTCGTTATATTAAGTAGTTGTGTATTAGCAGAGATACAAATTGCATTACGAGCTTAAAATAAGGATTTCGATTGTCTAGGTATTGTTCGAATTTATTGAGCGTCGCTATAATGTTCGCATACTTGCAAAGCTTAATAGTTTACAGAGTCGGCAAGTATACGAGGTGTGGCAGAAAAGTAATGAGTCTGATTTTTTATTTATCGAAGTTTTTATTTTTTCCGAATATCAATGTTATCTCCTTCAAAGTAGTTCTCTTGGGCAGTTACACACCGATGGAGACGTTGTTTCCACTTTTGGTAGGAGCGCTGGAAGCCTTCAACCGGTAAAGTCTTCATCATGTCCGTTACACTCTTTTGGATGTTTTCCAAAGTCCCGAAATTACGTCCTCTGAGGACATTTTTTAGTTTAGGAAAAAGGAAAAAGTCACGGGGGCTTAGGTCAGGTGGATAGGGGGACAGGGGAACCACAGGAATTCCTTTTGAGGTCAAAAGTTCTGTGACGGAGAGGTCAGTGTGACATGGGGCATTGTCATGATGGAGCATCCATTTGTCTGCAATGTCTGGTCTCACGCGAATGACCCTTTTTCTGAGCCTTTTAAGGACGTTTTTATAAAAAACGTGGTTGACAGTTTGTCCTAAGGGAACAAATTCTTTTTGGACTGTTTCCCTTCTGTCAAGAAAACAAATCAGCACTGATTTGATCTTCGTTTTGCTCATTCGAGCTTTCTTTGGTCGAGGAGAGCTCGCAGTGTGCCACTCCTCACTTTGCCTCTTGGTTTTAGGATCGTATTAAAAATTCTTGATTCATCACCTGTGATCACACGACTTAAAAAATCTTGCTCATTGGCGATTCTGTCAAGAAGATCAAGACACTTGTTTTTTCGATTGTCCTACTGTTCAATTCTGAGTCCCATTTTGGTACAGATCTTTTGCATGTTTAAATGTTTAGTCAAAATTTGATGAACGATAAATCTGTTCTAATTTAATTGTTCACTCAATATTCTTAATGTTAAACGACGGTCTGATCTCACACGAGTGTTCACACGTTCGATGTTTTCGTCGGTTTTCGATGTTAAAGGCTTCTTTGAACGATGTTCATCTTCAACGTGTTATCTGCCTTTCAAAAATGATTTGTGCCAGCGAAAAACTTGAGTTCGGGATAAACAATGTTCCCATAGGCCTGTTCTAACTTTTCAAACGTCACACTTGCCGATTCTCCAAGCTTAAAACAAAATTTAATGGCACAACGTTGCTCCAAATTCCGCTGTTCCATTTTGCGTGATGCACAACCAAAACACAACTTCACTAATAGTAGTCACAAAAATCACGTAGTTAACGGAAGGAGTTTGAACTCGCACTGAGCCATGGGAGGGTACTGATACAGCGTAAGGTGGCCAAATCGCTTGCAGTGTTGTTAGTCCCATTACTTTTCTGCCACACCTCGTATAATAGCAAAGCATGGTAAGTTTATCAGATTCCAGCTAGAGTAGTTTTCTTACCTTTGTCCTTCAACGTGTCGTATGTGACCACGGGTTCCAAACTGAAGCTAGAGCTTGACTTTTCTTAACTTAAAATATTCAATCGTTCAAATTCAATCTAAGATTGTTAAAAATTCAATCTAAGAATATTTATTTCTGTTATTTCGAGATCGTATCACGGAATGACATTGTATGCCACCTTTTTTTTTTAATATGACAGCTTAAACTTGAAAAAATCGTATTTTTGAGCACGAGACCGTCTTTGGATTATATTACATCTTTATATCTGATGGCATAAAGAATTATACCAAAAAATAGGATGGCTAGAGATTTAAAATTTAAGGTGGCAAAATTTAACAATGACTTTCACGCCCAACCATACGGATGACTTCTCTTGAAACTATGCATAGTTATATTTCTGAGATCACTGACGGTGAACCTGCTGTCTGATTTCCAAATGTTAAAATGTTTGATCCATCATCTCGGAAAAATTTTCCGTTTCCATGAAAATTGGTATCTAGGGGTTTTTGGGTTCACTGATAACGAATGTACTGTTCAATTTTTAAAACTGAATGTCGGATCAAATATGGCGGTGAAAAATTAAGAAACATCATGTTATCCCTTTTCATGCAAAATGATATATTAAAGTTTTGCGGATAATTGCTAATTATGAATTGCAGTCAGATTTTTAAAATTTTAAATGGTTCAGTGAAATTTCAAATTCGAATATTTTAAAAGCAGTTGGTAGAAACTCGTAATTGCCATAAAACATACAAAATGTTCCTTAATATTGTCCATCTGCCATAAAGTAATTATAGCATAACCCAACACTTACCAGCCTGGGAATCGATGATCTGGCTCGGAAGTCTACTCGTGACTGGTATTTTTTCAAAAGCTGCTTTACTTCCTCTTGATTTATATCTGAATAGTTCCATGTTTACTTCCTGCACCATTTGCAAAATCAAGTTTGTCTGACGTATAGGATCTTGATATGGTTAGCGACTAGGTCGACCGTTTTTCTAGACCTCTTGAGAATATCAGCGTATGTTGTCTCCTGAGCGACCTCGATTACGACATTCTTTTTTTTTTCTTGGCTCCGCTGGATTTCTTTTACTCTTTTCTTTCATTGAAGTACTGGTAGTTTCTGCCTTGCATACTTCATTTTTGGTCTTTCGTCGCTTCTTTAGATCTCTCTAAGACATCTTCTTGAGACTGCTCTTAGTTATACTATCCCATCCAGTGCAAGTTAGTCTAGTGTCTTTGAGTAATTGTGCATTAAATTTTCGCTGCATCTTCTTTCATAGGTTGTTCAAAAAGTTTTGAAAGCGGAAATGAAGATACTTTTTTTTGTTGGTGAAATCACTTTTATTGCTAAGTATAATCTCCCATAAGTTCAATACACTTGGTCCAACGGTCTTCCAACTTGTTTATCCCATCATGGAAGTGACTTACTGCAAGGCCTGCAAAATACTGCTCTACGACGGCTATAACCTCTTCGTTTGATGAAAAATGCTTCCCACGAAGGAATTTCTTGAGGTGTGGAAACAGCCAGAAGTCAGAGGGAGCTAAATCAGGCGAATAAGGTGGATGCTGCAACAATTCGTACTTTAATTCGGTTATTTTAGTGATGGTTTTTTGAGCTGTGTGAGCGGGTGCATTGTCTTGATGAAAAATGATTTTTTTCTTGTGCAAACCGGGTCTTTTTTCACTAATTTTTTCATCCAATTGGTCCAATAGGGCCTCTGCTAAATCTCTCTCGGTCAATCGACGATTTTCTAAAACCATATCCTGTACTTTTGCTATGAATGCTGGTGTTGATGCACTTATTCGACGTCCTGAGCGTGGATCGTCTTCAACGCTTTTTCGACCACGTCTAAACTCTAGAACCCATCGATGCGCAGTTGGAAATGAAGGAGCAGATTCCTTTAACACTTTCACCATTTTTGTATGAATTTCCGTTGCTGATAAACCTTCCAAAACAAAGAATTTTATCACTGCACGATATTCGGTTTTTTCCATTGTAAAAAAAATACACTGACACGTCAACTTCAAATGGCTTGTAAACAAACAATGAATTGACAGAGTGGAATGAAACTTTAGGTATGTTTATATGAAAGATAAAATATTAAAATGGCGTAAATATTTTGGTTCTTCTACTGCTCTATAGATGTCGCTTTGAAAACTTTTTGAACAACCTATTATGTCGGGGTTCGTCATCGTTTTTGACATCGTTTGGATTCCAAACACGCCTTCTTTCTTTTTTAGGATTTTCGTCTGTTTTGTTTTGGCTGCTGCTATTAGATTGCTCATGCATGCCAATGCCTCTCGGATAACAAGACTTACATTTTTCTGAGTCTTAAAAATATCTAAAACGATACTCATTTCATTCACCATGTTAATGAAAATTTCTATTCACTGCTTGCTAAGCAAACTCCAGAGTACTGCCCTTGAAAGGCAGAGTCTCACCTTCCTTTTTTTAGTGCTTCTGTGCTTCTGTAAGACTATCCAGCTGCCTAGAAAGGCAAGTTTCGTATTTCTTCTTCTTTCCTTTCTCCTTTTTTTTTTTTTGTATTGGTTGTAAACTCCATTACCTGTATCATAAACTCCAAGAAGCAAACCGTTGCTTCATGGGTTCACCACAGTCATTCATCTTAATACGTGTCTCGAAGTGTAACCTGGGATCGGATTACTTCTGAAGCTTGTGCAGCCGCCAAGCCCGGTCGCCAATCCTCAAGCTTAACTCAAGCATTATGACTAGCGGCCCTGAGTTTCTGGAAAGGTTCAAACTCCATTTCCCAAAGAAATTGGCTACGATTCAAATCGATCTTTAATTATAATAATAAATAGTACCTTATGCACTAACATTAAGTGCATAATATATAACACGATAAATATATTATTTTTTAACACGAAAGACGCTGTAAATTATAAATGTAAATAAAAAATTTTATTAATTACAGAAATCAATAATAAACATTTTTTAAATTTGAACTTTATTTATTAACATATTTACTTTGAAATATAAATAATAATGAAATAATTAAATAATTTTTGGTTGAAAATAATTCAGAAAATAATTAATAATATTAACAGTTTAATTTAAAACGGGACTGAACGAAAATACTGCAGTTAAGAAAGGATAATCGCATATAGCAAAGAACGTTGTTTTTTGTTTTTATTCCCATTTGTTTTACTCTATTGCCGTCTTTCTTTATCTAAAATTGCTCGCGCGCGGCACACTTGGACAAGTTTAAATATTAAAAGCATAAGCTGCGTATATCGTTACAAGTGGAAACTCTTTTATACATATATACATACTAAATTGCTTAACGCAACACACACCGTTATTTAAACATATGAGTTTCTCTCCCTAAAGATAGAAAGACTTATTTTGCTCTCTCTTTTAGGCTCGCAAAATATGTATTTTGCGTCCTGAACGTAAAAAAATAATTAATTTTTTTATTATTATATTTATAAGAAATATTTGTTAGAATAATGTAACGTCGGCGCATGACCTCCAATTTCCTTTTGTGTTTTGTCAGCCGAAAAGTTCTTTACTATCTTTCTTAACACAATAATCCCCTCTACAACCTACGCGACGCACTCGCCACTGACGTAAACCATTGGGAAAACTCAACCAAAGCTAAAACCAAGAGTTGAATAGCCGCTCTCGTTAAACTCAGTTTTGCTACGATGCAATTTTTACAAACAATCGCACACATGTCATCATAAAATAAAATTCTTCCTCCTAAGTGAGGAAATAACTAGATCGCAAAGTCGTTCGATACAAATTTCATTGACATTCGACATACAAATTCTTGCAAGGTAGTCTTTCTTATAGCGTAATTTGGAACATCGCGCAATAATTTGGAATGTTCTGAATTCTAGTAATACACTCCAAATAATTTTTTTAAATAAATAAATTATTCATTAAATAATTTTTAAATAAGTAATTAATTAATTAAGCGAATTAAAATAAATAATTAAATTAAATTAACTGCAATAGGCCTACGTTAAACTGTTATTAATTCCTCTAGTTTAATTTTTAATTTCAGCGACAATTCAACGATCTTAATTATTACTATTTCACTATTTGATAGAACAAAATAATAGTCCGCGACCAGCTACATTATTTTAATTTTATTAGCAAAATTATACAAAAAAGAAATTGCATTAATAATTACATTTTGTAATCAAAATAATTAATAATAGTAGAAAGTTCAATATAAATTTACAATCATACTAGCAAATATTTACTTAATAAAGATAATCAAACAAGTACTCCTTCAACAGTCCTTAACGAATAATTAGAAATTAATTAAAAATGATTATTTAAGCTATTATCTTACTTTCATTTCCTTCTCGCTAACCTAAGGAACACGATTGTACAATTTAAATTAACATAATTTTATTGTAAATAATAAATAATAAACCTATGTAAAAATTACGCAAAAATGGATCGTCTCTCTCTAATTCTCACTCCCTCTCTCTAACCGAGAAGCCCGCCAGAAAGAGGGGGCCCGAAAAACTTGGCCTCTCCCCGAATTTCTCGGTCAAAGAAGGAATTTGCTGAGTAGCTTCTCCAACGCATTTAAATACGGTACAAAATAATCACAAAGCAGCAGACCTAGGCAGCACTCGAGGACCCATGTACTACGCAAAACATTACCACAGAAACATTACTACGGAAACATTACTACGAGGAACATTACTAAGAAACAAGTTACACTACTACAAGCAAGCAAGGAATTATTACTACAAGTAGACCTCAAGCAACTACAAGGAAACTACTAGGAAGCAACTACGGAACAGCTACGCCAACAGACTATTCAATTTTTCAAATAAGTAAGAAGAAGAAGACAACGGTAAGTCAACCAAGGTAACAGAGAGAGCAAGAGAGCGAGAGAGCGAGAGAGAGCGAGAGAGAGCGAGTGAGAGGGAGAGGGAGAGAGGGGAGAGGGAGAGGGAGAGGAGAGGGAGAGGGAGAGGGAGAGGGAGAGGGAGAGAGAGAGA
>OX465098.1:44121998-44206998 GCA_949987625.1 Chalcis sispes
ATTTGGGCTCAAAAACGGCATAATAGCAGTGTAACTTAACCACAACTAAAAGAGTTACACTCGATGTTACAATAATATATCCAAGATTTTTAGATATAAAATTAATTTTAGCTTGTTTATTAATAGTTTATATAGGAGTGACAATATTAAACTTAATCCCTTGAACATGGGTCGTTTGTGTCAACAGTCGTTTGTGTAAACAGCCTACATGCCTCCGAATTTCGATGAAAATGTTTATTGAAAAAAGGACTTTCGGGGCTGACAACAACTGGATCGCTTAGTTTGGAGTCCAAAGAACACTTACGAATTTTTTTTAGATTTTTCCATACGGAATAACAGAGTTAAATGAGCGGCGGACGCGAATGACCCATGTTCAAGGTTTATGTGTTCTGATAACAGTGACACGGGATTAGGTTTAATAATTTTAGTTTTTATAATATCTAGATCATTAATTATGTTCTTTAGCAATATTTTTTAATATAAATTTATTTTTTTGTAACTTCCAGTGTAGCATACAGGGCACTGTTAGGTCACGATTTCAATCTGTCACTAGGCTTGTTTAATTTGCAATAAATTAAACTAATTAATGCATAGTTTTAACGCTGTTTTGAACCTATGATTTCTAATAATAATGCGGGCTAGCAAAACGAAAAATTAACTTCAATGGTTTATCAAATATTAAAATTTTTTTGATAAATGAAACCGTGCAAATTTAGAAAAAATTATGAAAAAGGGTTTTAACCTGACGATAACTAAAACAGCGTAGCTCATCTTACTTACGCCACAGAATTAATGTTGCATTACGTAGATAAATAAAAATATTAGTATAGTCGAAAGATCGACTAACGAGCGCTTGCGCGCAACTAGTCGAAAGACTAGCTGGACAAAGCTACAACAATCAACGCTATGTATGTTTCAGCCTACGAACTTTTCAGTCGATCTGTTAGCAACACTTCCGCAAATGTCGATTATTTGGCACAAAATGAGACATTTTCACACAATTTAAAGTGTATGACGCTGATTGAACTCCGCACACACGCGTGTCATTTGTAAATTTGAGATTAAAGTTTTCCAAATTGTATTGGGTGTACAACTTTGCTTCCGTCGTTTTTTTTTCCGAAATTCGAGGCTTTATTGTAAAAAACTGGTTATACATTTATGATTCAAAGTATTGTCCATCGCTGGCCACTACTTTCTCCCATCTTTCGGGCAGCATACGAATCCTGCGTTGAAAAAACTGGTCATCTTTTGAATCGATCCACGAATCGATCCAATTTTTTACTTCTTTATAAGACCGGAAGTGCTGGTCAGCCAGGCCGTGTGCCATTGATCAAAACAAGTGATAGTCCGAGGGAGCAACGTCTGGAGAATACAGCGGGTGGGGTAGGACTTCCCATTTCGAAGTTTCCAAGTATGTCTTGACCACTTTAGCAACATGGGGTCGAGCATTGTCATGCTGTAAAATCACTTTATCATGTCTCTCGTTGTATTGCGGCCATTTGTCTTTCAATGCTCGGCTCAAACGCATTAATTGCGTTCGATAACGATCGCCTGTGATTGCTTCAGTCGGTTTTAACAACTCATAATACACTACGCCGAGCTGGTCCCACCAAATACTGAGCATGACCTTGGAACCGTGAATATTCAGTTTGGCCGTCGACGTGGAAGCATGGCCGGGATATCCCCATGATTTTCTGCGCTTGGAATTATCGTAGTGAACCCATTTTTGTCTCCAGTCACAATGCGATGCAGAAATCCCTTCCGTCTTTGCCTTGCAAGCAGCTGTTCACAAACACACAAACGCCGTTCAACATCTCTCGGCTTCAACTCGTACGGCACCCAATTTCCTTGTTTCTGAATCATTTCCATGACTCTCAGGCGTTTTGAAATGGCTTGTTGCGTCACTCCTAATGATCCTACCAATTCTTGTTGCGTTTGACACGAGTCTTGATCAAGTAAAGCCTCCAATTCTGCATCTTCGAAAACCTTCTTTCTTTCACCGCCATGCTGGTCTTCGACATTAAAATCGCCGTTCTTGAAGCGTTGAAACCACTCTCGGCACGTTCTTTCACTAATAGCGGCCTCACCATAGGTATTTGAGAGCATTCGATGAGCCTCAGTCGCAGATTTCTTCATATTAAAGCAGAAAATTAAAACCTCCCGCAAATGACGAGAATTTGGCTCGTAAGCTGACATGTTTAATCGAGAATAACTTTATGATGCAGACACAAATCGACTAATATTTCGATGGCGTTATGTTTACAAATACCTAAGCTTATTGTATGACATCTATGATCTATTTATTTCAACTACCACTTACCGCTACAGCCATCTATTGCAAAACGGCGGAAGCAAAGTTGTACACCCAATAGTTTTCGGTATTCCAAGATCATCTTTTAATTCGCGTAATCAAATGTCTTTCTTCTTCCACCGCAAGTCGCACGCGCTTGATATTATCCGGTGTTGTCGTCGAAAGTTGGCCAGAACGAGGATCACTATCAACAGATGCGCGGCTACTTTTGAAACGATTATCTCATTCTTTTATTTGCGTACTATCTTTTGTTAAAGACCGTTTCTATTGGTTCGTATTGCCCTACATTAGTATCATTTTTGACTTCAAAGTCGATGGTTATTTCATAGGACACGATGGTGTTTTCCGGCATTCTTGTTAGCTAGTCATTCACATAAATTATAAGCAGTAAAGAACTAATTGTTCCTTTTGGTTCCCAAGGGATTATGTGATTCCTAACATATTAATATTTTCAAAATCTAATATGTGTACCTATTCTCACTTTTTGTTTACGGTTACTTAAATAGCTTGTAATCAGTTTGTAACGTTTACCTCTTACCATATATTATATGGGAAAAACTAGTCCTATAATAATTTATGGTTTACTGTATCGAAAACTTTTGCCAAATCCAGGAATATAAAAGCTATCGGTTTGCTTTGATCCAAATTTTCGTATATTGTTTTAGATATATATCTTTATGCATCTTTAGTCCTATATCCTTAATAAATCCAAATTATTATTTACTTAATATGTCACTCCTGCTTATGAAATTTATGAATCTGTTATGCATAATTTTTTTAAATATTTTTGCAATATTTAATGTGAAAGATATAGGTTTATAGTTTCTCCTATTATTTTTTTCCCTGCGTTGTATTTTGGTATAATTTCAGGCGCCTTTAGCGTGTCTGACCAAATTGACATTTCTATACATTGATTACGTGAGCCAACGTATTTGCTATGATTATAGCTATAGAGTTTAGTGCCTTAGCGTTGATTGTATCCATGCCGTCTTTTTTCATTTTTAAATTATTTATAATTTTTATTATTTTAAATTCATTGGTAGGTTTAATAAAAATTGTTTTAGTATTAGTTTTAGGTAGCTCTAATTTTCTTTGGTATAGTGTGATCATTTTATTACTCAGCGTTCCTCTTAGTCTACAATAATATTTATTCATTTTGTTGACTGTTACATTTCTATTTGTAATTATTACATTCTCATCAATTTTCAAGGGACTAATAGTGTTATCAGTTTTATTTTCGGTTTTGCCAATTTTGTTGTTTGTGTAGCCCCGGAGTCTTCTACGATCATTACTATTTTATTATATTGTTTTTTTATATTCGACTTTTACTGCTTTTATGACCTTATTTAGTACTTTCTAAATTTCTTATAGTTTGCTCTGAGTTCTTTGTTATCTGCTTAGTTTATTGTATAAAGTTTCTTTCAAAAGAACAAGAATTTACAATTGCACGTCTTATCCAGCCTTTTCTTAAAGATTTCTTAGAATTGCTTTGTTTCGGTTTTTTGAATTTGGATTTTCCCATGCATAGTTGGATTTTATTGACTATATCTTTCATATTTTCATTTGGATTTTTTGTACTTATAAATTCTGACTAACTTATTTGCATATCTATGTTAAATAATTTTTTGTAATTATAATGATACATCTCTTTTCTTAATCTTTATCGATAAAAATTTTGCTTATTTTAATACTTGGTATATACTATGGCTATTTCTTTATTTTATTTACAGAGATCGAACATGGCATCTCAAAATTGACAACCAGCACTAGACGAACCAAATGTGCAGCGGCAGCAACAACCGCGCGCTCCGCTTCTTGAGCCGCAGCCGATTATAAACGTCTGATTATCCGACGTCAACTTCTGCGTGCACTAGTAGAAGGAAATCGTAAACTGCCGGAATTAGGAGAAAGAGATTATAAAGATCCAAACATTTTCATTTGCCAGTGCGAGGAATCGTTTGTAGCTAATAATACGGAGGCACAAGACTTACCTCCCTTGCCTTAAAAGAAGACGCCGCGCTGGCCGAAGTCTCGTGAACTTCTACGTAACCGATATACGTTGCAGAACGTTTTAATGAAATTATCAGCAAAGTTATATGGGCTACCGCAGACAGATAAGGAACCGGTCGAAATATTCCTCGAATTGCAATATCTACTTGCACGAAGCCTTCTCCCAGAATCAGTAAAAGAATAAATCGTCGTCGTTTTACTTAAAGCTCTTCGTAGATCCATCAAAAAACTTCTGCGCTCATCAAATTTCGTTACGGTTGAAGATTTAATTCTTCGGCTGGTGCAGATTGAACAGGACGAGGTCGAAGAACGTAATGCAGCTTGATGAGGCACATTATTTATAGTTTAGTGTCCGCTACAGTAGAATACGTAAAACAATACGAAGCATCGCCATCACGTTTCGAAACCACAAGACCTGCGTCGACAACGAAGCAACCCAACGTCAAGAAATTTTTACCTCGCTACCAATTCTATCCAGGATATCATTGGGATCGTGACTGTCCTTTAATCAGCATCAACAGAGATCAAAAAACGAGCGCGGGGCAGTTATCACTTCGGCGGAGACTGCTCCGAGACCAGCCGCATAATAGCTGCGTCGGCGTACGCATCATTCGGAATAATTGGATTTTTACCTCTAGTGATAAATGAACAAGAGGCATGTGAATTTGTGGACTTGGTGGCGAGTGACTGTTTTATGCGTGAAAAATATATAACTCTGGACATACCGCTTCAGAAGGTAAAGTGCAAGATATACACAGCAAACAAAAACGATATGATGAAAGTGCACAGTGTGTGCGAATTTCCGGTGACAATTGATGGACAAACAAAAAACGTGCGTTTTCTTATTTGCAATAATCTCGGATCCGAAGCAATGTTAGGAAAGACGTAGTTAAGTGCACATAAAGTTGCACGATCACGAGTTGGGCTGCGACTACGTAGGAGAGAATTTACGTTGCCGTACTTTTCTAACATGTGTCAATAGCGCACTGACTAAACTTATTACCGCGCCGAAAGACTTTTTCAATCAACATAGTGCAACACGGTTTTCCAAACGAATACGTGCATAAACGCAATTGTATGTGCTACACAAGTTCGTGGATGTCTTCTTCGAGAGTAGGCTGCTACATCAAACTTCATACGTGAAACACGATATCGAACTAATCAATCATAAACCATTTCGTGTCGCGCCATATCGTTATTCCGCCGATTAAAAGAAAGTAATTCAAGAACAAATTAGCGAAATGCTTGCCGGTGGCTATGTCGAACCTTCGTCATCCGCGTACAGTTCACCGATCATCACAGCTAAAAAGAAAGATGGACAATACCGATTTCGAGTAGATTATCGGCACCTCAATGCTGTAAGAAAAGATATTGCGTAAAACCTAATAAGAATCTAAGAAGTCATCCAAGATTGGAACAGTGAAGATTTTTACCACGCTCGATCTAAAGTATGTTTATTCGTAAATTCCACTGACTGACCGCGCTAAGTCGTTTTCCACAACCAATGGTAGACTATCAATCGAGTAATATCGTTTGGGCTTAAGAATGCGCCAGGATGATTCAACAATTTTATTACTTAAAAAGTTTTATCTGGATTTTCTAATGACTTCGTGCGATCGTATCTCGTCGTTTTCATAACATATTCTGCGTCGTGGAAGGAATATTCGAATTCTCTATCGCGCGTGTTTAGACATTTAAGTCATCACGAATTAACGTGCTCTATTAAGAAGTGTTTTCTTGGTCAAGCAAAATTGGACTTTCCCGGACATAAGGTTACTAATGATGGAAATAAAGCAAAGAGTGAACACGTATGCGCAATACTCGACACTCCAGTTCCATAAAATCGAAAGGATCTGCGTAAATTCTTCGGCATTTGCGGATGGCTGCGGAACTATTATATATATATATATATATATATATATATATATATATATATATATATATATATATATATACCTAAATTTTCGAGGCTGGCACCAACTTTAACGAATCTTTTAACGACAAGCAAAATTTGGAATCAACTTCAGCGTCGGACGCGTCGCCGGAAAGGGTAATCAATTATCTGACATATGATATCTGATATCTCTTTCACGTGAGCCTGAAACAAAAATTTATGAAGATAAAGCGGTAGAATTCGAAGTGGTTCTAGCTTCCGAAAAAGTAGAGCCGCCGCGACGATTATAGTTAGCATGAACCCTTGCCCGAAAATTACGAAGAAAGATAATAGAAGCTCAGAATGAAGACGCCCTCGATTTAAAAGATATTCAGCGTTTTTTACAACCGAATCAGGAACTGTGATCCACAGACGACATCTAATACATCATCGAACAAGGGAAGGAGCTCGCTTATGCGTACAATTTGCGTGTAGGAACAACATAACAATGATGCATATAGGTATGCCTAGCCTATGCTATTGTTTATTATTTATATCCTGGAAAATATGCAGAATAGCTAAATTTTATAAGAGAGAAGTTTCTAAATTCCAAAAGAAACATTTTGGTATTAATTTTATTTTCTCATTAATATTATATTAATAAAAAAGTTATAAACAATTAAACTGTTAATAATAAATTAAAAACAACGTTTTCGAAAAAAGAAATTGAATATTCGGAATGAGTGAAAAAAATTTCATGGAATTAATTATTTACTTTCCAGGGAAAAAACCTGAAACAGAAAGTATTGTCGGTGGAAGAAGTGTTTATACACTGTTTTTAGATTTTGAACACTGTTTTGATGTCGCCATTTTGAATTTTGGAAAAATTTCAAATTGATTTTAACAAATATATAATAGTGTCATGATTTAAAATCATTGCAGAGATCAGGTACAGTTTCGTTTGTAAAAAAAAATGTTTTTTCTGCAAAATTGTGCGTTTTAAAATGTCATGCTGTGTTTAGGGCGCCATCTTGAATTTCAAAACAAAAATCCAACAGCATTTTAAAGAGCAAATAAAATATATACAATTTATATCAATTGTGATAATCCGGTGTTACTTTATCATGTTGAAAATTTCACATTTCTGAAAAAAAAAGTTGAAAATTTTATACTTTTTTTTTCAATAAATTGTCATAACTTTTTTCAGTGAATTTGTAGCCTGATTCTGGCTACGGCATTCGGAAAAAAAGGATTTCAACTAGTAGAAATAATCTTTTAAATTTTTTTTTGAGCCTTCCACGTAAAAATTTAAAGCGGTGAAAATTAAAAAAAAAATTTTGACGTTTGGAACGAAATAGGTTAATAGGTCATTATTTTTGTACAGCACGCGAGAAACGTTTTATTTACGTTTTATTTATATATGTTACTTGATGGCACACTACCGCATTCAGAAGAATGCATATTCTCTTACGATGCGCTGACTTAAGCTCGTATCAATAGCGCAAGACAAGTACAAAGTCAGCTTCCGTCTACCACGTCGATTCCACCGAGAACAGCGTTGTTAGTTGAAGAACTCATACTCGCGAAAAATTTCGTCGTTTTCATTGCCGTCTAAGAATTTGAAGCTTGTTTGACACCCTGGTGGACTGGCCCATTTGCTAACATTCGTCTACGCATTAGTACTCTGAAAAGTATGCCGCATGAACAGCATCCTGAGGCCGTAAACGACTGTAATCAATAAAATATGCGAAGCAAATATGATAACTTCTTTTTAGAAAATAATTTTAAAATAATTTTATTCGTCATAAATATTTACGTAAAAATTTTAAATTATAAATCTTTATTTTTATTTTGAAATATAAATTGTAAAATTAAAACGAAAAATTAGCTTGAAAGCGAATGCGGAAAGAAGATAGATCTATTCTATCCCGCGCTCCCTACCGTACGATGCATAGCCGTACGCTACGATGATAATCTAAAGTTCTCTACTCGGCGCTCCTCACTCGACACGTTCACTGATATTGCAACGACAGCAAGAACACAGAAGCACGTAGCAAAATAAAGGTGTGTGGAATTGCAAAAGCAAATCAGTTTTGCTCGAGGCCAAGCACTGGAGAGAGCTACTCCGCGCTAGCCTACTGAATGTTCTGTAAGAGCTCGATCTTAAAGAATTGCCAGTGTGCTAGAGAAAGTGAAGGTTTCCAGGTAAAAATTAGACAATCGAGATAACTTGCGCGGTATAATTTATCTTAAGTATCGGATACCGTCTTCGTACTCACTCGGAGATGATGACTGACTAGGTGCCTAGCAGCGACTAGATCTTACAACTAGACCAACGCAAGCTTATAATGTGCACGCCGAAGCACACTCGATGTATATAACCCTCTCTAGCTTTCCAGACGACTCCTAGTCTCGTTTAACTCTCTCGCAGCGATGTCAAAAACTCTTAGATACTTGATTTAATTTTATTTTTATTAATTTTTGGATTTTAGTGCGCCATGTTGAATCTGAAATTTTTTTTCTTCTCTTTGACCTATTATTCGTAATCCGAGAACTTGAAAACTCTTTAATACCGAGTTCCTTTCAATTTCAATTAATTTTTACATTTTGATCAGCCATTTTTCATTTCTGAATTTTCACTTGAGATTTATAATCGGCTACCTTAGATCCTCTCAAGTATCAAATTTCGTGATTTATTGTTTAACGTTTAAAAAATAAAATAAAATTTTAAAAACTGTTTCACTTATCTAACAAATTTTAAGTTCTTTACTAGATATTTAATACTTCTTCATTCGAAGACTCATCTTCATTGGTCAAAAATTGTTTAAATGACGTGACCATTCGATTCTAATGTTCCAAGTATTGCAGCGACGTGGATATTTTGTGTATTTCTTTTAAATATAATATAATTTTTGAGATTCTAAATTATTTATTTAAAAGAAAAATTTTTTTTTTCTTACTTTATTTACTAGTTACACTTTTGCTAAGTGTAATTGTAATGTTATAATTTAATATAATAATTATATTAAGTGCACAACTAAGTTCCTGCTGTTTTCAATAGGTGGCTCCAGCAGTAAGTGCTTGTCGATTTTGACATTCGAAGCAAGTTAGATATATGATAAACAAATCGCTTTGACACATTAGTGATTTTGTTTTAGCGTCATATACTTTTCGTTGTGTGAAAATATCTCATTTTGTGCCAAATAATCGTCATTTGCGGGAAGTGTTGCTTTTCTTCTTTCATTCGAAGAAAACGGCGGCTGAAGCACATTGGGAGCTCTAAAACGTTTACGGAGATGCTGCTTTAAGTGAAACAACGTGTCGTGATTGGTTTCTTCTCTTCAAAGACGGTGATTTCGATATTGAGGACCGTCCACGTGAAGGAAGGCCAAAAACCTTCGGAGACGCTAAATTGGAAGCATTGCTCGACGAGTTTTTGTTAGCAAAACCAATTTATTTAAAAGATATTGCTTTAAATTATAGAATGTTCTTGTATTTATTCGATTACATTCACTTATACCTGAAATATAAAACTTTTTAGCTTTCCCAATGTTTGATTTAGATGGGCGAATCTTACTGAAGTTTTGCACTCTTTATATTTTATTTATACGAGGGCGGTTCAAATATGATCGAGACAAATGCTCTGACACGTTTATTTACTATCGAAAAAATTTATAAAAATTTACAGTTTTTCTAGGTACTCCCCCTTACAAGTTACGCATTTTGTCCACCTTTCCGGAAGCTTTTTGATGCCGGTATCGAAGAATTCCTTGGGCAACTGGGACAGCCATGTGCGTACAAACTCCTCTACCTCGTCGTCGGTGTTGAATCTTTGACCTCCGAGGGCTTCTTTCAGTGGTCCAAACATGTGGTAGTCGCAGGGTGATAAATCGGGACTGTAGGGAGGGGTGTTCCAGTACCTCCCATCCCAATTTTGATATTGTATCGAGTGTGAGACGCGCGATATGAGGGCGCGCGTTATCCTGGAGAAGAATCGCAGTTCGTGCTGGAATGCTCCTCCGTTTCGAGCGATAAGCGGGTTTCATGTGTGTTTTCAGAAGGTTAGAGTAGTATGCAGCATTGATGGAACGCTGGGTGCGCAGGAAATCGACGTACAGCACGCCCCGCCGGTCCCAGAACACAGTACACATAGCCTTACCCGCGGACCTGGTTGTCTTCGCTTTGACTGGCGCCCCTTCCTCCTTCTTCCTCCACTCTTTAGACGACAGCTTGCTTTCGAGAGTGTAATAGTGTACCCATGTCTCGTCTGTAGTGAAGATTCGCGTTAAAAAACCGTCCCTCTTCCACCTCGTATCGCGTCAGCAAGTGGCGACAAAATTCCAACCGCGTGAATTTTTGCTCGAAGTTCAACAGTTTAGGATCCCATCGCGCCGTTATTTTGCGATATTGAAGGTGTTCGTGGATGATAGACTCTATACTACCAATACTGATGCCGAGTTCAGCCGAAACGTCTCGAACATGCATCCTACGGTCCTCCAAAATGAGTTGTTCTACGCGGCAAATGTTGTCTGGTGTGATGCTGGTTCGCGGTCGACGATCATGCGGCTCATTCTCGACGGTTTCGCGACCATCCTTGAATGCTTTGGCCCATTTAAACACAGCAGCCCTACTCAGGCACTCACTACCGAACTGATTTTGCAAACGCAGAAAATTTTCTGTATTTTAAACGCCTTCCCACACTAAAAAACGAATGACAATACGTTGCGCAACGGCGGTGGGCACTTGACGTTCACTCATGGTCGTAGCACGCGCGTGAAACATGCACTCCCGACGAAAACTATGCCACACTGTTCGTAAGGGATTCAGCTATCACATACTAAAGCCATCACCTTCAAAACATACATGCGCGCCATCTACAGCGTTTGTCTCCATCATATTTGAACCGCCCTCGTAATTATGGAATTGCACTAAATGTAACAAAAACACATTATAACTTCTTTGATAGTTTGGTAATATTATTTAGATTTATTTATAATATTTAAATGTTATCGCTTCATTATTTACATTATTATTTTGCAATTTTTTCTAGAAATACAAAAGTTAATTTTGGCTGGTCGCATGGGAGAAGCGATTGACTTAACTTCTAAATTATATCCTGGGCTTCTTGAAAAGAATAGTAATTTATTGTTCGCATTAAAATGTAGACAATTTGTTGAAATGGTAAATGGAACTGATTCGGAAATCTGTCGAGGTATGGTAGAAAATCAAACCAGTGTTATTCAGTCAACGAAATCACTAGTCAAATCTTCTGCAAGTTGCAACATTGAAGAAATAAATCATAACATTATAAATGGCAATAACGATCAACCTTTTTTAAATGGACAAATTGAAGATGATGTTGAAATGGAAGATTCTTCTGTAAATAATACCAAAAATATATCTAGCGATGAAAAATGCATTTCTAATTCTAATGGTCTTAAACGATCTAATGGAGATATTGAAATGGGTAAGCACCTTAAAGCAATTTATGTATATGTATACTTATTTAATTATTTATAATTTATTTTTTTTTTAATTTCTGAACTTTCGATAATAATGCAATAATTTAAAATAGTCTTATAAATTAATAACGCCGGCACATAAAATTTGTCTAAACTTTGAACGCTCGGCATCAGAATTGGTCACTCACCCTTCAATATTTAGCAAAACTAGTGAATCATCAAAATAATGAAGAAGTTTGCAGTTTTTGCAGTTTTGCTAAGACTAAAGAGTGATAGAACAATTCTGACGCCGAATTCGTGATCATCGCGTAAATATAATTCGGAAAATATATGTCGTATATAAAGTTCATGTAACCTATTTTTGCGCCGGTGTAATTGTACTTTGCTGTTGAATATTTTTTATTGAATATAAAGAAAAGTATTGTTGATTATTAAATATAAAAAAATTCTTTAGACTCAAAGCAAATTATTGAAAAATCTAAATGAAAACTGCTACGTTTTTATGAACAAAAAAAGCACTATTTGTTTACTTAATTTTATCTTTGTAAATTACTTCTAAATTAAATTAAAAATTAATAACATTAAAAATTTTCTATTCAGATTTTTTAACAATTTCTTATTTATTGTGATTCTTTTTATTCATCGAAAATATAATGTAAATATTTTTGATGGCTTGCAGTACAATTCGACCAGCTAATTGCGCCTATTCGTTGATACGACAAAGTCAGCATTCGTAGGCAAACGATTACCTTGTTAATGACTCATTGAACGATGCGCGACACAAAGTTTAAGCTGCACATCGTAGTCTCATTAGCCAGAACATACGGCAAAAACCGGCAAAGCAAAGCCAATCGGATTTAAAAGCATGAGATAGTAGTAGAGATAAGAGTCTTATTCTTTAACTCTATCCATATCTTTGGAAAAGATATCTTTAGATAAGAAAGTATCTAAATATTTTTTTCAAAAATTCTACTCTTAGGACCTTTTCTAAAGTGTCGGTTAGATCTAGGTTTGTTTCCCTATGTTCATTTAATTCCGTAACTCGTATCTTAAAATAAGTAAATCATTCCTTGGCTGGACCAAGCCGATGATGTGCTACTCAAGAGCTTTGGCTGGAATGAATGAAAATGCATTTAATGTCCATCGATGCTATTCTTTAGACTTTAACATCCATGAAGTCACCACTGATCACATGATTTTTTTCCTGTCAGAGTTGCTAGGTCAAAAGACAGGTGAGTACTGAGTATTTTTTCTATTCTACACAGTATGTCGGAAAAGTTCCCGAACTTATTTTGTAGCGCTTGTACGAGTGGCGCCACTTCTTGGACGACACCGGTACTATGTTGCTACATCCCTCTGGAGTGTCTGAGAATTTTTTCACCAGTATCCGTTCATTAGTTGCCGAGATAGACGTGCTTGAATGAACCTGTATTTAGTACCCTGGTGCAAGCTCTACGATGGATGAGAAATTTGAACATCGTGGCGCAATTAAATTCTGCTATAAACTTAAAAAAACTTTCGCGGAAACGAAAAAAATGATCGATTCGGCTTACGGTGAAGGTGTAGTGTCGCGTACAACTGTTTACTCGTGGTTCAGTCGGTTCAAGAAGGGTAGAGAGTCGTTAAAAGATGACGAGAGAAGCGGCCGGCCAAAAATCACGGGTAAAGACGATGCTCATCGCTTACTTCGACTCCAAAGGCCTGATATACAAAGAATTTGTGCCCCCAAACACCACCGTGAATGCTACATATTACGTAGAGGTGTTAAAACGTCTGAAGCGCCGGATTAATCGCATCAGGCCCGAGTACAAGGAACCGGGGTCGTTGAGTTTGCTGGATGACAATGCGCCTGCTCATTTTTCGAACATCGTGAAGCGTTATCTCGCCAAAAATCAGATCCCACGCATCAATCACACCCCATACTCGCCAGATCTGGCTCCAGCCGACTTTTTCCTATTTCCCAAGCTGAAAATGGCCTTGAAAGGACGATTTTTTGAAGATGTACCGAGTATTCAAGCGGCTTGCACCGAGCGTCTCACAGCGATAACTACAGAGGAGTACCAGAGAGCCTTCGAATCACTCATGGAGCGCTCAAATGAGTGTATATCTAGGGAAGGGGACTATGTTGAAAGTTAAGTGGAATAAATTTCTTTAGATGTAATTTTCGATTTTTTATTTCAAAAGTTCGGGAACTTTTCCGACATACTGTATATTTTTCACAAAAGAATTGTGGTAGAAAATCAGGAAAAAAGAGCTCTTACTAATACAAGGTCCAGAAT
Source organism: Chalcis sispes (assembly GCA_949987625.1). Classification (NCBI taxonomy): domain Eukaryota; kingdom Metazoa; phylum Arthropoda; class Insecta; order Hymenoptera; family Chalcididae; genus Chalcis; species Chalcis sispes. Next base: position 44,135,934 of record OX465098.1, read on the forward strand.
AACCCTTATTACCAAAACGAAAATAAAAAACTGAGTAAGTGGTTTGTTATCACAAAATCACATTAGCCAGAAAAAATTGATTGGATAAAGGTCGTAAAAAAAACCGTGATAAAAGCGTCTTAAAAAAGTATGTAACGTGCTAAGCTCAAGCAAAAGTGTTATGGTCAAGCTGATATACATTTACTCTGATCCTGTCATAACAATAAAAATGCTGAGAAAACTTCCTATTCAAAAATCCTTAAGAAGTTGTGGGAGTTCATTGTATTGATGAACTTAGGAGAAAGGGTGACCCGCGATATCGAACTCACTAAGAGGAGAGTTTCTGCTTAAATTAAAAATACTCGAAGCAGAGGCATCTAAGTTACAGGAATTAATGACTATGTTTAAGGAGTCAGCAACAATGCAATCTCTGATGTACAAAGAATTTCTCATCATTCTGGAAACAGAAAAAACCATAACAGCCAAGAGGTCATTGACATAGTCGCAATCAGTAAAGAATACAAAACACTCAAAAAACTAAACTGGGTAAAAGTCACTACTGGCAGAGTATAGATAAGGATATTTAAAACTGCCTATATGTAGGGCAAGATGCATCTGCAGCTTTGCTTCATCTAGGTGGAAGTGTCTGGTAGAAAAATATACATCTGCTATCTGTAGACGCTATCGTCTTTAATGTCATAGTCTCACAACTGCCAGTAGTAATAATTAGACTTCAATACATAGGCAATAGAGCGGTGCAACTTAAAGATAAACCGCCACGCAATAGGAGAAAATTTACTTCTTTGACAAAAATTAAGTGACAACTCACTTCTCACTAGATCCGAATTTTCAAACATTCATTTAAAAACTTCTAAAGAACTATACTTTGAGGTAGTACTGCTATAATATAAGTCTTTTATTTAAAAAAGAAAACTAAAATAAAATGTTAGATAAATAAATATTGAGCAGCTATAATCAGCAACGGAGAAATACTAGTAAAAGAAATTTTATACAGAGATATAATTAATAGGATATCTAATGATTTGTAAGCCTTTAAATCTAAAATAACCCTCCTCATAATTTGTCAACTCAAAATTTCATAATTCAATGCACTCTAATCGAAAGACTCTTCAAAAAAATAAATTCTAAAAATAAAACCGTGAATCCAAAATACTGTAACCTAAAGTATTCAAACTTTATATTCATAACTTTAAATTTGCATAACCCATTAACGACCAAATGCACTGAATTTTTGCATGAACTTATAACAACTAAAAAGCATACTAAACGCTGATGAAAATTCACGAAATTTTAGTGACTATGTTTTCGAGGTTGCCCTTTCTAAATCCGTTGAGAAAATTAATCTATGTTTTTGGAAAAATTAAATATGACGTCTTTTTCCCGGAAAAGTGCCAAAATTTTGTTGATTTTTTTTTTAAACTCAAATTTTATATCGAGAACGCCTATGTGGCACCCTAAAACCTGTTTAGGGTCACTGTCAGTGCGCACTGATTGGGAACTCAAAAATAGCAATTTTCACGAAAAAAAAATGTAAAAAATAAGTATCTTCGAAATATGTTATAAAATCATGTAAATTGTAAATAATTATACAATTTATGTGCAAATATGTTGAACAAACAATTTATCACTATTTTCGATCATTTTCAAAATGGCGGGTCCAATCTGGCTCAATTTCAAATTCAATGTAAATAGCAAAAGAATATATTGCATAAATGCAAATCACACAAGTATAAAAATTACTTTCAATTGGCGAAACTTGATCTTGTTTTCCAATAAATGTTTAAAACAGTTAGTTATTAGTGATTTGCATTAATTTCAGGAAAACATTAGGCTAATTTTTTAACAAACGAATAAAAATGCAACTTATTTATTCTTTAACTATTTTTTTTTTTTTTAAGAAAATAATGTTTAACAACATAAAAAATGTTCAATTCGTATCTGAAAAAGCTGCCATCCTTCGTCTTTCACCGGACAACCCTATTTTTAACTAAAATATCTAAACAATCGTCTTTATATAAAATCACATGTTTTAAGAATTATATTCCTCATTTCCAAATATGTTTTTACAAAATTATGACTTGAGCTCAAGGGCAGAGCTCTGTCAAAGCCACCTGGTAGGAGGACGGGGAGGTGAAAAAAAGAGAATATTCGGGAAAAAAAATAAGTTGACACAAAAAACAAAGAGTATAGATTTATGTCGCGTCTATGGGGCTGTGTATGTCTGCGAGATGTGCGAGTGTGCGTGGATATGTGCGAGTGTATGATAGTGTGTGAGCGAGAGCAAGTGAGTGAAAAAAGAAAAACGATAAAGTGCGGTAGGGAACAGATAACGGAAAGGAGTCGTTAGAGCCCCGTAGGAGTCCTGCAAGGCGGGACGAGATCAGCGGTTCGCGCCATGCGCGGTGTTCGCTAATCTCCGGGACTACAGCGCTTAGCGTGTAACCGAGAATCGCGAGCCCCAACCTAGATGCTCAGGATGCCCTAATCGTTGGAGGGAAGTAGCTCGTCAAACTTGCGTTTGACCACGGTTAGCGTACAGCGCCAGGCGCAGAGATCGCTTACCGCAGAGCGTGGATGCGCCAGGCGCAAGATTGCTCATGAGCCGGAGGTATTCGCGGCGATCGCCGGAATACAAGGAAAGGACGTGGAGGAATTAGACGAACGTCTAATAGGGTCTGCGGGGCAGCGCGAGACGCTAAGTTCACATCGACCTAGAGCGGATATGCGGCAGGCGCAAGATCGCTCTCAGGAGGAGGAGGCGGAGGCGACTACTCAAGGCAGTCGCCGAAGCGTAAGTGTCAAGCTCGAGAAGCGGGTCTGAGCTCTGAGGCCTTACGAGAGAGCGCCTCTCGCGGTCGCGAGAGGTAGCGTGTTGGTGGAGAGGGAGACCATCTCCCACGCAGCGGTACCAGTCGTCCGACTGTGTGTGCGCCACCTCCCGTGGGCGGTAGGAAGTAAGAATGGCGAGAGAAAGGTTAGGAAAGAGTCGAGACTATGCACGCACGTACACGTCAATTATGTATTATATTTAACATAGTCATGCAATATTTTATAAAACAAAATGAAGCATTTTATTAATACAATAATTGTAATCATATTTTTTAAGGTGTTATCTATTAACCCATTAAAGCCCATGCGAAACCCAGGCTATACAGAATAAAACTAACTACGCGAAACGGGACTTAATTAAAAAATAAATTATCCGTGTTTTTCTTGTTTTTTAATTTGATTATTTATTGTAAAATTGTTTGAACAAATTAGTACGAAACTCGGAATTTCAAAGAAACTAAAAGCGGCAATTGATTTTACGGGAAAAATCATGAAAAAAAGCCTTGTAACATTATTTTGCCCGAGCAACTCATTTTGCAGTAAATTGTTATAAAAAGGAAACAAATAAACAAGTAAACAAGACATAAGTCACCAGAACCCGTGAGGAATCTTCAGAAGAAGGATATGATTCTGAAGAAGAAGATATTTCGTCTATGAACCTCCCTATAGGTACTTATGAGCAAATAAAAAATTTCTATACACTAAATCAAAAATTCTTGGAGCCAGATCATGTCTTTGGTTGGAAAAAGGCCCTTTGGCGTCATAAGAATGGTAATAGTGAGTATAATGCTAATACAACGGCAATTAAACATTTGAAAGAAAAAAGTTCACGTAATTTATTTAAATTATTTTTTTCAAATTCAATAAAAAATCACATTGTTAAGGCCACTGCAGGATGTAAATCCAATTTATCTATTATGGATTTGAATAAATTTTTAACGATACTACTTACGAGTATTTCAATTATAAATTCCAGGAAAAGTCAAAGAGATTATTGGCCTAAGAAATCATTGTCACGTTGTTCTGTAGTATTAAATATTATATCAAGAAATAAATTTATTAAAATAGAAAAAAATTTCGTTTTTACAAAAGCACGGATCGCAATTATGACTTTAAAGTTTGGAAAGTTCGATCATTATAAGATCTGTTTTGACAAAACATAATGAGATTTGGGTTCTTTGACAAACATTTTTCAATTGATGAAGTTATGGTAAAATACTTGAGGAAATTCGAGATGAAACAACGCATAAGAAATAAACTGATCCGATTTGGTATGAAAATGTTGGCTCTTTGCTCTAGTAATGGCTACTTGTATAATTGTGATATTTATTTTATCCCAGGTTGTAATCAAAATGTTACAATCATTGTCAGAAACTTTTCCATTGAAATATTTACCTAAATTTCATATTACCTTTGACGATTTCTTTACATTTCCAGATTCACTAATTCATTTCATAAAGATTGAATTATCTGTAACAGGCACTGTACGGCAAAACCACGTAAATTATAGTATAAGGCTGATATCTCAAAAAATATGCTAGCGGAACAACAATATCCGCACAAGAAAGTAATTGAAAAATGAATCACATTACTGTAATAGATTAGAAGCCTGTGTCTATTTTATCAATAGGTTTTGGCGATGAACTATAAGTTCCTATGCAAAGATGGCTCAAATATTCGAAAAAAAAGAATACTATTATATTACCACAAACTTTTTCGGAGTACAATAAAAACATGGGACGACTTGATCTCCATGATCAATTTTGTAACGCTGCCGTGCCCTTCATTCGTGAAAAAAAATTAACACGGTGCTTTTTCATCCAGCTAATTCAAGCTTCCATTGCAAATACGACAGTAATTTATCACAAATTAGACCCTGACGATAAAATTATACGAAAAATATCGTAGAAGTTTCCGAACTGTACATAGACATTTGGGCATAATCAAAGGGTCAAAAAAGGCAAAGATTATCGAAAGAAAGCGAAGAGTGAGAAAATCATCACAAAATTATAGGTATAAAGACAAGATGTAGAGGTACAAATTGCCAACTGAGAACGTTTTACTTATGAGCAAAATGTAAAATTTATTCGTGCAAAAATTATTAGGAACAGGAGCTGCTTATGAATAACAAAGACTAAAAAATTTTACTGAACTACATTTGATACTTTTCTCCATGCAGTTGAATGATATAATTAGATTTTTGGAATTGTATTGTTTTTAATAATTTGTTTAAACAATTTTGCGATAAACAATTGAATTAGAAAATAAAAAAACACAGGTATTTTATTTTTTAGTAAAGTCCCGTTTGGCGAAGTTAGTTTTTCGTTATTTGCAATAGCGTAAGCATAGGCTATAACGAGTTCTGGTGACTTTAAATTGTTTATAACAATTTTATTGCAAAATGAAGGCTCACACGAAAAAATGCCATTAATGATTTTCTTCATAATTTTTCCGGTAAAGTCGATTGCCGCTATAAGTTTTTCGAAATTCCGAATTTCGTACTAATTTGCTTAAACAATTTTGCAATAAATAATTAAATTGAAAAAAAAATATTGGTATTTTATTTTTTAGTAAAGTCCCGTTTAGCTTGGTTAGTTCTATCATATATAACCTGGGTTTCGCATAGGCCTTAATGTGTTAAGATCAATCAACCAATTAAATGAATTTGAAAAGTACCTTCTCACTATTTTTGAGTTGGCTCTTTCTGATCGTGCAATTAGAATTACATAAAGATGTTTTCTTACAATATTTTTGCAAAATAATCTAAAACACACAAATTTTCCAGAATTGTTTACGTTCCTCTTTTTACATTTTCGATGTCTTATCGTACGATTATTCAACTATGAAGTAGTGTAATCAATTCTTTATCACAATAATTTCAAATGGTATCGTTAATTTTATTCTTATCGTAATATAAATCTGCAAAATAACGGCCAAAACAATTGAAAAATTCAGCGAATTTCTGGTTAATCATTTTTTGTGTTTCAAATACGCTTTTTATATCGGAAATGCAATTTCTATATAGCTGCTATGGTTTTTTGAGTGTTCACAAATGATTTTAATGTTCGATTTTAATATTAAAATATATTAATAATAGTCTTCTAAAATATTAAATTTAATCACTCGATTCTTTTAATTATTCAAAATTCAATTAATCAATTATTTAAGTAACATCTTAGCTGTTCGAATAATTAACATTTATTCTGCAAATAACTGTTACAAGGGTGAGGTGAAAAGTTTCCCGCCTGTCCTAGAGAGATGGCGTCAGCAGTTTAACTGTTCGGTTTGTATTCTGTAGTCTATCATCTTACTAGCTTGTATATAAATTTTCAGGTCGATTGCATTGTCAGTGTACATTTAAGAGCTCATTGAACAAGACGCCTCAATTGCTTACATGAGAATGGAAAAATCAGAGGAGCGTGTGGTCATCAAATACTTCTATTTAAAAGGCCTAATATGATTACAAATTAAAGGAAAGCTGGATTCTATACTGAAAGACTCTTCTCCATCATATTTGACGGTTAAACAGTGGGTTTCCGAATTTAAAAAGGGTCGCACGAGCACTTTTGACAAACCATGCTTAGAACGCTTTGTTGAGGCCACAACTCCTAAAATAAATCTAAAAATTCACAAAACAGTGATGGAGAACCGCAGGTCAAAAGTAAAGAAGATAGCTGAGGCTACTAAAATGTTAACCAAACGTGTACACAATATTTTGCATGAACATTTAAGGATAGAGAAGCTCTGTGCTATGTGGGTGTCGCGTTTGCTAACGGTCGATCAAAAATTCACCCGGAAAACTGTTTCAATTGAAAATTTAGCGCTGCACAAGCAAAACCCAGCGAATTTTCGCGCTGTTTTGTAACTGTAGATTAAATTTGGATTTGCCACTACACTCCTAAAAGTAAACAGCAGTCGAAGCAATGAATTGGATCAGGTAAATCAATCCCAAAGAAGGCAAAAACAATTTTATCGGCGATTAAGGTTATGGCGACTGTTTTTTGGGACAAGAAAAAAATTATATTTTATGATTACCTGGAGAAAGGTAAAACCATCACTGCGTATAAAGGACGAAGTGAAAAATAAATAAGAATAAATATAAATGAAGAAAAAAATCTTGTTTAGCACGCAGACATAGCGAAGGGCACATTTCAACAAATATAAATACATTTACATGATAAAATTTCTCACCTGCGACTTCCGGTCACTGCTGTAGCTTTGTAGTCCGCTTCGGATTCCCGCGTGAAGAGATTGGTTAGAAGAATCAGAAGCAACTCAATAAACAACAGCTTTATATTTCCTATTTTGTTTTCTGTTTATTTATTATTATATTCATCTACACACACCTATATATATACCAGATGTACAAGTATGAAATACGGATGTTAAAAGAAAAAATAACACGTTAAATTTGGTTAAATAATAAAAAGTAATTTGTTCAAAGTATGCTCCATCGTTTTTTATACATTTTTCCCATCTTTCAGGCAATTTGTGAACACCACGCCAGTAGAAATCTTCCCCTTTTGCCGCAAACCATTCATCGAGTCATTTTTTGACATCTTGATAGGAATCAAAGCGCTGCTCAGTAAGTGCATGACCCATCCATGCAAATAAGTGGTAATCAGAAGGAGCCAAATCTGGTAAGTAAGTCGCATGAGGCAGAACTTCCGAGTTAAGTGCTTCCAATGTGTCGCGAACCGGTTTTGCCGTATCTGATGGAGCAGTGTCATGGAGAAAAATTACTTTGTGTTGCCGCTTTCGGTATTCTGGCCTTTTTTTAAGCAGCAAACGGTTTAAATCGGTTAATTGTTGTTGGTAACGTGTAGTATTAACCGTTTTCCCAGGTTTCAATAGCTCATAATAGACCACGCCCATCTGGCCCTACCAAATACAGAGCATCGTCTTTCTGCCAAAACGGTTTCGTTTTGCGATCGATGTGGATGGTGCTCCTGGGTGCACCCATGATTTCTTGCGCTTGGGATTTTCAAAATGAATCCACTTTTCATCCCCTGTTATTATTCGATGCAAAACGACTTCCTTTTGTACCGAGCAAGCAAAATTTCACATGTTATTTTGCGATTCTCCAGTTGCCTGTCATTCAACTCATGTGGTACCCATCTACCGCTCTTCTGAATTTTCTCCATCGCTCGTAGGCGACTGAAAACAGCTTGTTGGATAGTGCGGAAAACTTGCCCACTTATAACAGTACTTTGTGAGCAAAATCCCAAACTCATCAGATGATATCTTCTGTTCTGGACCTCACCTCAAAGTTTTGACTTTAAGGTGAAAAAAGGCAAATTGGTAGAAAATACAGTAAATTAATTTGTATAATATATGAATTTTAATCAACTTCATTCGGAATATTGAGATTTTATTTATTCCAGTGCAAATTAAATATAGCCATTTGCTTATACATATACCAAACGCTCATATTCATTCTGTAGCAAGTCTGCATTCACTACTTCCACATGGGTTTGTGTGAGCGTTTGGTACATCGCTCATGTTTACTTTTGTGATCGTCGTTGTCTCTGGCGCTACAATATTATCGTAATAACATCGGTCTTATCCATACAAAAATTATCGTACATAAATCTCATTGTTATAATATGTTCATACTATATTTCGTATTATCATCGGTCTTATCCACACACACCTGTGAATTGAAAAGTTCTTAATTGATTGCTACACATCTAGTAGGGTAATTCATTTCCAGCATGTCCTTTTCTAAGTTTAGTTTTAGGCAGGATTGTCCAGTATTTGACTGTCTCCCAGCAGATCTCGGAGGCCATCAGCTTCCAACTTTCAAGGATGTCATTCTGTGCTGTCTAGACGAAAGGCGTTGCAAAGGTCAGAAAAGTGGCGGCAATAGAGAGCCACCGTATGCAGACATAGCCGAATCAGTCGCACTCAAACTCGAAAATATTTATATAAGAGCTTCTATTCTAACAGTATCGCATACAAGAGTCATACAAAAGATAAAAACATACCACAGCAACTACATCAAACTTAAAAGTGAACTCAGACACATCGAAAGATGCTCTGGGTTGGCACGAAAAAGGGATTCATTCAGGTCAGAGGCAGAGAAGCTTTTTGACATAGCCTTTTGTAAATGTGCTTCTTTCTCTGCTTGCAAATGTCCTAAGAAGATGAAGGTTCCTCTGATTGAACAACCGTTCCTCCTTAAACAGCGAAATAATAGAGTGGGCTGCATCGTCGGTATTGATGTTGCTGAAACACAGAAACTCGTTAAAAGACAAGAGCGCAAGATGAAATTACAAAGACAAGAAAAATCACTTGATCGAGAGGAACCTACTTGTTATAAGTATTTAGAAACTAAATTCCAATCCTCCTCTGATGATGAGAGTGCTGATGAGCAGGAAGATAATGAGTTTAAAGCACCTCGGGGTGTTAGGAAGTCTCAGTCTCAACAGATGAGGATTAAATTGACTAAAGCGACCTTGACAGCACAAAGGTTTGGTGTTAGCAACACAGCTACAGCTCTAATTGTTACCTCCGCCTTTAAAGATGTAGGGTTGATTGCAGGAGATAAGTCTGCTCGACAGATCGAAGTAGAATCTAACGTGAAGAACAGAGAGTAGGTAAAGAATTGCAGCAGGAGTTACAAAGCACAGGTCCTATTTTTGGTATTTACTTCGATGGTCGTAAAGACGATACCTTAGCTCAAGTGAAGGAGGGTGCAAAATATTATCGTAGGACGATAAAATAGGAACACATTTTCTTAGTAGCTGAACCAGGGTCAAGATATATTGGTCACGTGGTTCCCAAATCAGGTTCCGTAGAGGATATAACCGACGCCATTTACGAACATTTCACAAATAAAACTAGTGATGGTTTCGGAGAAGTAAAAGTTGTTGGTGCTAATGGAACCAATGTGAATATTGGCTGGTGTGGTGGAATAATACGTAGACTTTAAGAAAAAATTTATAAGCCACTCCAATGGATTGTGTGTTTACTATATTTTAACAAACTTCCTTCTCGTAGCCTGTTCTAGCATGTAGATGGGGTTTCAGTTAGTCTAATTTCATTCACAGGACCTATAGGCTCTAAACTCAATGATTGTAAAAAGCTTCCGATAGTGAATTTTAGAGCATTCTCTGTTTATTGACTTACCCGACGTCGACACCTCAGATCTTAGTACTGATCAAAAATATCTGTTTGAAATATCACGGGTCGTTATATCTGGTCACTATCCCGATGGTCTTCAGGCTCGGGATCCTGGTCGTCTTTACAAGGCTCGATGGCTCACCTGTGCAAACAGAATATTAAGGCTCTATATTTCAAGAAAAAGACCCACTCAACAATTGAAGGACCTAGTCAAATACATTCTCACTGTATATTCACCAATGTGGTTTTCAATAAGATTTCAGAGATTAATCAAGGACGGTTCCCGACACCTTTTTGAGATCATAAGAAAAACGAGATACTTACCTGCTCGTTATCGTAAAGTTGTTGATGTTTCCATTCAGCACAATGCGTTTTTTGCGATGCCTGAAAGTATACTTTTTGCAATGATGATAGACAAGCGTCTTGAGCTCCGAAAATCAGCTCTTAACAAGCTAGTAAGTGCAAGGGAGAACGAAATCGTTCCTTCCTCTACCTCCACCTCTGTTAGGTTTAATACCATACCAAAAATAAACTTTGAAACCACGGATTATGTAAACACGATTGACTGGCAAAGTCCCGAAGTTGTAATTACTTTGCCTCCAGTTGGTAAAGACACTTTCAACGCGGAGCTTATTCGAAAGCTCTTCCTGGATTATGAGGCTGACTGGAAGTTCTCAAAAATTCCGTCCCATACCGTCGCTGTTAAGCGAATGGTGAAATTGGTAACACAGGCATCAGCGACGGTATGTGTTGCAGATTCGCGAGACGGTCACATTCAAGGTGTGCTGAGGTCAAGGGAGAATCTCCCCCAGTTTTTGACGAAAAATAGATACATTAAAACAATATCAGAAACAAACATAGGAAGTGATCTTGGGTAAAAAATAGAAGTCCAGCATATGGTTGGTTGGTTGGGTTGGGCTTGGGTTAAACCTCTTGTACAAACACCTCCTCGTGGTGGGTTCTGGGTCAGTAAAAACTGAGCGAAGATTTGCACGAATGTATCTTGCGACAGCAAACAAATAACACATAACGTTGCGTATTTTAACAACACTTCCCTGGCATTTCACAGTACAATAGACTACTCAATAACGATTTCGAGCATAAAAACGTGCTTTAATACGTATGTGTACGTATCACAAAAATTCGGAACGGGAACCTATAAATATTTTTTATTCATCACCAATTTGTTATCTTTCACTAAAAAACCGAAACTTTGAGGTGAGGTTCAGAACAGAAGATATCCGATGGGCCTGGGGTTTTGCATACAAATTACTGTTATAGGTGGGCAAGTTTTCCGCATTATTGCGATTCGGTCCGAAAAAGAAATGTTTATCGCTACATCCTAGCATTACACCTTTTATAATATAACCAATACATTGTCATATAAAGACTCATTGAGTTCATTGACTCACAGAGTTCCATTGCATAAAACGCGCAGCGTCATCACACATTCATTGAACATTTATACAGGGTGGCCTGTTTTAATCTATCAGTCGAAATAACTTTAAAGGCAGATGGTTATATCAAAAAATGTTTCAGACAAAAGTTGTAGGGGTTGAAAGGGGTCGTCCAACGCTTATCTTTGCGTAAACTTGAGGTCAAATTTAAAGGTTATTTGAAGGTCGAATTGCGAATTTTAAAAGGAAATCTCAATTTTCTATTACAGATTCTGATTCTGCGTCAAAAAATATGAAAATTTTGTCTCAAACATTTTTATCGATGCGTGACAGATGGCGCTGTAATCGGCAGTTTTAATCTATCGATGCGAATATCTCAACAACTACGCATATGAAAAGGTAGAAAAGAAAAATTTGTTAGTCTGGATAGGGGACATGCAATGACACCACAATCGCCCCCTTCCCTCTCTAACCTCTCGTATGGAGCGGTTTCAACTTCAAAATCTGAAATGGGTACCCCAATTTAATATTGCAGATTCTGATTCTGCGTCGGAAAATATGGAAATTTTGCTTGGAACATTTTTTAGATTCGTGACAGATGTCGCTGTAATCGACAAAATTAAAAATGCGTACAAAAATGGTTACCGAAATAGAATTTTTTAAGGAATACACATCGTTTTCTGCAAATTAGAATTCTGTGGATAAATACGTTTAAAAAAAATCTGTTTTGATGAAAATGTTTATTCTACTTCTAGCGTTACCCGGGGACAACGACGTGGACGTAATAAAATCATGTCTCCATGGGGTGCTTTTTTACTGTGAGTCCCCTTGCCTCTTACCATTCGGCCTTTAGAACCAGGCTACTGAAGCTGCAATGCTAAATTTTCCAACGCTTAAATTCATTGCAATGGGCCCAATTTGTGCAGCCAACGCTCTTAGAGGATCTGAAATTCATTATTGCTTCCAACACATCATGTGTACATGCGCCATTGAGGGTATATGTACGAAAAAAACGACTGCTCTATAGGTTACGATATCCCGCACAGTAGCGTCTCGTCGCCCAGGTCAACCTTGACCTCCAGGGATCAAACCTGAAGATCAAGGTCATCTACATTTAACCTTGAAATGGTTTTTCAAGGTCAAGTCAAAAGTGACTTACAAAGCCATTCTACGGTCAAATCTAGGATGACCTTGATGGTCCACTTTAAGATCAAATGGAAAGACCTTTAGATTACCTTTAAGTTTGATCCCGGGACATTTGAAACTATGAAGCTGTCGACCTGGACAACAAAAAGCTTCGATGCACTTCAGGTAGACATCAAAAACTAGGAAGCGGTTACAACTCTCGTTTATGTACTATAGAAAGATGCTATTGAAAAATAAGAAATATGACTGAAAATGCCGAGAGATCATAACGATTCCGTAACTTTATTGTTATTTAAAAATTTTCGAATTAAACAGCATTCGCGAGTTAAAGAAAGATATTGTACATGAATTTACTATACATAGTTGCCACTCGTTTTTCGACAGAGTCTGGATTACAATCGTTTTTATTACACTCGATTTATTACGTTTTTTGGAATGCCGGTGCCTGGGCTGATAAAGAATTTCGAAATTTGACGGCGCGAAAATTCGAATTAGGTTTTGACGCATAGAGAAAAGTTAACATTGGCAAAATCAGCGAGTAAACATGTCTATTAAAATCATTAGTGACCGACAATAAGTCGATTCCTTTTTCTTCCCGAAAAGACTCAGAATTGCAGAGACTTGTTATTTCGGATTCGAATCATCGTTCTACGTTTCATTCTTTTAATCGGTTAAGAAATAAGTTTGCGCTACTGTGGCCGTACTGCAAACTTCGATTTATTAGTGCGGTCAGACCTTACTGTCAGAACTCTCATTGAGAACATTAATTGAGAAACTCGATAGTTTTTCCAACAGCCGCTATACTTTCCAAAATGTAAGTAATTTATTTGAGGTAAACATGTCGGATTAGACTCCTACAGATATTGTTGACATAATTATGATTTTAGGCGAGACTCAAAATCAATTTACAGCTGTTGCATGACTTTATGCGCAACGTTTTCCGAACAGAAGACATCCAAACAGGGTAACCATTCGTGATCTAGCTGCAAGAGCTCGAGAAGGGAGAATGACACGTGAACGCCCTCATCACGAATATGATGAAAATGACGCACGTGCCATTACTGTTCTTGCACTTGTGCATATGAATCTTAATATTAGTAGCCGTCAAATACAACGAGAAACAGGCATATCTTGGTCAGTGGTGCTAAAAACTTTGAAGGCAACAATGTATCATGCTTACCATATTGCATTAACGCAAGCATTAACACCAGCTGATATGGTAGTACGTCTTCGGTTCTGTCAATGGGCTTCGCGAAAGATTCAACGTAACAATCAATTTTTTAGGTACGTCCTTTTCTCTGACGAAGCAACCTTCCAAAGCACTGGGCATTTAAATAGACACAACAGTCATTATTGGTCAGACATTAATCCTCACTGGTATAGATCTATTGACAATCAACATCGATGGTTTGTCATTACAGACCTGGTCTGTAAATAATGGTCTGGTGTGGTATTATAAACGGGTACTTAAATGGATCCTATTTTTTTGAAAATAATGTAACGGCTGCAAGATATTTGCAGTTCCTCAAGTGATTAGTTTAATTTAATGGAGATCGTGGATCTAGGAACCAGGCAACGGATGTGGCGCCAACACGACGGGGCACCTCCACATTTTGCACGCATTGTACGAGATCACTTAAAAGAGCAATATCCCAATTGATGGATTGGACGCGGTGGACCATTTCAATGGCCTTCCCGTTCACCCGACTTAACATCACCTGATTTTTACTTATGGGGGATGTTGAAAGATTGCGTTTACGCACAGCGTCCAACGACGCGTGATGATATGAAAGAACGTATACGAACAGCTTGTGCGGCACTACCCCGGACTGTGTTATTGCAAACAGTGGACAACTTTTATAAAAGATTAAACTTGTGTTTACAGGAAAATAGAGACAATTTTGAACAGCATCTTCGTTGTTACTTCTAAAGGACTCACATTAAAAAAGCACCCCGGTCGTTGTCCCCGGGTAACGCTAAAAGTAGAATAAACATTTTCATTAAAATAGATTTTTTTTAAACTTATTTATCCACAGAATTCGAATTTGCAGAACACGATGTGTATTCGTCGAGAAATTCTATTTCAATAACGATTTTTGTACGCGTTTTCAATTTTGTCGATTACAGCTGCATCTGTCACGAATCTAAAAAATGTTTCGAACAAAATTTTCATATTTTTCGACGCAGAATCAGAATCTGCAATATTAAATTGGTGTACCCATTTCAGATTTTTAAGTTGAAACCGCTCCATACATGAGGTTAGAGGGGGGAGGGGTCGAATGTGGTGTCATTGCATGTCCCCTATCCAGATTAACAAATTTTTCTTTTCTACCTTTTCATATGCGTTTACAGCGCCATCTGTCACGCATCGCAAAAAATGTTTGAGACAAAACTTTCATATTTTTAGACGCAGAATCAGAATCTGTAATAAAAAATTAGGATTTCCATTTGAACTTTGCAATTTGACCCTTAAATAACCTTCAAATTTGACCTCAAGGTTAACGCCAAGGTCAGCGTTAGACGATCCCCTTCAACCCCTACAACTTTTGTCTAAACATTTTTTGATTCTAATTTGCAGAACACGATGTGTATTCCTTGAGAAATTCTATTTCGGTAACCATTTTTGTACGCATTTTTAATTTTGTCGATTACAGCGACATCTGTCACGAATCTAAAAAATGTTCCAAGCAAAATTTCCATGTTTTCCGACGCAGAATCAGTATCTGCAATTTTAAATTGGGGTATCCATTTCAGATTTTTAAGCTGAAACCGCTCCATACGAGAGGTTAGAGGGGGAAGGGGTCGATTGTGGTGTCATTGCATGTCTTCTATCCAGACTAACAAATTTGTCTTTTCTACCTTTTCATATGCGTAGTTGTTGAGATATTCGCATCGATAGATTAAAACTGCCGATTACAGCGCCATCTGTCACGCATCGATAAAAACGTTTGAGACAAAATTTTCATATTTTACGACGCAGAATCAGAATCTGTAATAGAAAATTGGGATTTCTATTTAAAATTCGCAATTCGACCTTTAAATAACCTTTAAATTTGACCTCAAGTTTACGCAAAGATAAGTGTTGGACGACCCCTTTTAACCCCTACAACTTTTGTCTGAAACATTTTTTGATATAACCCTCTCCCTTTGAAGTTATTTCGACCGATAGATTAAAACGGACCACCCTGTATATTGCATATTAACTTTCATTGGTATAAGATTAAATATGTCAATATTTCCGATCTATCTTTATAATTGTGAATTTTAATTTTAATAATTTTATACTTGATTAATTTTAATTTTTACGTCACGTTACAAAAATTAAAAAAGAAAGTTAAATATTTCAAAAAAAAAAAATTCACATCATAAATTTTTTTTTTTTTTTTTTTTTCCAGTGGTAAAAAAACGGGGAATCTGCCTAAACCAGACCATCAGCGAGGACCCCTCTGTCTGTCTGTAGACGCAGAGGGCCCCTCCGGTGTGACGGGTTTTGTAGTCGCATGAGCTCTGGCCTCGGATGGACTCGATTGTTCGGGTACATCCGTAGCGAGGACATTGGCAACAACGGGGACCGTTTAACCCGCCAAACGCCAGCATATTTCTCATGGAAAACTATAGACATATGATGCGCGGATGGAATATCCACCTTCTTTCCAACCTGCAGCGTGGAACTACTTTCGTATTATTTTACCGCTGCAGGTTCTGTCCGTTCGTCAGTCCGTTTCGTGTTATGTTGTAACCTATATCCGTCTCATATTCCTTTCATACAATCCTTCCATTCACATTCTCTCACTGACTCATGCTACTCACCACTAACTATTCCGGGCACCCGTCCGCCTTTTTACCCCTCAAAACAGTCTCGACAAAAGTAGCTATCGCTGTCCAATCATGAATATTAATCATGCTTCATTATTTATTATAAGGATATATATTAGGTGTAGTAAAAAGAAATGCATTATTTTTGCATTAAATTGAAGGTTTAATTTAGCATAGATAGAATGATACGATTTAGGTCAAATATGCACCGTTTTGTTCGATAACTTGTTGCCATTTCGGAGGTAATTTCATAATGCCTCTCTCGTAGAAATCCTTGTCCCTATTGTCAAAAAACTGGGACAGTCGATTTTCACAATTTTCTTTTGAGGCGAATTTTTCACCTGCAAAATCATTCGTCATAGACAAGAACAGGTGGTCATCACTTGGTGCCAGGTTCGGACTCTAAGGTGGATACATAAGAACTTCCCAACCAAGCTCCCGGAGCTTCTGGCGAGTCACTATCGATGTATGCGGCCTGGCGTTGTCCTGATAAAACACAATTCCTCTCCTATTGGCCAAAGCTGGCCACTTCTGGGCGATTGTTTCTTTCAGACCGTTCAATTGTTGACAGTGCAGGTCCGAATTAAGAGTTCGGCCGTAGGGGAGCAGCTCATAGTAGATGATTCCCTGCCAGTCCCACCAAACACACAGCAAAGCCTTCCTGACTGTCAACCCTGGCTTGGCCACCGTTTGCGCTGGCTCACCGCGATTTGACCACGACCGTTGTCGCTTGACGTTGTCGTAAGTGACCCACTTCTCATCACCAGTAACCATCCGCTTCAGAAATGGATCGATATTGTTGCGATTCAGCAGCGATTCGCAGTTGGAAATTCGGTCCATGAGGTTTCTTTGTGATAACTCGTGTGGCACCCATACATCGAACTTCTTTTTGTATCCAGCCTTATTTAAGTAGTTCCAAACGGTTTTTCGTGCAATGTTTAGCTCCTGGGCAATCGGCAAACAGTGCTTACGTGACGGTCGGACTCGACGATTTTCATTATTTTATCGACATTTTCGACAATTGGCCTTCCAGAGCGTGGTGCATCTTTGACGTCAAAATTACCGGAACGGAATCGACGAAACCAAAATTGCGCGTAATTGGCTGTCACAGTATCAAGACCATAAACACTATTCACATTTTCAGCTGCCTGGCTTGCGTTTTCACCTTTATCGAATAAAAAATTATAAAATATTGCGTATTTTCTCTTTGTCGGTGTCCATCTTCGACGCATGCTAAAAAAATACTGAGTCACGCGCTCACAAAACTGTATCAAAAGCTTTTTTAGTACCAAATCTTATCTTTCTAACGCCATCTAGTGTAACCCGATCGCACCTTTACAACGGGAGATACAGACTACTAAAGCCATCTATTGGCAAAATAATGGATTACTTTTTACTACACCTAATATATATATATATATATATATATATATATATATATATATATATATATATACATATATATATATATATATATATATATATATATATATATATATATACTGTTTATCAAAAAAGTACCGGGAATTTTCAATTAAAACATTTCTACGTTCAATAATAGAAAATTTATTAGGTCGCCTTCAACATATGCTCTATTTGCTGCGAGACATCTATGCCAACGGCACTTTTAATCATCGAAACATTTTTTATAGGCGCTTTCCGGGATGGCCTTAAGCTCGCGCGCTGAATTTTGTTTTATGGCTTCAATCGACTGAAAACGGGTGCCACGTAGCGGCAATTTAAGTTTTGGAAAGAGGAAGAAGTTACAGGGTGCCAAATCCGGCGAATACGGTGGTTGTTCAAGCGTGTTCGTTGAGTTTTTGGCGAGAAAGTTGGGCACAATCGTAGCTCGGTGAGACGGCGCGTTATCGTCGTGCAAAATCCACGAGTTGTTCGCCCACAAATTTGGCCGCTTCTTACGGATACGCTCACGCAAACGTTTCATAACGCCTAGGTAATACTCTTTGTTTACCGTCTGACCCTCTGGAACGAATTCGTAGTGCACCACGCCACGGATATCGAAGAAAACAATGAGCATCACTTTCACTTTTGAGCAGCTTTGGCGTGGTTTTTTTTGGTTTTGGCTCGTTTTTTCCCACCCATTCCGATGCTTGCTGGCTTGTTTGCATATCGTACTCGTATACCCACGTTTCGTCACCTGTTATGATGCATTCCATCAATGCGGGATCGGAATTGGCGCGATCAAGCATGTCTGAAGCGACCTGTTCGCCATAGCGTTTTTGAAGAAAATTAAGCTCTTTTGGAACGAGTCTTGCGACCACCTTTCTCATGCCCAAAATATCAATCAAAATCGTACGTGTGGACTCGTGGGATATCTCAAGTTCATGTGCTATCTCTCTCAAGCTGGTATGACGGTTTTCAAGCACCATTACCTTAATTTTATCGACGTTATCTGCGGTCGAAGCCGTCTATGGGCGTCCGGAACAAGGCAAGTCTTTGACGACTTCACGACCCTCCTTGAAGGCTTTGTACCACTCATACGCACGGGTTTCTGATAGTGCTTTATCACCAAAAGCCTTTTGCAACATTTTCAATGCATCGGCACATGAAATTTCATTCGCAACACAAAATTTTAGACAAATTTTTTGTTCAACATAATCACCCATTGTAAAAAATCGGCACGCACTATTGACATCGACTGACTTGACCAGCTACTGTAAACACACTCGTTGACAGATTCCGTTCAAACTTGGCATAGTCATTAAGGACAGTTGTACCAACCTAGAAAAAAAAACTTTACCTGCCTAAATTGCCCCGCCAGATTTAAATCGACAATTCCCGGTACTTTTTTGACAGAATGTATATACATATATATATATATATACGAAGGCGGTTTAATAAGTACCCGTGTTTGACAACAGAGGGCGTTCCTGAGGGAAGTTGGTATTATCATCGTGTGCTACCAAACCATCTACCAAACGACGGTAAAACAAATTTTAGACTGATTGATAAGTTAGTTTAGATTTGGTAGCCATTCGAGTAAGACGTGTCTCGTGATTTTCGCTAAGATGGATAAAGAGCAGTATCGTTCGGTAATTCGCTTTTTGTTTTTGGATGGGAAAAAATGCGAGGAGATAAAAGCAAAGTTGGATGCTGTTTACGGGGAAACTTCGCTATCTATGACCACAGTTAGATATTGGTTCAACGAATTTAAATGTGGGCGAACATCCGTTTTTGATGAGGAACGACTAGGACGCCCGGCAGACGTGATTACCGAGGCAATCATTTAAAAAGTCTACGACATGATTCTCACTGATCGACGAACGAAAGTGCACGAAGTAGCAGAGGCCGTAGATGTGTCAACCGGAACGGCAATTAATATTTTACATGATAAGTTGGCGATGAAAACATTGTCGGTCCGATGGGTGCCACAATTGCTCATGGTGGACAACAAGCGGATGCGGCTGTTAACTTCGAAGCAGTGTTTGGAGCAATTTAAGCGAGGTTTGAAGGAGTTTTTGCGTCGATTTGTCACCTTTGATGAAACCTGGATTCATCATTAAACACCAGAAGCTACTAAGCAAAAATCAAAACAATGGATTTCTCCTGGTGAATCTGCTCGCGGGAATAAAATTTAGCTCAAACGAGGAAGTCATCGCCGAGACAGAGGCGTATTTTGGAGAGTTCGACAAATCCTATTTTTTGGAGGGGTTAAAATGGCAGGAACGTTGGGAGAAGTGTATCATTCTAAAAGGGGACTATGTTGAAAAATAAAAAAATTTTTTTTGAAAAATTGATGTCTTTATTTCTAACACGGGTACTTATTAAATCGCCCTCGTATATACATATAACCTGTATATTTTATAAAAGAAATATTTTTCAAAAAACTATGAAAAAGATACACGAACTAGAAATAATAAGTAACCAACAATTGTAAAAAAATTTATCATATAAAATAACACTGATTCAGCAGATATAAAATAAACGCAGTGGTTTTAAAATAAAAAGGTTCGCAAAAAACGGTGAGGATATTTAATACTATTTGTAAACCGCAAGAAAAACTACATCGCAAGCATTGGCTAAACGGAAAGATTCGGTAATAATAATGAAAAAGTGGGGAATCGAACAAGTTATGAGGAAAAGAAAACAACAAGAGGTTAACTATATATTTTAGGTAATCAATAAAATGCCAAGAATTGAAGAAAAATGCAGAATAATTAAATTAACCCATTAACGCCCACAGAACACGTTTTTCATCGTTTATTTCAGAGCTCTTTAGAGGGGATCGATTTCGGCTTAAAAAATTTGTGAGTACATAAATTTTTGAGATTTTTCATGGATCTATCGAATGGAAAATATTAAAATAAGAAAAAAAAATTTTTTAATTTTCAAAAATGAGGTCAAAGCAAAAAAAACACGAAAAATGAAAAGTAAATTTTTTTTTAACTCCATTTTTTTTCTACTTATCGCTGTGCAGTCACCTCAGAAGTTCGAGAAAAAAGTTTCCTCGGCATCTTAGCTTTAAAAAGACTACTTTTTGAGTTTAAGAATCTCTTTTGGATGATCCAAAATGGCGCCTGGAATGAAAAATTTCATTCAAAATCTTTCGGGCGCTCTAACTAGAGAACTATGAGGTTTATCAAAAAAGTTAGAATAATAAGTTCTTAAAATTCATCAAAGAATACACTGGAGCCGTTTCAAATGATTTTGTTGACATTTTTGAAAATTTGTTTATGCAAATTATTGAACATTAAAAAAGATTTTTTTTGGTTCTGAAAAAGTTTCTGTGTATTCTTTGATCAATTTCAAGCACTTATTATTTTTTACAATTTCTTCGAAAAGTTGATACTTGTCGAGTAAAAAGATACGGAAAGTGGTAATGTTTTTCTTACTCTTGCTATACGAGGGTAGTCTGAAAAGTTTCCGACCTAACACAGATATAAGACATTTTTTTTCAATTTTTTTTTTTTTATTTCTCAACATAGTCTTCTTGCCATTCTACACACTTCTCCCAGTGATGCTCCCATTTCTTTAACCCATCCAAATAGTACTCGGTGTTTTTCTCTGCAAAATGGCTGTTCACGAAGGTGATTACCTCCTCATTTGTCGAAAATTTCTGTCCTCCAAGTGCAATTTCTCGATGAGGGAACAAAAAGAAATCGCTTGGGGCTAGGTCTGGTGAGTAAGGCGGATGGTCAAGCAGCTGAAACCGTAATTCGTGGATTTTTGCCATGGCAAACGCTGAGCTGTGAGACGGCGCGTTGTCTTGGTGAAACAGGATTTTCTTTTTCTGCAAATGTGGACGATTTTCCGCAAGTTCTGCCCCCAGCTTGTCAAGTAATGATATAAGATGCGTAGTATACTCCTGTAATGGTTTTTCCTTTTTGAAGATAATCGATTAAAATAACTCCATGACTATCCCAAAAAACAGTCGCCATCACTTTCCCAGCCGAAAAAACAGTTTTTGCTTTTTCTGGAGCCGGTTCCCTTTTTGCAGTCCACTGTTTTTACCGTATTTTTGTTTTGGGCGTATAATAGTGTATCCAAGTTTCATCTACAGTAATTAATCGTTGCCAAAAACTCGGATTTATTGCGTCCAAACTGCGCCAATAGAGCGTTGGGAATGTTCATTCGAATACGTTTTTGGTCTAACGTGAGCAAACGCGGCACTCAACGTGCGGGCAGCTTTCTCATGCCTAGATCTTGATTTAATATGTAGCAAACACGTTCTTCGGGCATGTTCATAACCTTTGCTATCTCTCTCACTTTAATTCGGCGGTCGTCTAGCATCATTTGGTGAACTTTGGCGATGTTATCGTCAGTGGTTGCAGTTTTTGGACGTCCCAAATGTTTATCGTCTCCCAAGCTCTCACGGCCACGTTTAAATGTAGCTGCCCAAAATGTCACTGTGGTAAATGATGGTGCAGAGTCCCCATACACAGAGTTCAACTAATTTTTATTTGCGTAGGCGTATTGCCTTTCAAAAACAATTTAATGACAGCTCGATACTCAATTTTGTCTATTTTCACAACGACACTCACATCGACTCACTCAAACAACTGTCAACTAACAACTGCGCATCCAAAATGGCTGAAACTTTGGTGAGCAACTGTCAACAGATAAACAACGTAATTTGCTAGCTTTTATATACGAGTGCTGCTATCTTCTCGTTGAGGTCGGAAACTTTTCAGACCACCCTCGTAGCTTATTTGTACTCTAATCGAATTTATTTTTATTTTGTTTTACATTCATGTATGAATTTATAATAAATGAATAAATGTTATAATATTGAATAAGTAAATAAATGAAATAATATTTTATTTCCAAACAAAGATTTGTAGTTTCAATAAAATATTCTTTTATTTTGCGATTTTCTCATTCTGCAATTATCTTGCGCATGAAGTGGATTCTTAATAAATTGATTATTTTATTCGTTCGACTTCTTCATCAACATCGAAAATCTATATTATTGTGACAATGTTTCTTTCATTCAATATTTTTTGAAATTGCATCCAATGTGATGATGCGAATTATTGTGATAAATGTTTTATAAAAACTCATGGGCAGGAAAATTGAAATCAGGCCCAAATTTTGCATGTTTACTCCTTTAAAATATAAAAAAACTAAAAAAAATAAAAAAATATAAAAAAAAAACAAAAAAAAAACTAAAAAAAAATAAAAAATAAAAACAAAAAAAAACAGGTTTTCAATGAAGTCCACCTCCACGTGGTGAAAACCGGGCAATGTTGTATTCATTATAGGTACTAGCGGCTAAGGACTACAGTGATTTTCAGAATTCCATATCTTTTTACTCGAGAAGTATCCACTTTCCGAAGAAATTGTAAAGAATAAAAAGTGCTTAAAATTGATTAAAGAATACACAGAAATTTTTTTAGAACCAAAAAAAAATCTTTTAATGTTCAATAATTTGCATAAACAAATTTTCAAAAATGTCAACAAAATCATCTAAAACGGCTCCAGTGTATTCTTTGATAAATTTTAAGAACTTATTATTTTAACTTTTTTGCTGAACCTCTTAGTTCTCTAGTTCGAGCGCCCGAAAGATTTTAAATAAAATTTTTCATTCCGGGTGCCATTTTGGCTCATCCAAAAGAGATTTTTAAACTCCAAAAGTGGTCTTTTC
Source organism: Chalcis sispes (assembly GCA_949987625.1). NCBI lineage: Eukaryota > Metazoa > Arthropoda > Insecta > Hymenoptera > Chalcididae > Chalcis > Chalcis sispes. The sequence goes on from OX465098.1 coordinate 44,159,352, forward strand.
AAAGCTAAGATGCCGAGAACACTTTTTTTTTTTAACTTTTGCGGCGACTGCACAACGATAAGTAGAAAGAAAATGGAGTTGAAGAAAAATTTTTTTTCATTTTTCGCGTTCTTTTTGCTTTGACCTCATTTTTGAGGATTAAAAAATTTTTTTCTCATTTTAATAGCAACCATTTAAAAGACCGATAAAAAACCTTAAAAATTCATGTGCTTGAAAATTGTTTAGGCCGGAATTGATCTCCTCTAGAGAACTCTGAAATAAACGATGAAAAACGTTTCCCGTGGGCGTTAATGGGTTAAAAAAAAATCGACTACTTGAATATTTACGTTATCTATAAGTCGACGAGGAGCGATTTCAATATGCTGGCTATGAATTCTTATTTTAATATTGGAGTTTAAATTTTATTAACCATACCATCATTTATGACTTGTTAACTTATCTTATATTTTAAATAGAGTTAATAATAGAAATATATTTTAATAAAATATTACAAATATATCGAAAATATTAAATTTTCAACTAGTATTGGGTGTACAACTTTGCTTCCGCCGTTTTTTTCCGAAATTCGAGGCTTTATTGTAAAAAACTGGTTATACATTTATGATTCAAAGTATTGTCCATCGCTGGCCACTACTTTTTCCCATCTTTTGGGCAGCATACGAATCCCGCGTTGAAAAAACTGGTCATCTTTTGAATCGATCCACGAATCGATCCAATTTTTTACTTCTTCATAAGATCGGAAGTGCTGGTCAGCCAGGCCGTGTGCCATTGATCGAAACAAGTGATAGTCCGAGGGAGTGACGTCTGGAGAATATGGCGGGCGGGGTAGGACTACCCATTTCAAAGTTTCCAAGTATGTCTTGACCACTTTCGCAACATGGGTTCGAGCATTGTCATGCTGTGAAATCACTTTATCATGTCTCTCGTTGTATTGCGGCCGTTCGTCTTTCAATGCTCGGCTTAAACGCATTAATTGCCTTCGATAACGATCGCCTGTGATTGTTTCAGTCGGTTTTAACAACTCATAATACACTACGCTGAGCTGGTCCCACCAAATACTGAGCATGACCTTTGAATCGTGATTATTCGGTTTGGCCGTCGACGTGGAAGCATGGCCGGGATGTCCCCATGATTTTCTGCGCTTAGGATTATCGTAGTGAACCCATTTTTCGTCCCCAGTCACAATGCGATGCAGAAATCCTTTCCGTCTTTGCCTTGCAATCAGCTGTTCACAAACACACCAACGCCGATTAATATCTCTCGGCTTCAACTCGTACGGCACCCAATTTCCTTGTTTCTAAATCATTCCCATGACTTTCAGGCGTTTTGAAATGGCTTGATGCGTCACTCCCAATGATCTTGCCAATTCTTGTTGCGTTTGACACGAGTCTTAATCAAGTAAAGCCTCCAATTCTGCATCTTCGAAAACCTTCTTTCTTCCACCGCTATGCTGGTTTTCGACGTTAAAATCGATGTTCTTAAAGCGTTGAAACCACTCTCGGCACGTTCTTTTACTAATAGCGGCCTCACCATAGGTATTTGAGAGCATTCGATGAGCCTCAGTTGCAGATTTCTTCATATTAAAGCAGAAAATTAAAGTCTCCCGCAAATGACGAGAATTTGGCTCGTAAGCTGACATGTTTAATCGAGAACAACTTTATGATGCAGACACAAATCGACTTATATTTCGATGGCGTTATGTTTACAAATACCTAAGCTTATTGTATGACATATGTGATCTGTTCATTTTAACTATCACTTACCGCTACAGCCATCTATTGCAAAACGGCGGAAGCAAAGTTGTACACCCAATAATTTTTTAACTTCCTTAGATTTTTACATGTGCATGTTAATAAAAATCATTCGCAAATATTATTCTTATAAATAATAATAAAGGGAAACATCTCAAATTTAAAAATCTAATTGAAATTTTCTTCTTATTAAAATTATTTGACTATTTTGATCATAAAAGTTATTGTAGAAGCAAAATTTTAAATTTATTAATTATTAGCGTTCTCCGTCGCGGCTTTGCCCGCTATATTTTTGTGTAAAATTTAATATTTTTAATTATTATCAACACTTTGCTGGCCGCTGTCACGCTGGCGTGACTTTTGCTCGCCAACGGTTATCGGCTGCTGTCACGTACGTGTGACTTACTTTTGCCAACGATGATGCTTCATATCGACATTTGTATAGGTAGACATACTATTGCAAAGCAACATTTGACGATCAGGGAACATTGGTTTCAACTGTTTTCCCCTCCCAATTCACCAGACTGTCTTTTATTGAAATCTTTTTTCGCGGACGCTTGCTTTGTTAGTTTGAGACTGCCTTTCGCTGCCTTCAAATATCGGAAGCTTACGTGAGATTTAATACAAGTTTTAAAATATTCTTCAAAATATCACGTTTGGCGAGCAGTAGAACCTGCGTGAATCTCGCCGGCGACAGTGTAACAGTGCTTCGATAAATGCGTGGCCGACAAAGTGTTGATATTAGATGATTAGTATAATAATGCTGATAAATTCATAATACCCCCTGATAAATTATATTTTTTGTTACGTTAGAATTGGGTGTTACGATAAATTAATTATTTGGATTTTCTGTTCGAAAAAATGTGGCATCAAATTGTCCGTATGAGAAAATTTCTGAACGTAAATCAACTTCAACGTATTCGAAAGTTTATCCCTGTGATTTATTTATAGTAATGGCAAAGGACCCTTCTATAGGAATTTGTAAACGTTTAAATTGGCAAGGCAAATCCGTAAGAATCATAGATATTCTAGGTATAAACGCGATCTCTCCTGCTGCTAATCCTGTCAAAATAATAGCTTCAATAATATTGTTACGTATTACCTTAAATTTTAATTTTAGGCCATTACAAAGCATTGGAGGATTTAAATATCGTAGCAACACGATTTGAACCTCGAGTTTTAAGTTTAGATTACACAGCAGAAAACTAGCCAGTATGAGAGAATTCGAAAATTCTTAAGGATAGTAAACAGCATCTTTAATATTAATAACTGTATCAACTACAAATTATTTTTGAGTTTCTCCTGTGAAGTTTTCTAAAACTATGTTATTTATTTATTATGTAGTAATGTTCCGAAGAAAAATGATTGCTCTTTCACATAACCATAAATAAGGTTTTTTATGTTAATTTTCAATATCAAGATAAACGTTGGAAATAAGATCGTTAATTGTATAAATGATTTAAAAAATTTTAGTATCAATCAATATATAACCATCGTTACTTGGAACCTTTTCATCTCTAACTTTTAGAAGTTGCAAAGAGAATACAGTATCAACGCCTCCAAAATGAGCTCTCATATTCGTTTGTAAATGTAGAGTTTTGATATGTTATAGCGTTTATGACTACAAACACGCATTGACTATATCTGCTCTGGATTTTTTCGGTACGATTGGTAAAGTTAGTAAAAATACTCCAGTAATCACAAACGTATTACTACCTATGAGTTTTTTACTTGATCACTAGTCCTGTAAAGTTTGATTGATAGCTTTCATATAAACTTTATGGGCTATTGTACATTTATCTTATACAATCAACATACGAGTGTTTTGCATTATTCTCCCAAGATTTTCGTTCTTACGTATATGGCAAAGAAAATCTTGATCGCTAGATACATTTAAAGGAAGTTTAAATGTTAAATGTGCAGTTTTTTCTCCTGTCAGAAGAGTTACTGCAATACCTGATAATGCCACCACTAATGTATTTACTTCTGGGGATCTTACCTTACCAAGAATAAAATTTGTAAGGAAAATTTTTCCAGTTCTCTAAAGAGCATCTAGAAAAAAATTTCATTATAAACATTATCAGAATACGTTAAGCAATAATGATTAAGTATTTGGCGCAGTCTGTGCAGAATATCTTTACATAAATTAGTTTAAAATATTTTCCATAATAGAATTAGTTGCGATGGTTTACAGAATACTAAAACCATAGAAAATAAATCTCTTATTTTTGATGGTGCCTGTGATAATGCAGCATCTATAAGAGTGTCTTACAATTGATTATCATTTTCTAAAAGTCCTTATGCTTGGCAATCTTCTTTGAAGATAAGTTGAAGTACGAGGGGCGTTTGAAAAGTCCGTGCAAAGTCCGAGAGATGGCACCACTGGCGCTTATCGAGGTCATGTTTAGTTAGTAGCATCTCTTGAATGAACACACACCAAGTTGCAGCCATATTGGTCTATTTCTTTGTGTTTGGCATTCGTGTGAATCAAGGAAGTCGAGTGATTTTCAAGAAATATACGAAAAAGAATTTCGTGTGGTGATTAAACATTACTTTATGAAAGGCAAAACGCCTCAGGAGACTAAAGAGAAGCTTGATAAACATTATAGTGACTCTGCACCTTTGATTAGAACAGTTCATAAGTGGTTTCAAAATTTTCGGACCGACCATATGGGCACAAGTGACGCTGAACGTTCTAGACGGCCTGTGGAGGTTACGACTCCAGAAATCATTGATCAAATCCATTATATGGTGACGGATAACCTGGAAAAGGGTAAAACTATTGCAGGTGCATATTATTCATCGTTATTGGACCGTTTGAAAACCGAGCTGCAAGAAAAACGCTCGCGATTGGTCCACAAGAAAGTCCTTTTCCATCACGACAACGCACCAGCACACACCTCAGCAGTTGTGGTCGCAAAATTAATCGAAATAGGATTCCAATTCGTTTCACATCCTCTCTATTCTCCAGACTTGGCTCCCTCGGACTACTATTTGTTTCTCAATTTGAAGAAATGGCTGGCGGGACATAGATTTTATTTAAACGAGGAGGTGATTGCAGACACTAATGGATATTTTGCAGACTTGGACAAATCTTATAATTCGGAAGGAATCAACAAACTAGAACATCGTTGGACGAAGTGTATAAGCCTAAAAGGAGACTGTCGAAAAATAAAAAAGGTTTACCCCAAACACGTAAGCAGTTTTTATTTTTGCACGGACTTTTCAAACGCCCCTCGTACTCCATCCACTGTCTTTAAACTTTCAAAAGATATAAGACCACGAACATGATGAAGTAATAGTCTTAAATGAAAACATTTAGTTTGATTAGGATAAGTGGTATAAACTTTGCCCGGTGCAGGATTTTTTTTTTTTGATTCTTGAGAAACCTTCAAAATCTTGTCCCCGTTTTCTTTTTAGAAATAGGTAATACAACAGTATTTTTGGAAATTTATCAGATCTACAAATTTCGAATAAAACAGGAAAATGAGTAGTATGCCATTGTGGATGTTTTCTTCTGTAAAGTAAGCACGTTGTTGATTTTTAAGATGAGTAAGATCAACAAGATGTATGACAGCTGAATATCAATTAAGAATTAAAAATTCTAAAAATATCCAAACGGCTTCAGAAGTGTATATATAGCGACCATTAACATTTAATTAGTTTTTTTATAAGAATTTTTGTTAATAAAAAACATCGTCTGATCCGTCTCTTCGTTAATGTATTTCCATATGTATCATATAGCTTAAAGAGAATGGTAATATTCTATATTGATATGAGCACCGAAACACCGTGAAAAAAAGGTACAACCCAAGAATTATCTATTTGAAAAGTTGTTCCATGTGTAGTTAAAATGGCAGTGAATTGGGTGATACTGGGTTTAGTCCTTCCTAGTGACCATGAACCATATTTTTACGAATAATATAATATCATATAGTTCAGGATCAGATTTTCTGTCTGGTAACTCAGTAGAAATTATTTTGTCGATTTCATTTGGTTGAATTTTGGTATACGAGGTCTGGCTATTAAATAACAAGACTGGTTACGAAAAAGGGTTTTATTCTAAAAATTATTCTACATTCGAATGTTTCCCTTTAATATACTCGCCTTCCCTCGCCACACACCTTTTCATACGTTTTTTCTATTGATCGAAGCAGTGCTGGAAGTCTTCTTTGGTCAGGGCCTTTAGGAGCTCTGCCGTTTTTTGCTTTACCGCTTCCATCGACTCAAATCGGGTCCCTTTCAAAGCAGATTTTATCTTCGGAAACAAAAAAAAGTCGCACGGTGCCAAATCTGGCGAGTACGGCGCGTGTTCGAGCACTGGAGTGCGCTTACCGGCCAAATACTGCTTCACGGATAGCGCGTTATGGGCAGGTGCGTTGTCCTGGTGCAAAATCCACGAGTTGTTCTTTTACAACTCGGGCCGTTTCTTACGAACTCGTTCTCGCAGTGTTGCCAAAACTGACAAATAGTAAGTCTGGTTGACAGTCTGACCCTCTGGAACCCATTCAGTCATCACGATACCGTGAATGTCGAAAAAAAACGATCAACATTGCCTTGAATTTGGTTGGTCATCTTCAGTGCTCACTCGGCCCTCACTGAAGCGCTTACACTACTCAAAAACACGCGCACGAGATAGAGAATTGTCCCCGTAGGCCTCTTGCAACAATTTACAGCACTCAGTCGGAGTTTTTTTTAATTTAACGAGAAATTTGAGATTGATACGTTGCTCCTGTTTTTTCGTCACACATGGTTTTCGGCACGAGAAAAAAACACGTTCGTTTCAAACCGCTACTGCACAAATACAATAATAGTGACGAGAACGTGTTTTGGTACGTGCATAGACAAGATATCTAGATACTTAACGCACTACTCGTTTTTTCCCCCACCCCTCTACGGCGCCCTCTAGGCGCGCAGTCTCGTTATTTAATAGCCAGACCTCGTATAACTATAAAAGTATGTGAGTGTGAGGTAAACCTCGCTTCGGCCATTTCACACTGTATATATGATATTCATCAAAGCCAAAGATATTTTTTTTCGTCAATAGGTTGATAAGTTTCTTTAATTAAAAATTATCCGAGATACGTTATCATATCTATCAGAGGATTGTTGTCCAGTAGTTCTTCTTGTATCTTAGGCCTTGTATGGTTAGAAGAAAAAGTTATAAGCAAATCGGGGCAACCGTAGTTACGTACGTATACCATGACATCTTAAGTTTATTCGTGCATGAAGCGAGGTCCTCCTGTGAAAATTGAAAAAAAAAATGACATCTTTACCACGTACATCATTCAAATGAATATACTTATCAGCACATAACTTTGTTTGGTTATGACGAATATAGCCTAATGTCTTAGATATCATTTTTGCCATCATATCGTTAAGATATTGGTTGAATAGATTTCTGAAATAATGTAAGTAATTATGCTATTTTTCTTCTCGAAACATAATTCTATGTGCATTAAATAATATCTATCGTCTTCTTTAATGAACAAAAGTGGATGCTGGAGATGGTCGTAAGATGTGTGAATTTCTAATACATGTTGAAGACGTGCATCTCGACAATGTAAAACTGAATCTCTTGAACCTTTATCTTCATTTGCTAGTAAAACTGCTACATCGTTGCAAGTAGGAACATTATATCTTCCATCATGTTCTTTAGCTAGAACGCGATCTGCAAGCATGATCAATTACAAACTGTCATTATTACGTGTAGACCTATTTTCTAAATTATATGAAAAACTCTAAGTTGATTATTATCTTATAAGAATGTTTGCAGTAAGACTATAAGTTATACTTTCAATGAAGGGTTGATATTTGATCGTGTTGATATTTGGTCAGCATTAGATATGAAGTAAATTTGAACGAACTGATGATTTTGGTCAGAATCAGGGAATAAACTACCTATCGAATGGTAGACTTGACTTTAAATTTTAACTCTTTGCATTCGAAGTTTTTTTTCATTCATATTACCAGCAACTCGAAGCTATTTCAGTGAAAAGATCATATTTACATATAAGTAAATGATATGAGCATTCAAACAAAAGTCATCGTTGTATGTTATTATTCTTTGTCTTTATGGTATGAAATGCAAAGTTGCATTGTCTTCATAGCGGAGCCCTCGAGTTTGAAAACAAATCTTAAATGGCTCCGCTCCGGAGCCCTCGAGTGCAAAGGGTTAAAAGTAGGCATTTAACTCTCATCTCTTATTTGTGTGCATCCAAAAGACTTTATTTGAAATAAAGTATTATGCTGTCTTGCGTTGGTACGAAAGAGATTGGAAAATACATAATATCCTGTGTTAATTTAAAAAGTGGTTCAGGTGCATTCTGAATAGGTGGAAGAGATACTTTGCCATTTGCACGAAGAAGGCTAGAAACTCCATCTTCTTATTTCTTCACACCTCAATGAGAATAAACTCTATCCATGGCATCTATTTTAATGTGGTCATTGTTAAGATAATCCATTCCGAGGGTATGTAAAAATGCTGTTTTTCTTCAAAGTGCAACCAAAGCCTGCTTTTTTTATTTGATTTGGAAGTTAGAGATTTCCATCTTTTTCTAATTGAACATTTTAAGTTTCTTGATTTTGGTCTGATAGTTTGAATTAACTTCAGAAGTGGAAGAAAGGTATATTTAATTTACCATTATTGTGATCTACAACTCTTCTTCTCGGTCTAGTAGCTAACCGTCTTGCCTTTGATATTTGTTTAGTTAAATAAGATTTTGCTTACATCATTTTGCCGTTTACAATAATGTTTTTCAAAAATTAAATATTTTACTCAACAAATCAAATGTTTGATGATACAAATAATAATTTCATGCAAAATTTACTTGCTTTTGTTTACATTTATCATTAAATTACCAAATAAATATTCTGTTCTTGTGGTTATTATAAAAATTTTACATTAGTATAGAATGTACATGAAAATACGGATCATGTATGACGTACATATAATTGTTTTCAATATTTACTGCAATGATTAAAATAACTATACAAAAGAGTGTATTCAAATTGCCTAAAATTAAATATCTTTTGTGACGTGGTGTTTTGCACCAGTCACATGAGGAGGCCAAAGCATAACTTGTGCGCTTCCTCGTAGCTAAAACACCCCCCTTTCACAATCTTGGCAGTCTCGCAGGACTGCCACGCTTAAGCCTAACTAACAGCCACGCAGGGCTGTGCATACTGCACCTTCCCCAGGTACATGGGCTTCGAGTTCAAGTAAAGGCTCTAGCGAGGAGCCAGTCTCAGGAGCCCATGGCTAATCGAGGGCAGTGCTCGCACACACTGCAGCAGGGATTCTTTTCCAAGCTCCTTCCTGTCCTGGTAGTGGTTCCCGTACCTGCAACCTCCCAAACAGTAGTTAAAAGAAGAAGGAAGCAATAATAGCAGCTGCACCTTGGAAGGGAAGTACAAGCTGCCACACAACATCATAGGAAAGTGGAAGAGGAGGTTAGGAGGCAAGCAAAGATACATAAGCACCGCATTTAAGTGCAAGTAATAACGTACCTGCGAGCAGGCTATCGCTGTCACCGACACCGCTGCTTCGCTTTCTCCACCGCTTATCATTCAATTCACCAGCTGTTGATCCGCCGCACTGCCGCACCTGGAAAAGAAAGAGAATAGACAAATAAGTCGACGCCTACCAGCCATGGAACGCGTCAACTTACCTGGACTCTGGACATCGGAGGTAGATTCTCGCCGCTCCAGGGAAAACACAACAACACTGGCACTCGCGAGCGGATAACCTAAACGCGCGCTGCTGGCGCGTAGTAATGTCAACTGCCGACAGCGCTGAGCGCGCGTGGCGGCTGCGTCGCGTAACTTACTTTACACGTACGTTGCGCTGGTGCAGAACGATTATCTAAAATCCGCGCTGGCGAAAGTGCCACGCAAGAGCTTCTCGTTCACTCCGTTCAGGTCCGTTTTAATGAAAAGTAGCGATATTAGCGAGCAGTCGACATTCCGTCCGGTGCCATAGTCGCGGTTGTTAGCCTCCGTCGTCCGACTCAGCATTTTTCGCGTTTTGATAAAGTAAAGACGAGCGTGTACGAGTAGGCGGATCGTTCATTTGTAATCATGTGTGTTAGAATATCTGGCAAGTGCACCCAGGTGCAGTAGCTGTTACCAGGAGGCATCCCTGCAACGAATCGTCCCCGTATCCTGCCCGGCTGTGTGTGTGCGACTGCGACGCGTGCTACGTGCCATTTTTCTCCTTTCGCATCTTGTATGCCCGCGACCGCTCTAATCGTGAGCTAGCCGTGCAAACGTAAATGCCGCGCACGAAACCGCGCTACACGAGTGTAGCTGGCGTCCTGGGCTCGCGTAAAAACGCGATCATTGTGTACTTAGCTAAATAATTGAGATCAAATAAATGTGTTTGTTTTGTTGTTCATTTTAATCGGATGTTTTAACTCACTTGTAATAGTAAGAAACCCGTTCGCTCCCCCCCGCCCCCCATACATTTGTATGCTACCCTGATCCCCAGTGGCGTTACACTTTGAAAAGAAATATTTACGCCTAATCATTAAGCATTTACGCGCCTGAAAAAACATTGAAAACTACAATAGATAATTATCAAATTTTTATTCGAGCTTTATTATAAGTTTGTTTATTGCAACTTATATTTTTTATTTAATAAAAAATATCTAATAAATAATTTTAGTGAATATTTTTGTAATAAGTTTATTTCAAAGTAAATAAGTAAAAAAAGATCTATGTAGGAGATTACTTTCTCCTTACCGGTTCTTCACTCGGGTTTCCCTCTTAAGTATCTAACAAAAATCTTTCATATTAACATCGTCGCTCCATCTTATTAATAACTTGGTAAAATCTTTCACCTTGTTCTTCGCTGTAATCTCCAAGATTTTCCGCGAAATAGACAAAATGAGAGTGTAAAAAATCAAATTTTTAATTCAATCAACAGCCTTGGTTTTTTTAATTTGTCAACATTTTATCAACTATATTCTGAAAATCTTTTATTTTTCATGCAATTCTCAAAAATATTTTTAAAACTCAGACATGCTGCTTTTTTAGATTAAAATGTTGGAAAAAAAAAGATGAGATGGCTTTAGCTTCAGATTTGAATTCAGCATGTCAAAATATATGTTCATAAAGAATTACAAGGGTGTGGTGAAAAGTTTCCGGCCTGACCTAGAGATGGCCCCAGCAGATCTGGTGTTTCGCTTCTATTCTGTAGTCCGACATCTCACTAGCCTGCACATAAATTTTTTTAGGTCGATTGCTCAGTCAGTGTACATTTAAAAGCTGATTGGTAACAATTTGAACTTCAATTCGTCCATTTTAACCATCGCAACAACCGACGAATGGGTGGGTGCGTTGTCATGGTGAAATAAGATTTTTTTCTTCGCCAAGCGGGTTCGTTTATTTTTCACTTTGTCCTTTATACGCTGTAATAACTCTGCCTAGTATTCACCAGTAGTGGTTTTACCTTTCTTTAGGTAATCAATAAAAATAATTTTTTTCTCATCCCAAAAAACAGTCACTATAACCTTACTCGCCCATTGAATTATTTTTGCCTTCCTTGAGGTTGGTTTACCTAATCCAATCCATTGCTTTGACAGTTGTTTACTTTTAGAAGTGTAGTGGTAAATCCAAGTTTAATCTGCAGTGATAAAACGACGCAAAAATTCACTAGAGTTTCGCTTGTTTAGCGCTAAATTTATAATTAAAATAGTTTCCTGGGTGAATTTTTAATCGACCGTAGCACGGAGCTTTTCTATCCTCAAATGTTCATGTAAAATATTGCGTACACTTTCAGTTAACATTTTAGTAGCTTCAGCTATCTCTTTTATCTGCGGTTCTCAATCACTATTTTATGAATTTTTAGATTTATTTCAGGAGTTGTGACCTTAGCAAAGCGTCCTAAACGTGGATCGTCAGAAGGGCTCGTGCGACTCTTCTTAAATTCAGAAATCCACTGTTTAATCTTAGAATATGATGGAGAAGAGTCTTTCAATGTGAAACCCAACTTTCCTTTAATTTGTAATCATGCTAGGCCTTTTAAATAGAAGTATTTGATGATCGCACGCTTCTCTGATTTTTCCATCCTCACATAAGCAATTGAGGTGTCTTGTTCAATCAGCTCTGAACTGACAGAGTCACCGACCTGAAAATTTATGTACAAACTAGTGAGATGATAGACTACAGAATACAAGCTGAACAGTTAACCTGCTGGCGCCATCTCTAGGTTAGGCCAAAAACTTTTTTCCCTACCCTCGTATAGTCACACGCAGCGTGTTCCCAATCCTATTTGCATAAATAGTAAAATTTTCGCATATTTTTGGCTTTTGAGGATGGTTTTTTGCCATTTAAGAAAGTATAACACAATGAAGTCTATTTCTGACTCCGAATTTGGATTCAGCCTGTCAAAGTACTTAAAAAATTATACGTCTATTCACTGGAACTAACCACATTTTTTTGTGCCTGGGAATTACTTCTATTTCATTAAATTTATATTATTTATCTTTTGCATTATAAAATGTAAGAAATAAAAGCATAAAATAAGTATTCAAATATTCTAGCTTATATTATCTTGTTAACTATCCTTAGCTACTGATGTCTTTATAGACGAACTCTTCTGTAAGACTGTTTTTTGTAATATTTATTTGTAATGCAAAATAACTTGATCAAAAGGTTAAATTGTTTGAATAAATATAAAAATGTTCAAATACAATATTAATTGATAAATGTATAAATTGCTTCTTTACATCTTAATTTTTGTAAGATTTTAATATGCTTTGATACAGGCTCACACTAAGTATACCGATGGATGGATTTTGATACGATAAGGCTCAAGATGTTAATGATGCGTGTTATTACGGATCGAAGTTTTGAATAAAAGTCAAGAACCCGAAAAGGAAAATGAGTAAGCTGCGCTCAAGCGGTTTGGTTATGTTTTAATCGTACGCGTTAGAGACAATTCAGCACAGAGTGCAGCGCCGTGAAAACCCTGCATTGAAATAGATTGCTACCATTGACCATAAGCGCGTGGTAGCTCTATCGTAATGCATAATTCCTACGATGCGCCGTAACTCGTCATTCTCAATCTTGGGAACAGAGTACCCTCAAGGCGCTGAAACGCATCATTTCGATACCTGAGAGTTGTTCCGCTCCCGACACAGCAACGAGCTAAGATTAACGTTTAGACGTTCGTTATGCTTCGGCTGGAGGGCGCCAATATTGGTCTTTTTTGTATATTAACATATATATAAATATTTTTTTAATTAATCAGAAGGAATTCAACAAATATTCTAGTATCATACATACACTACTGTTCAAAAGTTTGGGAACACCCGATTTTTATTAGATTAAAAAAAATACCGTAAATAAATCTTTAAATAAACACGTTATTATTGAAGTTCATTTATTATTATGATCGTGCTTATAACAATAATAAACAAAATTACTTATTTCTTACCAGTTATTCCTTAACTTGAAAATAGACCGGCACACGTGTTTTATGACCATAAAGGTAATGAGATATATTATTTTTGCATTTATTTGTACTGAATATTTTTTACTAAATGTTAATCTAACGTTTGATTAAGATTTTTAATTAATAATAAAATAAAGTACAAATAAATTTAATTTTTAAATTTTTAAATTTAATGTTATACAAAAAAAAAAAAATAATAATAAAATAAATAAATAAATAAAATAGAAACATTAAGTATAACATTATTTATGAATTATTATTAATTAATATAATTATGATATTATTCGTTTATAAACGTAATAAAAATTTAATTAAATTATTTAAATTTAAATTGTAATTATTTCTAAAAGAATAAAGAATGCATCACATTACAAGTTTCTTAGTGGTATATTAGATATACATATTATAAATAATTTTTATATTTTTAGAAGATTTAAATTATTTTTAATAAGTTTAATTTTTTAAATTACGTTTAAAGCGAACAAAACATTCGTAAAAACAGTATATGTGTAAACACACATTGACAAAGATCGTTAGCAGCGCCGCATTGTAAATGTTGTATGCATTTTTACGCCAACCGAATCGTTTTGCTTGTGGTAGGGGCGCAGCGACTCTAAGGCATTGTAACCATTGGTTTCAATGCCTTGAGGGTGATCTGTTTTCAAGATAGAGAATAGCGAGTTTCTGCGCACCGCAGAAACTATGCATTGCTATATAAAACCAATACGGCGCTGCGTTCGAGAGCGAATGACGTATATATGCGATAGGAACGGTGCGTGTTTAAAGGGGAGATTGGAATTTGAGAGTGCGGCTTACTCATTTTTCTTTCTGTGTGTATATTAAATATTTTAATTTAAATCATATTTCCCGTAATTTTATTTATTTAATTAACTTATTGTCTTTCAGGTTCATTAATATTAAGATAATAGTAAGACAAAGTTTAGCCAGAGCTTTGGTCCATGAGGATTGTTATACGACGGCCGAGAAGAGTCTGTCGTGCCTGCTAGGAAGAAAACAATCACTCTCACGCAGCAGCAGCGGCAGCGATAGCGTCAACAATATGTTAGCTGCAGAGACGGCGACTACGATAGCAGCGGCCTGCATGGCCGTGCCAACCGAGGCGAGAAATTTTATCGAAAACTCTCCGAAACACGGCACCGCGCTCGCACTCGGAGATCAAGCAGCCGCGTATCATCTGCTGGCTGTTTAAGCTTAACACTCCGCAGAAGATGATTCAACTGTGGGCTGCGGACGTGTTCCCACGCGACAGGAGTCGCACTAGGCAGCAGGACGTTCGACGTTTGTGACTGGAGGCTGTGAAGTCGCCATGCAAAGCCTGCAGTTTCAATTAACATCTCATCAAATACCAGTCAGCCCTCTTCAGGTCTACATAATTATTTTCTCAACGTAGCGAGCCCAACGTTCACTGGACATTAGAATCTTGAAAACATTTTAAGCCTTACATTATCAAAATCCATTCATCGGTTTAATTAGAATTCTGTATAAAAGAAAGAAACATTCAAGGATCATTCAACATTCAAAACTCTATAAGTAATAAAGGAAATTCAAATTTTAATAATTGAAATTTTGTATAATTATAGTACAGAGCTGAGATAAGAAAAGATTTTACCTCAATCTATCCCTAAGGCCGTGCAAAGGAGGTAACCAATTTTTTTGTTTTTATTGATTTCTTAAAAATTTCAAAAATTATGAACTCGATTTTTCTGCACAAAATTTGTTAACGTAAATTCACAAGTACTGATTTTCGGATTTTATTACAATTTATCCATAGCAGAGTGAAAAAAGGATAAACATATTTTTTTCATAATTTTTTTATAATAATTTTTTACTTTTGTTGTCATATTCATTTATAGTTTTATCATATTTATTTTATTTTTTTATCTCCAGGATTGAAAGAGGAAGAAAGATACAGAGAGATGCTCTTTTTCTTTTCTTTACGGGCAAAGTCATGACAGGGGATGCTAGTTTCTATATAATTTTAATAATTTTCATCGATACGGCTCTTACTTTCTACACTTATAACTTTCGTATTGTCCGAGAATCTTTGCTTTACATTATATTAGATGTAAGTTTGCATGAGTTCAACTATACATCACATTGGATAAGAGAATATGCGCAGTTCTTTGCCCTCACTTCGCCTTGGTTAGTCCGCGTTTTATCTCTATCTTTTTCGTCGGATTTTCCTTTACCTAGCATATTAATAACCCAATAAACAATTAAGTTGCTTTCTGTGGGTAACATCTGTGTATCCTCGGTTTATTACCAATGTTACAAATTTTGAAAAAGGTTGAAAAATTAAAAAAAATAAGAAAAATAAAGAAAAGACCATACGGGTATGCGAAAAAGGCCGATATTTCAGTTATTTTAATAAAACTGAAATTATTTCTGCATTTTAGTTCATAAAACCAGATTTTATGAACTTCTAATTTTAATCTTTAGTTTAAATAACAATAAATATTAGTTCAAAATACATTTTTATGTTGCACTTTATTACATAGTCTCCGTTCCAATGCAATCCTTTCTTAGTTAGACCCAGCCTTATTATTAGCTCTTTTATTTTGTAATTCAGTTGAAAATTATTTTAATAATAATATAATATAGTTTTCAATTAATAAACATTGAATTAATTGGATTTAAAATTCATAATTATTGTAAAATGTTATTTGAATTGACGTACATTAATTTTATCTGCAGAATTATAATAAACAAGTATTAAATTGTTTTTTCATAATATGTGTAATTAAATTAACTTAAAATATTGTATTTGTATTTATATATAAATTTTTTACACATCAATTTTAATTATTAATAATAATTGACTGTATTTTATAAAATAGAAATTGATATCAATAATCATATCCAGCAAAGTAATCATATTTCTACATCAGAATATATTTTGAATAAAAATTGTAAAAAACAACTTTGCGGTGGTAATAAACAAGCAATCGAGAAAATGCTAGATTTTGGAAAACAATTATATGCACAGTCAATGCATTTAAGACAACAAAATGGTAAAAACGAAAATAACAAAAAAATGTTACGAGATGCGTTTAGTTTGTTGGCTTATTCAAATCCATGGAATTCTCCTATTGGATGGCAATTGGATCCACATCAAAGAGAAACTGTTTGTGCCAAACTTAATTCAGCAATACTTGGTAAGAATCAATTAATATTTTATGTTGATTATTTTGAAATATTATTAATGAATATTTATTTACTAATGAAAATATTGACAAGTCATTAATTTTTACATGCAACAATGAAAATTTATTGGAAATGGCTAATTTAATTTAAAATATTTACTTTGTATTAAAACAATATACACAGTGTGTCCCATGGAAAACGGAACTTTTTCAAAATAAAGACAAAAACTCAATATTCCGGCAAATCTCATTTATTTTATTCAAAATAGTCTCCTTCCGCATCAATACAACGTTTTGCACGATCAATTAACATATCGAATAAGTTTTTGACATCATTTTTATCCATCGACTTTATTATGTCGGTCGTCGCTCTTTAGATGGCCTCTACGTCGGCATAACGTTTTCCTTTCATAGGCAAGTGCAATTTGGAGAACAAGTAGAAGTCGCACGGAGCCAAATCCGGCGAGTACGGTGAATGGTTGATGGTTAAAATGGAATTTTTGATCGAAAAATCTGTGATCAAGTTCGATCGATGAGACGGGGCATTATCATGCAACAAACGCCAGCTCCCTTTTTCACGGTATTGTGGCCGCACACGACGGATACGGCTGAGCAAACGCTTCATAACACCAAGATAAAACACAGCAGTAATCGTTTGACCAAGTGGAACGAATTCACGATGAATAATTCCCTCCGAATCGTAGAAACAATTCAACATTGTCTGCACTTTTGACTTTTTAAGACGACTTTTTTTCGGATTGGGCTCGGTTGGGTGCTTCCATTCAGCACTTTGACGCTTGGTTTCGGGATCATATTAAAAACACCATGCCTTGTCACCAGTCACAATTGAATATTTCAAGTTTGGGTCCATTTTTGACTCTTTAATCAAATCCTTACAATGTTGAATTCGGAGCAATTTTTCGTACTCGGTCAATTTGTGTGGAACAAAGCGTGCACACACCTTCCGTAGATTCAAATGATCGGTCAAAATGCGATGAATTGAATTTTTAGACATATTCAATTCCATTTTCATGTATCGCAATGAAGATTTTGGCTCATTTTTTATAAATTCACGCACTTTTTCAATGTTACTTCTAGTAACCACGGTATTCGAAGGACCTGGATGTTCGTCGTCCTGAATGTCTTCACGACCTTCCTGGAACCGCTTATACCACTCATACACTCTGGTACGGGATAGACAATTATCGCCATTAACTAGTTTCAGCAAATTATGCGTCTCAGTAAAGGATTTACCGAGTTTAAAACAGAACTTAATATCTGCTCTTTGTTCGAAGTTCATTTTTTGACCGATGCCACAAACACACTGTCACTTTGAGCGCGATATTTTGGTTTCCATTGAACCAAATGTCATACAATTTTAACAAGGTGTCAGTTAAGAATGGACCTTTCCATTGCTAACATCCATCAATAGGTGGCGCCAATATAAATCAATGTTTTGAAAATGTTCTGTTTTCCAGGGGACACACTGTGTATTTAGATACTATTTGAATATTTCTTGATCATTAAAGTTTTTTTATTTAATTTAATAGGCATGAACTCGTGACTGCTTATGCCGATTAATTTAATCGTCGCTTAAGCTGATTAATTTCGTCATAAGTTAATTAAGAAAGGTTGGTCGAGATATAATTTAAAAAATATAAGAAAGAAGTTAATGTTGAAGTAATTCGGGCCAAAACACTATTCTTGTAAGAGGCCCATCATGAAAAATTTATTGAGGCCTCTTTGAGTTGCAAATAACTTCAAAATTTGACGATAATTTAAAAAAAAAAATAATATGGACGAGAATCACTAAAGTATTTGTGATCATTTCGAGTAATAACATTAACTATGGATACGTCACGTTGGCTCTTTGATAGCGTAGCAAATCTCAAGGTGTGTTAAGTTGCCACTTTTGCGACATCGTCAACGCTTTCGAATAACGACATATAGCGAGTTGTATCAACAAAAACGCTTTCCGATTTTATAACCAAACCTTGTCAAGTTAGAGATTTGGCGGATTTCTGCTGCTGTAGCAAGTAGCGTTAAATAAGACTTTCTCTATATGTCTGATAGTGCAGTTTATATTAGTACTGATTATCAGTAGTTTCAACAGAAAGTTCTAGTAACAACTTCAAATTGTTCAATATAAGCAATTTAAATAGTAAGACGATAGAGTCTAAAATTCTACCGTTATAAAATTCACCATAAACATTTTTATTAGCATCAGTACAGATATTAACTTGTCTGCATTCTTTAATCACTAAAAAACTTCAGAATTTCGTGCATGCATGCGTGCATCTACTTATGTGTGCGCATAAGCATATATATTCGACGTGATATTCACTGTATTAATAATATAAATGTTTTTAGATGTATTATAAAGTAGTTTGTAGTTCTATTCTTTTTATCATATTTCAAACTATTAAAAAAAATATTAACCCTTTACCGTCCAAAGTCTCTCCGCGAACGTAAACTTTAGCCCCTTCAAAATATGACTGATTCATCTATTTTTTTTCTCAAAAGTACCTCACCCACTATTTTCGGGTGTGCTTTTTTAGAATCTGCTATTAGAAATTCAAAAAAATGGACTTAAATATTACTTCTTTTTGATTTAACTTAAAAAATGACAATTTTTGACCACTTTTTTTTTTTTTTAAATTCCATATTTTCTATGAATTCTCATATCTTCAAATGGAAACAATTTACATCATGAGTGATCTCAATCTCTTGCCTTTCTGATCCGACCTTCCTTTTTCAAAAAGCTGTAACAGTCGCTTCAAAATGGCCGTTTAAACAATGCAGTGTAAAATAAAACTTCGACAGTTATTTACGAGAACAGGATCAACTTAACCCATTAAGGACCAAAAGGACACTTTTTAGATATTTTTTTCAGCGACATAACTAACTATAAAATCGTTTATGAAAAACATCGACAAATATCAATTCTGATGTAAAATTTCCTGATCTTTCGATTAGAGGTGTCAAAATTTTAAAAGAATGCATATTAAAAAAGTTGTTATTGTTTATTTAACAAAAAACACGAAATTTCGATAAAAAAAAATGTTTTGTTCTATATTTTTGCATCGAAACTGGAAGCCAATATTTTTAAACTGTGCATTTTTTGCGTCCATGGACCCTAACCTTCAAAATCTTCTATAAGGTTTTTTGAAATTAAACATGTCGGTATGCAATATGGCGGCTTAAAGATAACATTTTTTTGCTTATTCTAGTATTTTTGAATAAAACAACTTCTTTGTGATGGATGTTCGTAAAAATTAGTTTATAGGGATTTTTTGTGTCACTGATCATGAATCTGCTATTAGTTTTTCGAAATTCAAAATGGCGGATCCAATATGGCGGCTAAAAATTTTCAAAATTATTCAAATTTTATGAAAATTAGTATATAGGGTTTTTTTGGGTCGCTGATTATGAATTTGGTAATTATTCTTCTAAATTCAAGAAGGCAGATCTAATACGGCGATGGTTAATGCTGAAAACCATTTTTATTTTATAAAAATTAGAATGTAGGAGTTTTGACGATCACCAATTCTATGAAAATATCGTCTTTTAGCCGTAAATTCATGTTGCCCAGCTCTTACCACGTGGAGGTAAATGACAAAACTAAGAGCTTCTTTTTTCTTCTTTTTTTTTTTTTTTTTTAGTTTTTACATTTAATTTTTTTTTTTTTTTTGTATTTTTTATTATTATTTATGTTATAATTTATTGGTGTAAAAGTAGAGAACATGAGGATCATACATGAACTTTGCAGTCTTTACACATTTTTGTTGTTCTGGAAGCTCATTTTTTGAAATTGCTATGTTATTTCCTTATGCCTTTAAAATTTATAGTTTACTAATGGGTGGTGTTGATTTACATAATTTACATGGCAGTAATTTGATGCCAAGTATAAAAGCAAAGAAATAGACTTGGCCGATATTTATGAGATTCATTCAATCTACGATGGCTATTGCAACAGTTTTTCGGAAATACGTACATGAAAAAAAACTTGGTACAAAAAATCTCGCTATGGAGATTGCAAAATATTACCTTGGAAAAGCAAAAATAAGTGAATCACACACATCTATAACTGTTTCTTTGACAAAAAAATTTTCAAAATTTCAAAAAATGCTCCCCCAGAACAACAAAAATGTGTAAAGACTGCAAAGTCCATGTATGATCTTCATGTTTTCTACTTTTACACCAATAAATTATAACATAAATAACAATAAAAAATACAAAAAAAAAAAAAAAATTAAATGTAAAAACTAAAAAAAAAAAAAAAAAAGAAGAAAAAAGAAGCTCTTAGTTTTGTCATTTACCTCCACGTGGTAAGAGCTGGGCAACATGAATTTACGGCTAAAAGACGATATTTTCATAGAATTGGTGATCGTCAAAACTCCTACATTCTAATTTTTATAAAATAAAAATGATTTTTAGCATTAACCATCGCCGTATTGGATCTGCCTTCTTGAATTCAGAAGAATAATTACCAAATTCATAATCAGCGACCTAAGAAAAACCCTATATACTAATTTTCATAAAATTTGAATAATTTTGAAAATTTTTAGCCGCCATATTGGATCGGCTATTTCGAATTTCGAAAAACTAATAGCAGATTCATGATCAGTGACACAAAAAATCCCTACAAACTAATTTTTACGAACATCCATCACAAAAAAGTTGTTTTATTCAAAAATACTAGAATAAGCAAAAAAATGTTATCTTTAAGCCGCCATATTGCATATCGACATGTTTAATTTCAAAAAACCTTATAAAAGATTTTAAAGGTTAGGGTCCATGGACGCAAAAAATGCACAGTTTAAAAATATTGGCTTCCAGTTTCGATGCGAAAATATAGAACAAAACATTTTTTTTTATCGAAATTTCGTGTTTTTTGTTAAATAAACAATAACAACTTTTTTAATATGCATTTTTTTGCAATTCTGACACCGCTAATCGAAAGATCAGGAAATTTTACATCAGAATTGATATTTTTCGATGTTTCTCGTATACGATTTCATTATTTTAAGGCATTCATCCACTTTCTTTTGCACGTCGGTCGGTGCCGGCGCAACACCTTCCGGAATTTTCTTGTAGCAGAAAAATCGCTTTTGAGTAATAATCGTCAACGGTTCTCGACATTTTTCGTCTACTTCAAATTGCATATATGCGTGAAACGAATCTATTTCGCTAGAAGTTGAACCGCCTTGTAACGCTGAAAAAATGTCGTCGATCGTATGGAGCAGATATTTGTCCATAATAATGTGCAGGTTCACTGTTAATTTAAAATCGCCGCAAATAAGAATTTTACCATTATCTTTAAATACGGGCACGATTGACGTTGCTCATTCGCTTATCTCGATTGGTTCCAAGTGATCTAATGATATTAAACGATGTATTTCATTTCCATTTAGTGGTTTTAACGCATGCGTAATATGACGGCAATTCCAAGCTATTGATTTTGTGTCCGGTTTCAAATAAATTTTACTTTTGCTTTTATTATAGCAACCAGGAGTAGAATTAAATAGCGTATCAAATTTGTTTACTATGTGATCTTTTACTTTAGCAAATTCAATCGTGTTTATCGTTGATCTAGTATCTGCAAGTATTTGCAACGACCAACAATCAAAAGCAGAAAGCCACTTATGGCCAATCAGTGCAACGGGGGCATCTTCCGGCATATCATAGCAATTTAAATTTCGCGTTGACCTTTAAATTTTACTTTTAAAGTATTTATGGTTCCCATTGGACGCATAATGATGCCTGTATAACTGTTAATTTTATCAGAAGTTTTATCAATGTCATAATTTCGAAAATAATCGCGCAAAATTTTTTCAGATATTACCGTTTCAAAGGTACCCGAGTCAACTTCCATGTCTATTTTCATTCCATTAATACTCCCACAGACATACATCGGTTCGCCGTCGCGATCTCCACTTCCAAAATTCTTATAAATGTTCTGTTTACCATTGAACTGTAGGTGATAGAAGTCGCTGCGATGATCGTGGTAGTTTTGCTTGGTATGCTCGTTGCTCTGTAGTTCGTCGCTAGATATATCATCGTACTCGCTGCTGCTGGTACTGCTATCCTTTTCTATGTTATGAAGTGTGCGCTTGTCCCATGCGCGTTTGGCATAGCAAGCTCTCAAAATGTGTCCCTGTTTATCGCAGAAATCACATGTACTGTTTTTATATTTACATGTGTCTTCGCGGTGTCCCTATTTACCACAGCTTGGGCAGCTCTCCTGATGTTTACGAGGTGTGATCAAAAAGTAAGATGACTTTTTGAATTTCGCGCGCTCTGTACACTAATTTCAAAAATTTTTTTTTGTTATATTGATACACTCGTCACGATCATATTTTCACAGTTTCGACTACATAACATATGTTGTTTTTATGTGAGAGGCATAAAGGTTAGACTCGTGTTTGCGTGCTCGGCGATTTTTTGCTGTTGAAAATAATGGAGCAAAGAGTTTGTATTAATTTTTGTGTAAAAAATGGTATTAAGTGCTTAAAAACTCTTAAAATATTGACAGTGGTGTACGGTAAGTCAACTCTGAACAAAAAAAATGTTTATAAGTGGTATAAGTTATTCCAAGAGGGCCGAGAAAATGTTAACAATGAACCTAACTCCAAACGCCCCAGCACGTCAAAAACCGACGAAAATGTTCAGAAAGTGCAAGAAATCGTGTTGAAAAATCGTCGAATCACGATTAGAGAAGTAGCTGATGATCTTAACATATCGTTTGGCTCATGCTAATCGATTTTAACGGATGTTTTGGATATGGCACGTGTGTCAGCGAAATTCGTTCCAAAATTGCTTAATTTTTATCAGAAGCAAAGTAGTTTTTGACCAAAAACAATACTACCATCATGCCTCAGCCACCGTATTCGACAGACTTGGCCCCCTGCGACTTTTTCCTTTTCCCAAAATTGGAAAGGCCCATGAAAGGACGAAGATTTGCGACGATTGAGGAGATTAAGGCTGCATCGTTGAACGAGCTCAAGGCAATACGCAAAAGTGCATTTCGGAAATGTTTTGACGACTGGAAAAAGCGCTGGCACAAGTGCATTGCATCAGAGGGGGATTATTTTAAAGGGGATAAGATAATTTTAGATGAATAAATAAATATTTTTTTATAAATGAAACGTCACCTTATTTTTTTATCACACCTCGTACGTTAGCTTGGGCTTGGACATTGTTTTGAAGTATGCCCGCGACCGCTACAATTGTAACAAATCATTTCGAAACTTTTGCGGCTATCTACTCGTTGAGTATTTTTTATAAAATGACGATGCTTTCTCGAATATGAATTGTTGTGATGTGATTTATGCTGATTTAACGCAAAAATATCTTTGTGAGAAGTATGCTTGTTATCTGCGACAGCGTCGGAAGCATTTTTACGGGCTGATTCGCGTGATAAGGCTATTTTGAGTGCCGTTTCGTACGTTAGTGCCTCCGCCTCGAATAACTTGATTCTTGTCTCTTGGTCAAGTAGCCCACAAGTTAGTTGATCGCGAAAAGAATTGTTGAGATCTAAGAAGTTGCAATTTATTGATAATTTTTTTAATCGCGCAACAAATTCTACGACACTTTTATCTGCTTGCTGGTGCGCTTTATAGAAGTTGCTCCTCTCCATCATTTCCGAAGGTTTCGGGTTTAGATGATTTATCATCGATTGCACTAATTCATTGTACGTGCACTCCATAAGTTTCTTCGATGCACACAAATGCTTGATTAAATCGTAAGCCTCCTCATCCATCGAGGTGAGTAAGATAGCTGCTTTTTTCTTGCAAAGCGAAACATCATGTGTAATAAACTGAAATTCCAATCGTTCCACGAATCGCTCCCATTTGTCATTTTCGAAAGAAAATTTGCTCTGTGGCTTGTTAATTACTTTAACCTTGGGTTTTGTAGGTAGCGTTGAGCTGTTTTCATCAAGTGACGTGCTTGGAAACGAGTCTATTACACTTTCACGCACTGTTTTGACTAGTAACGCACGTAAATTATCACGTTTGTCGTTTGCGTCAAACTGCACTCCACGTGTTTGTAAATCCTCAATAATTTGTTTTTTTATGAGTTTCCATATGTGACCTGTTTGCGGGTCTTTATCCATAGAGGTTCTTCTTTCAGTGGGAAACTTCCTGTTTTTTTCTCACGGAGAAAATTCACTGCGATATTAACTAGAAAACATGCAGTTGAGATATTGAGATCGTAGGTTAATCGAACATCCTCGTCGCCATAATTGTGATGCAATGGGAATTGAAATAATTACGCCGTTGTTTCTAGTACCAGGAGGTATGCTTTATTATAATAACTGTAACAAAGAAATACAATTTAGGCTTGACGATAGACACTTACGCGATCCGCTCTGGGCGAGGCTCAATCCAACTAAACTGCTTTGTACATTCGTAATCTTTAATACATGCGCACTTATACATTCACATACACCACATTAACATGTTACATGGTTGCGATTTCTGTCGTAACAGTTTCTTTATCTGTAAGTGATGCAGCATCATTGACGAGAATTGTTAAGCGTACGCTTCTTTCTCGTACTGAAATCACATCTCTTGATTATTTACTATAGTTAATTCGTGAATAAGTAAGTATTTTGATGGGCTGATATCGTATTCGTATTGCAGAACTGACAAATAGTCTTAGTATAACCTTCAATAAAATGCAAATAACTGTTCTTTTATAACAAATTTAAAGCCGAAGATTTGTGTGTGTGCGTGCGTGCGTGCGTGTGCGTATGTGTGTGTGCATCGCTGAAATACAGCTCAAAAAGAGCGATAGAAATATACTAGTAGAAATTTTTGTATTATTATTTTTTACTACCAGACGCACCCTTTAATTAGTTAATCTTAACTTCTTATTTATTACACATGATTTAATAATTTTCTTTTTATATTTTATTATATTGAATTATTTATTTTTTGTGCTTGAGCAGAATCAAGTGATTTACCACGCCGTCCGCCTCTTGAAGTAGCAGTTTCACATGCTAAAGAACTTGTTCGCCTTATGTCAAGTGTTGGACTTGGTGCTTGTGGATTTGCAGTAGTAGATGATATTATTCAATATTGACGGTGTCTTTCTTTGCTACCACAAATTTTTAAATTACTTCGGAAAAGGCGGTACGTATCTTAAAGTAAACTAAAATAATTTCAAATAAAAATGTTTTAAAATTGTATGATTTTCCTAATCTCTTCTCATATATTATATTTTTATTTATTATTTATTCCAAAATAATAATAACTTGAAAACAAAACGTCTAAATGTATAAACCAAATGAACAAAACTGCCATGTGATATTTAGAATAAACATACCATAAAGTTATATTTGCAGTCTTATGAAAATTAAATTTCAGTGAAGGTAAAATTTTATGGCAGAAAGAATATGTCTGATATTATTTATGATTAATTTATCAACATGCGCAAGATTATGATTCGAATTGTAATTACAAAAATTTTGAAAAAGTGGCGATTTATTTCTCAACATAGTCTCCTCTTAGCTCAATACACTTGACCCAGCGATGCTCCAACTTTAACCCGTCTGGAAAATACGTTTTCTCGAGGTCTGCAAAGTAGGCGTCCGTGGCGGCGATGACCTCCTCATTCAACTCAAATTTCTGCCCGGCGAGTGACTTTTTCAAGTTTGGAAACAAAAAGAAGTCGCATGGGGCCAAATCTGGAGAATACGGTGGATGGGGTAGCAGTACGTAGCCCAATCCGACCAATTTAGCCGTGGCGATGGCAGAGGTGAGAGCCGGTGCTTTGTCATGGTGGAAGAACACTTTTTTCTTCGCCAAATGGGGCCTTTTTTCTGCGATTCGGCGTCGAATCAGTCCAATAGTTCGGCATACAGTCTGTCAAGTGAGAGCGTGGTCGTGTTAATTTATCAAACAATTTATTTGATGAAACTTTCATATTTATATATACATTGTACACATTACAAACAATGATGCAATTCGGTCAATAATGTGTCCAGTCACCACTGGCGTCGATAATTGCCTGGCATCTCCGAGGCATGCTTTCTACTAATTTGACGGCGTATTCTAGTGGCAAGGATCTCCAGGTCCGACGAATTTCGTAAGACAACTGCTTCAAAGTGTATGTGCGTCTTCCACGAAGCTTCCGTTTAATATATGCCCACACATTTTCAATAGGGTTTGCATCGGGCGACTGCGACGGTCAATCCAATGTAACGATGCCAGATTGAGTCTTCCACTGAGTACAGAGCTTGCTGCGGTGTTTAGGATCGTTGTCCTCCTGCAGAATCCAATCTTCATTTTTTGTGATGAACCATCGTTTGGCAGATGGCAGTAAAGCCTTTTTGTAGATTATCATTTTCTCGGCATTTAGGTTGTCAGTAAAGAGGTGCAAAGTGCCGAATCCCTGCTTTGAGAAGCAGCCCCAAAGATGCACCTTTATTCCATGTTTTACGGTCCGCTGAACAAGCCCATTGGTGGAAGTTGACCAGGCTCGCGTGAGGACAGAACGTGCCCATATAGAACATTCATCAGTAAAAATGACATTTTCAAAATCTCTATCAATATTCTCATGCACCCAAGCGAGTCGCTTTGTCACATGTTTTTCAGTCAACAGAGGCTTCTTCGTTGTGTTGCGCCATTTCAGATGATGAGTACGAAGATGGGTTCGGATAGTTGCGTAGGATATATCTAAACCTTTTGCCATTAATTTTGCTTGTCCTTGCCGCAGTGTTAAAGCAGGGTTCCGCGAAAACAGATTCACTATTCTTTTTTCATCTTTTTTGTTCACTTTTCCTATCGAGCCACGTTCTGGTAAATCATCGACATTTTTAGCTACTTTATATCGCTGTATCCACTTCTGTACAAATGCCTTCGACTTTCTCATATATTTAGCAGCCGCTGATTGCGACATTTTGGGACCTTTCGGGTGGATGCAAAGGAACACAGCCTCGTAGCGCGACGCGTACTTAGCACTTATAACGTTTAACGTGATTCTCTTTCAAAAGATCAACGACAACTGAATCTTTGTCGACAATGCATCAAGGACAAAGCTTTCCTCTATCGGCTTGCGAAGAAATTAGAGCGAAATCTTTCATTACCTGTCGGTGAAGTCGACCACGCTCTTACTTGACTGACTGTAGTAGAGCCCTGTGACCGTTTTGCCCTTCTCTAGGTAGTCGATGCAGATCAGACCTTGTAAATTCCAGAAAACGGTAGCCATCACCTTTCCGGCCGATAGGACAGTCTTCGCCTTCGGAGCACGTTCGCCGGGTGGAGTCCACTGTTTTGACTGTTCTTTAGTCTCTCGTATGTACCAGTGGGCCCATGATTCGTCGACAGTCATGAAACGTCACAGAAAATCCTTCGGATTGCGCTTGAAGAGAGTCAAACAATGCTCTGAAGTGGTCTCACAGTTGCGCTTGTTGTCCGGAGTGAAGAAACGCGACACCCATCGCGCCGACAGCTTCCTCATGCCCAAAATTGCATGCAGGATGTGATCCACACGGTCTTTTAAAATGCCTACTGTATCAGCTATCTCGCGCACCTTCAATCGGCGGTCTGCTAATACGAGATCGTGGATTTTTGTCACGTTATCCTCCTTGGTAGCCGTTTTCGGGGCACTTGGGCGTGGCTCTTAAAAAACCGACGTGCAGCCACGTTGAAACTCGTTAAACCAATTTTTCACGGTCGCCATCGCAGGAGCAGAGTCACCGTACACAGCATCCAAGCGCTCTTTGATATTGCTTTCTCCATTCTTCTAAAATTCGCGGACACGCCCGCTTCCACACGTGCTCAAAACAAAACTACGAGTCCGATTCAGCTGAAATTTTGACAGTAGCCGTCTACAAGAATGTACTACACGATAGTGAATTTCTCTTGCGATAGTGGCGCGATCGGTCGGTGAGACTAAGTACTTATCGGACCGCCCTCGTAAGTCTTGCTGTTTCTAAAAATGATGTATTCTTTAGTAATAGGTTATCTTTGCAAATTTCAAATTTTATATCTGACATTTATAGTATTTGTATACTGTTATTGAAAAAAAAAAAAGTAAAAAAAATAATCATGAAAATTTGCATAAGTTGGCTATGTGTTGTGCTGTTACTTCTTTTTACTTTCCATAATCACCAAAGAAGCCCGAAAGTAATAAAAATCGATGGTTCGCGTAAGGTCCTGATTCGTATTGCAGAACTGGCAAATAGTCCTGGTATAACCTTGAATAAAATGCAAATAACTGTTCTTTAATAACAAAATTGAAGCCGAAAATTTGTGTGTGTCTGTGTGTGTACGTGCGTGTGTGCGTGTGTGCGTGGATGTGTGGGTGTGTGGATGTATGAGTGTGGGTGTGTAGGTGTGTGGATGTATGTGGGTGTGTGGGTGTGAGCGCGTGCGTGTGCGTAATGTAAATAATAGATAAGGGTACGATTTACATTAAAACAATAATTTTTTACACATATGTGGATTTTGAATTTACGTTAATGATTATATTCATATCGTTATAAATAATAATTAAATTTAAGTTTTTTTTTACGAATATGAAAATATATAAATATTATACAATTATAAGAAACTTTATGTAAGAATACAAATAATTTTGGTCGAATTTTGTTATCAAAAGTGTAACGTCAGCCTCGCCATTGTTCTAAAATTTTTTACATAATTTTTTTTTTGTTCTTTCTTCTTCAATTTTTTTTCACTGCCAAATGCGTCATGGGTACATACAGCAAAAATGTACACAATTAACGATTCTTATTCTTTTTATTAACCACCAAAAAAATAGGAAACATCAAAGGACAGATTGTGCGTGAACAGATTGTATATGACAGATTGAGATAAAAATGATTGTATTTTCAACGGCTCGGCGCTATATATTTTATTACTAATAAGCATACCTAAACGATATGCTGAACATTTGGTGATATAATTATTCTCCATACCTATACTCACATCTGTACGCGCTTTCTTAGTTTTAGAATAATAGATCGTAAGAAAGAATTCGAGATGCCCGACACAGCGGCTTTCGCAAACGCATAAAACGTCGCAAGCGCGTCTACCGGGTACCTGGCCAGCGGATTAGTGATCCGTATCTTCGATGCGTTACTAAAAGAGCCCACCAAAATAGCCACTTAATTAACAATATTTATAAAACCAATTTCTCATACTTTTAATCTTATCTTGTTCTAAAATAGAAAGAATACTTCTCACGCGCACTTTAAATGTTTTGCATTTACTGTATACTATAAGGTTGCAACAAATGAAATAACCGATTTAGCAATGACATAAAGTTGGCTGAAATTTTAGTGTATTATGTTGGCACAAGGTGGCGCAAATGATATGACATATTGAAGTGTAAATACTGCTACCTTGGTTTATGGAGTCATTTCTGTTTTGCACTTCATAGTGATCGTAATAACAAAAAGAGAAAGTGAACATGGAAGTGAATCAAAAACGGCTACTTTTACTATACGAATTTAAATTAGAGCACAACGCAACGGAAACAACGAGGAATATCAACAGCGCATTTGGGCCTGATACAGTTAGCGAACGAACCACTCGGCATTGGTTCGAAAAATTTCAATCCGGGGATATGGACCTTGGTAATAAGCCACGTGGACACCCAGAACCATCAATCGATAACGACGAGCTGCGTGCATTAGTGGAGTCTGACCCCCGCCAAACCATAAGGGATCTTGCTGAGAAATGAAGTATTCACAATTCGACAGTTTGCCGCCACTTGCAACGAATTGGAAAAGTGAAAAAGCTTGACAAATGGGTTCCACATGATCTTACCGAGCAAAACATGACGTGTCGAATGGAGATTTCAAGTTCTCTTCTCTCACGCAACAAAAAGGAACCGTTCTTGCACCGAATTGTGACCGGCAATGAGAAGTGGATTTTATACGATAATCGTCGCCGATCGGCCCAATGGCTAGATGCTGATGAAGCGCCAAGACACATACCGAAACCAAGCCTTCATCCAAAGAAAATAATTATAACTTTTTGGTGGTCTGTAGCAGGAGTTATCCACTATTCGTTCCTACAACCTGGCGAAACCATCAATGCTGAGAAATACTGTGCTCAACTGGATGAAATGCATTAGAAATTGATAGTCTAACGACCTAGGCTTGTCAACAGGGATGGAGTGATACTGCTTCATGATAACGCACGACCTCATGTATCGAGAACAACGGTCCAAAAATTAAACGAGTTGTGCTATGAGACTCTTTCTCACCCTCCATATTCACCAGACCTCTGACCAACAAATTATCATTTCTTTAAACATTTGGATCACTTTTTGACAGGAAAAAAATTTAATAATGAAGCTGCTGTCAAAAATGCTTTAAAGGGTTTCTTCGAACCAGAAACTCGGACTTCTACAAAACTGGAATAAATGTACTTGTATCTCGTTGGCAAAAGTATGTTGCATCTATTGGTACCTATTTTGATTAAATAAATTGTCTTTATAAAAAGTTACAGCTGTTTAAAAATTTATTACTAAATCGGCCATTTTATCTGCAGCAACCTAATAGTAATATCAAATCGTAACATTACTTGTATATGTACACAGTGTGTCCCATGGAAAACGGAACTTTTTCAAAACATCGATTTATATTGGCGCCACCTATTGATGGATATTAGCAATGGAAAGGTCCATTCTTAACTGACATCCTGTCAAAATTGTATGACATTTGGTTCAACGGAAACCAAAATATCGCGCTCAAAGTGACAGTGTGTTTGTGGCATCGGTCGAAAAATGAACTTCGAACAAAGAGCAAATATTAAGTTTTGTTTTAAACTCGGTAAATCCTTTACTGAGACGCATAATTTGCTGAAACTAGTTAATGGCGATAATTGTCTATCCCGTACCAGAGTGTATGAGTGGTATAAGCGGTTCCAGAAAGGTCGTGAAGACATTCAAGACGACAAACATCCAGGTCCTTCGAATACCGTGGTTACTAGAAGTAACATTGAAAAAGTGCGTGAATTTATAAAAAATGAGCCAAAATCTTCATTGCGATACATGAAAATGGAATTGAATATGTCTAAAAATTCAATTCATCGCATTTTGACCGATCATTTGAATCTACGGAAGGTGTGTGCACGCTTTGTTCCACACAAATTGACCGAGTACGAAAAATTGCTCCGAATTCAACATTGTAAGGATTTGATTAAAGAGTCAAAAATGGACCCAAACTTGAAATATTCAATTGTGACTGGTGACAAGGCATGGTGTTTTTAATATGATCCCGAAACCAAGCGTCAAAGTGCTGAATGGAAGCACCCAACCGAGCCCAATCCGAAAAAAAGTCGTCTTAAAAAGTCAAAAGTGCAGACAATGTTGAATTGTTTCTACGATTCGGAGGGAATTATTCATCGTGAATTCGTTCTTCCTGGTCAAACGATTACTGCTGTGTTTTATCTTGGTTTTATGAAGCGTTTGCTCAGCCGTATTCGTTGTGTGCGGCCACAATGCCGTGAAAAAGGGAGCTGGCGTTTGTTGCATGATAATGCCCCGTCTCATCGATCGAACTTGATCACAGATTTTTTGATCAAAAATTCCATTTTAACCATCAGCCATTCACCGTACTCGCCGGATTTGGCTCCGTGCGACTTCTTCTTGTTCTCCAAATTGCACTTGCCTATGAAAGGAAAACGTTATGCCGACGTAGAGGCAATCCAAAGAGCGACGACCAACATACTAAAGTCGATGGATAAAAATGATCTCAAAAACTTATTTGATATGTTAATTGATCGTGCAAAACGTTGTATTGATGCGGAAGGAGATTATTTTGAATAAAATAAATGAGATTTGCCAGAATATTGAGTTTTC
The DNA here is from genome assembly GCA_949987625.1 of Chalcis sispes. Lineage (NCBI taxonomy): Eukaryota > Metazoa > Arthropoda > Insecta > Hymenoptera > Chalcididae > Chalcis > Chalcis sispes. The sequence goes on from OX465098.1 coordinate 44,191,547, forward strand.
GTCTTTATTTTAAAAAAGTTCTGTTTTCCATGGGACACACTGTGTATAATTACAATTATGTATAATTATATTTATAATTATTTTATATCGTATAGTTATTTAATCTTATTCAAGTTATGTACGAGGGTAGTCCCAAAAGTACCCGACCTGACTTATAAATACAGGTAGTTTTAAAAAAAACAATTACTGCGATTGACAATACCACCTTTCAACAACTTAAGGGGTTACCCCCACTTGTAGCTCAACAAAAAGGTCTTTTTCATGAATTTTTTTAAAGAAAACTACAAAATTTTTTTAAACGATTATTATATTATCTTTAAAAATACATCTTGAAGAACTTTCAGTAATTTTTTTATTGCAAAATATTACATTGTTAAGTGGCAAATGGCCGCCAATGAAATAGTGTTTTTATTTATACGGTTTGCGGTGACTAACATTGCGGCGAAGTGGATCATCTGAAACAAAAAATGTGGATAGATTTAGTTAAATATAAGTATAAACTAGTCTTCAATCGAAGGATTTAAAAAAATATTTATTTGTTACAAAATGGCGGACAGTCAAAGTTAATGGTTCGATTTTAACGGAAAAAAACGGCTATTTTTCTTTGAAACAAAAAATCGAACAATTGAAGACTACATTTTTATGTATTAAATAAGCCTGCAAAATTTTAGTAATCTAGTATTTTAGTAAACCGAGTAATCTTGGTCACCGTCTTGAGAAATGCTATTTCGAGAAAAACGCGTTTAAAGTTTTAATTTCAGTTTACACGAAAAAAATAATTTTTTTTGTAAACTTACATAGAGTCATCTATTCCGGGTTCGGGGTAGAAAACTCGTTTTTACAAATTCCAGTCTATTATATAAACGTTGTAAATGCCAGGTATACGACCATTGTCATCGAACAATCGACTGAAACCGTCGAGAGGGTCGAGCGTGCCAGGTGTCGGACTAGCCGGTTGTTTACACAACGGATTCTTCTCTTTTAACGCTCATATCTCAGTCAATTTTGTTCGGATTGACTTGAAATTTCCAGGTCATATTCTCAGATACTTATACTTCAAAAAAATACAATTAATAAAAAATCGATTTTTTTAAAGTCGCAAGTGGGGGTAACCCCTTAATGTAAATAATTCATAACGGTACATTTATTATTATTTTTTTTACAGACATCCAAAGTGAACGCTCTTAGTGAATTTGTAAATATGGAAAAAATCGGGCATCGTTATGTGATACAATACTTTCATTTGAAAGGTCTAAGTCCAACTGATATCAAAGCCGAGTTGGATTCTACTCTGGGTAAGTTTGCTCTTTCGTTTACAACGGTCAAATATTGGGTAGCTGAGTTAAAGCGAGGTCGTACGAGCTGCCAAGATGAGCACCGCAGTGGTCGTCCAAGTGAGGTCACGACGTCATAAAATGTGAAAAAAATCCACAAAATGGTATTAAATGACCGTCGACTAAAAGTGCGCAAGATAGCAGACATGGCAGGCATTTCAAAAAGTGCTGTGCATCGCATTTCGACCGAAAATTCGGACATGAGAAAGCTGTGCGCAAAATGGGTGCCGCGTTTGCTCACAATGGAGCACAAACAGCAACGTGAGGATGTTTCCATCGAGTGTTTGACAATGTTTCGCAGCAATAAAGCCGAGTTTTTGCGTTGATTCATAACCATGGACGAAACATGGGTCCATCATTTTACACCTGAGACCAAGGAGCAGTCAAAGCAGTGGACTAAAAAGGGAGAACCGGCTCCAAAGAAAGCAAAGATAGTTCAGTCAGCTGGCAAGGTCATGGCATCCGTTTCCTGGGATGCGCGTGGAATAATATTTATTGATTATCTCGAAAAAGGAAAAACAATCAACAGTGCATATTATGCAGCCTTATTGCAGCGTTTGAGTGATGAAATCAAGAAAAAACAGCCCCAATTAGTTGAAGTTCGAATTGCTTCCTTACGCACCCTATTCGCCAGATCTGGCTCCTTCGGATTATTTTCTCTTTCCGAATTCGAAAAAATGGCTCGGCGGCAAAAGATTTGCCAACAATGAAGAGGTAGAGTCTGCGGTTAATAAGTATTTTGAGGAGCTTGACGGTTCCTACTATGAAGCGGGTATCGGAGCTATTGAACATCGTTGGGAAAAGTGTATCGAACTGAAAAGATAATATGTTGAAAAATAAAAAACATTTTCGCAATTTTTTTCCCGTTTATTTTTAATTATTCGGATCCCGGTGGGCATAGTACTGTGTGGCAGTGCGGTAACAGAAAACGCGACTTGTGATAGACAAAGTTTTATCAATAGAAGGTAGAAATATAGATGAAGCAGCGTGTGTGTAAGACCAGTTAATAAAGCAGTTTAAAGAAAATTAATATTATTGATATTTTGGTTTCGCCTGTCAACTCCTTCCTCCTTAATGGTTTAAAGGACAGGGTTCAAAGCTCCAGTACATCCGAGGTTCCAGGTCAGATTTTACTTATATTTAGTAATAGATATATAATTATTTAACTTCTTCTTTCCGCGTCCGGTTCCCCGTTAAACAATGGGGCAGAGGTGTCAATTCCCCCGACCTCCGTGATCAGAGGCGGCAGGGAGTCCCTTCGGTTCGCGATGTGCGGACGAGCCCGTATGAAACAGGTTGGCGGTTCCTCGAAATAAAATAAAAATAATTTTATTGTGTGCGTGTTCCCCCGCACGTAACATCAGGTAACTGCTTCTCATAGCTACATTACTATTGTGGTCTTCGTCTTTCATAATTTTTAATATATGTATATGTTGTCTTTTATCACGGAGGATTTTAGTATACCCCCCAACAATAAAATTTCTACTGTTTCCGATGTAGGTATGATCCTTTTTCCAATGCCTCTCAGATTGTATTTTTTTGTTCTGTCAATTTCCTCTTCGGGCGGTATCAGATTTAATTTTATTAAATATTTTTCTAATTCTAAGTCGACTAATAATTACCCCTTCGCGAAATAAGAAAGATTAAGAATTTTAATGAACGGTAAACCAGTTTTTATGTCGCTCGTGATATTATGTAGATTCTTAATTAGGGGAGGGCTATCTTCGTCCTCCCAGATTACTTTAATGTGTTTATTATTTATCGTCATTAGGTTGTTTTCAAAGTCTATGTCTGCCTTCGTGGTTTCGAAAAAGTTGGTTCCTAATACTCCGTTAAAAGAGATAGGGAAATCATTGCGTATTACTTTGAATTCGATTATAGTTTCCCCGAATTTCTTTTTTTGCTTTCCCCAAACCTTGCTCTATCTCACCTCTTAGGCCTTGCAGGGTGTATCCATTTTGATTTTTGAGGTATCCGTGATCTGGCAAGGCATGTGCTCATAGCACACTAACCTGTGTGATCCAGTGTCAATCATAAGAGTGTTGGAAAATTTGTTTTGTAGGAGGTTCAGGCTTACGAACGATATTGTTCCGAAGGTTCCTATGGCACTGATTCTTCTCGGAAGTCCTCCAGTTCTATCGGTAGCGATGAGCGCACTCGAGGTCATGGGGTCTCTCCGGTGGCGCTTTATTGAGGGAGATCCTCTCGTTTTTTGGCTGATTATATTTCCTCTTTCTACATTCTGTGACCATGTGCCACTTTATCTGGCAGTAACTGCAAATTGATATGTTGGGCAGATAGGAGGATCTTTGTTGGCGGCAGACCGTTGCCGTATGGCCGGGCATTTGGCATTTGAAACACCGTATCTCTGCTCTAGGTGCATTGTTTGTGCGCGTAAAACAATTCAGCACTGAGTATCCGGGTTTATTGCATAATTGACAGACGTCGACTACTCGCCTGTTCTTTTGACACTGCACCGCTGTAGGTTCTTCTTGACCATATATTTGGCATGAAATATCGTTATTGCAGAGGTTGGCAGTGTGGCCTAGCTGCCTGCGAATTTGGCATGTTTTTTTCTTGAGAAAACAGGTTTCCACGGGATGTCTAGGTTTCTTACAAAAACGGCATATTGCCATCCTATTTACTTGCGCTTTGTATCTTGTTTTCTTCAATCTTTTTGGCTCTGGTTTTGCAACCTTTTTGCTCTTATACAAAAAATCTTTTTTATGAGGTCGCTGTTTATTACGAAGGGCTATTTTAGAGGCAATGTGTCTTTCGGCAAGTATCGCGTTTTTCACGATGTCCGAGATGTTGTTTGTCGCCTTAATCCTATTCTCTATTTCTGTTTTTGGATCCTGTTTAAAACATTCTACTATGTATGTTTCTATCTGCGTTTTAAATTCGGAATAGAAGGCGCTGGTGGCTATTTTATGAGCCTCGTTAATTTCTGCTAATTTGCGTAGGAGATTACGTTTTAGTTATCCCACTGGTATTCATTACCGAGTTCTCCTAGCATCTGTTGTTCAGTTTTCGTCGAAAAATAGATGTCTTTTAGAAAATCTTCTAATTTTTATATTGTGTAAAACATGGTTACAAGGATTACGATGTGGACTTCTCCACGGATTTCTCTCCTTATTAATTTGACTAGGTTTTTTTTTTTTTTTTTTTTTTTTTTTTTCGGTGGTAAAAAAACGAGGAATCTGCCTAAATCAGACTATCAGTGGGGACCCCTTTGTCTACCTGTAGACGCAGGGAGACTGACCGGTGTGACGGGTTCCGTAGTCGCTCCAGCTCTGGCCTCGGATGGACTCGTTTGCCCGGGCACATCCGTGGCAAGGGGCATCGGCAACCCCGGGGACCGTCTAACCCGCCATACGCCAACATATGTCTGATATAACACCATAGACATATAATGCGCGGATGGAATATCCACCTTCTGTCAAACCTGTAGCGTGGAGCTAACACATCGTTCAATAAGTCCCGAGACTAACAACGAAAACAACATTTTTTTTCAAAAATCATTTTTATTCATCAATATAATCTCCTTTTAGAGTGATACAATCTTTCCAACGCCTTTCCAACATTTCTATACTATGTTTATAGAAGGATTTATCCTTTGCTTCAAAATAGACTTCAGTTTCGGCAATGACCTCCTCATTCAAGCCAAATTTTTTTCCCTGGAGCATTTTTTTGAGATCAGCAAAGAGCCAGTAGTCGCTGGGGGTTAAATCTGGCGAATACAGGGGGTGGGGGAGCAAATCAAAGCCCAATTCGTTCAATTTTGCCATTGTTCTCATGGACTTGTGGCATAGTGCATTGTCTTGGTGAAAAAGGATTTTTTTGTTCTTCATGTGCGGTCGTTTTGCTGCGATCTCCTCCTTCAAACGTACCAACAAGTCAATATAATAATCACTGTTGATCGATTTACCTTGTTCCAGGTAGTCAATGAAAATCACACCATGTGTATCCCAAAAAACAGACGCCATGACTTTGCCAGCAGACTGCTGCGTTTTTGGACGCTTTGGGCGGCTTTCGCCAGCCATGCGCCACTCATACGATTGTTGATTCGACTTTGGAGTGAAATGATGTATCCATGTTTCATCCATGGTCACGTATCGACGCAGGAAATCCTTTTTATTGCGAGTAAATAGCGATAAACAGCTCTCTGAATCGTTGACTCGTTGCTGTTTTTGTTCTACTGAAAGCAATCGCGGCACCCACTTGAAAAAAACCTTTTTCATGCTCAATTTTTCATGAAGGATTGTAAATACGCTTCCAGATGATATCTGTGTCATTTCTGCAATCTCACGGACCTTTACTTTGCGATTTTTCATTACAATTTTTAACACTTCACTCACATTTTCCTGTGTAACGGCTTCCAATGGCCTACCCGAACGTTCCGCATCGTTTGTGTCTGTACGACCACGTTTAAACTCAGCATACCAACGACAAATCGTTGGTTTGGATGAAGAGGAGTCTGGGTAATGTTTTTCAAGCCATTGCTGGGCTTCTACGGTGTTTTTACCTATTAAAAAACAATGTTTCATCAACACGCGAAACTCGCTTTTTTCCATTTTTTAAACAAATTACAAAGTGACTTTACTCTAACCTCGATAACTCTGCTGTCTGTGATCCGATCGACGTGAAAGTTTCATACGTTCCATGTTAAGGTTCGCACTCTATGGAAACGTGGCCAGTTTGATACTACTAGCACCATCTCTGGGTTAGTCTCGGGACTTATTAAACGATATGTTACTTTCGTATTGCTTCGCCGCTGCAGGTTCTGTCTATTCGTCAGTCCGTTCCCCGTAATGTTGTAACCTGTCTCTGTCTCGTTGTTCCTTTCTTACGATCCTTTCATTCACATTTACTCACCGACTCGTGCTCGTGCTACTCACCACCAACTATTTCAGACACCCGTCCGCCTTCTTACCTCTTAAGACAGTCTCGACGAAGGTAGCTATCGCCGTCCAACTGTCCTCATCTTGCAGCATCCTCGCCACTGTATTTTCGGGCGTGATGCTGCCCGTTCTCTTCTCAAGTGACAGTCTGTCTGTAGTCCATCGTCTGCTCACATAAAACGTGTGCTCAGCGTCGTTGCGCTTGTACCTGCAGTATTTACATTCCGGCGACCTAACTCGGTTAGACCGAAATAAATACTGTCTAAAGTAACTGTGCCCCGTCGAGAACTGGGTTAGGTGAAAATTAACCTCCCCAAACCCTCGTCCGATCCACGATACCAGGCTGCTTATCAAGCGTCTTGTCCACGTAGCAGTGGCGTCCGTCAACCAACGGTCTGTCTATTTGCGCATTGTCCTATCCCGTTCCTCAACTGCCGCGTTTGTTCTCTCTACGTCGGCACTTTGTTCGTAAGTCCATTTACGTTCCCTAGCGAGCAGGACAATGGGTATTACACCCGCTACCACCAGGACGGCCTCCGCTGAGACGGTCTTGTAGGCGCACGCGATACGTAATGCCCCTTGTCTCTGTACGTTTGTCAGTCGCTTGCGGTATTTCTTTACCTCAAGCGTATCGGCCCAGACTTCCGCCCCGTATAAAAGGATCGAGTAGGTAGTGGCCATAAGGAACCGTCTTTTCCCCGGTCTCGGTCCATACGTGTTCGCTATAAAGCGGGAGTGCGCGGAGACCCGCGTCGCCTCCCTATGTGCCGTCTCCTGTATATGCGGCCAAAAGGTCAGCTTTGTATCTAGAGTTACCCCCAGATATTTCACCTTCCTCCCGGTCTGTGTCTGCACCGACCCCGCCGTCATCGGTATGACGGTTTGTATCTTCCTTCCGGTGAGGAGGATCAGTTCGGTCTTTGCCAGTGCTAATGTCAGTCCGTGACTTGTCATTCACCCGTCTACCCGTAACATGACCCGGTTGAGCGTCAGCTGTGCCAATTCTGGATTGCGCTGAACGATCACTACCGCCACGTCGTCGGCGTAGGCGATGAGTGAGGCGTTCTCGGGCATTTCCAGCCTCAGCAGGCCGTCGTAAACCGCGTTCCAGAAGTCAGGTCCTAGTATTGATCCCTGCGCGACGCCCGCAGTGATCGGCCTACTTGCCTGTCCCTCCGTGGTCTCGTACGTAATTTGTCAGTCTGTCAAGTAATCTCCTGCCACCCGCAGCAGATAGGGGGGTTACCCTGGAAGCCCGTAGGGCTTCCAGGATATCCCCCGACCTGACGGAATTAAAGGCGTTCTTTACATCTAAGGTCGCGAGCAGTACTAGTGGTCTCGCGCCGTAGCAGACCCGCCTTGTCCGTAGGAAAGTTTCAGTCACTTCACTTATCGTGCCTATCGTCGAGTGGCCCTTCCGAAAGCCGTGCTGATTATCGGCCAGCCCTCCGGCGGCTGTTATCGCGCTCGTTATTCTTGGTTTTAACAATGCCTCGTAAAGTTTGCTTGCTGTGTCTAGAAGACTCAGGGACCTATAGGACGACGGTGTCTCGAGTTCCCCTTTATCTTTATACGAGAGGACCAATCGAGCCGTCTTCCAACGCGTTGCAAACCTTCCGGTCCGTAGGCTTGCATTGTACATGTCCAAGAGTATTCTCGGACATACAATGGAGATCTGCCGAAGAATCTCCCCCGGGATACAGTCCGGTCCGGGCGCCTTCCCGGATTTCAGCGAGGACGTAGCTTGGAGTAGCTCAACCTCGCTGAACTCCGGGACAGCTAGGTCGCGGTAGTCGGAGGGACTCTCCGTCACCGGATGAGTCGGGAAGAGACCACCCACTATTGCGTCCATGATATTTCTGTCCTTGAGCTCAGGTGGACCGAAACTGCCCAGTTTCTGGGTTACGATCTTGTAACCCATTACCCAGGGGTCTCTGTCCACATCCTCGCACAATCTTCGCCAACACTGTTTCTCACTGTCTTTGATAGCGTACGTCAGTCGCTTCCGTGTCGTCTTATACGCAACCGATAATTCGTAGACGTTAGGATTTCCCCTTTTACGCGCGCGATGTTATCGTCTATGGCACGCGATTCAGTCTCTCCGGATGAGACTGATTTCGTCTGACCACCAGTACATAGCTCTTCGGTTCGGTTTCGCGAGGATGAACCTTTTTGGTTGCAGACCCCCCCTATGTACGTTTCGTGGCGTCGAGGTACTGCTCAACACTTTAAAGATGATGTACTGGTGATCGCTGGCCGTAAAGTCATCGATCACCCGCCACCGACTTATCCGCAAAGAGATACTGTCCGACGTCATCGTTATGTCAGGTATCGAGTACCCAAACCCTGGTCTAAGGTACGTCGGCGTACATCCGGTGTTGGCCACTACCAGTTCAAGCCTCGCGGCCATCTCCAGCAGCAACCTACCCCGTTTGTCCGTTGCCGGCATGCCCCACTCGATCGCTCTGGAGTTAAGGTCACCTGCAACGATGAGATTACTCGGGAGATCTCTTAGGGCGTCCTCCAGTGTACCAATTTTTTCCTCGAAGACTCGCCGCGACGTTTGGGGACAGGTAGACACTAACGTAAGTGATAGTGCTAACCCTAATCCAGACGAAGTCCTCTCCATACGAGGAAGCTTGTACCCGTTGGTAGTGCGTAGGTCTCGGTACTGCTCGCTCAGTATTAGTGCGTCTGCGTTTCGTTCCGTCATGATCTGCGGTAATAGCAGCTGGGCTGCTTGGCACCGATGTAGGTTTCCTTGCAGTACCCCCGTCATGCTGTGGACTTCTTTTTGAGATTTTCAAGCGCGGCCCTGAAAACCCCACACGCCCCGGAACCCGGCCTATGCGCGACTTCCTTGTGCCCCGTCGCAGAGCATAGGAAGCACTTTCTGTCCTTGGTCTTGCGCGTCTTACTGTCGTGGTCTTGTTGCCAACAAGTCCAGCAGCATCACGACGTATCGGGCCCTTTGCACTTCTTACAAGTGTGTCCGTATCCGAGGCACTGGTAGCACCTAGGCACCGTCAGCCTACGTCTGACGCGGCAGTTGGTCCACCCGATTTTTATTCGTCCTTTGCGGAGGAGGGTTTGGGCCGCGCCCTCCTCCACCTCGACAACGGCCAAACAAATGTCTTGCTTGTTGGGGCCAAAGATGTGCACCTTCGGATCCCTGTCGTCGCCTGTCTCGCGTCGCAGTGCGTACGTTATGTCGGTACGTCCGTCACGCTGTCGAGGTCTAGTATCTCCAGCTGGGTGGCTGGAGTGAGGTCCTTTACAGCGCCGTCCCCTCCCAGGGTCTGTTTGAGCTTCTCCTGGAAGTCTCGTCTTTCCGTCACGCCGCTCCTAAGTCTTAGGAGAAGCCCACCGTCTTTTGTCTTTCAACAATTCTGAATCTGCACTTTGGCAGATTCTGGGTCGACTCCCGCCTTCAATCGTCTCAATGCGTCTGCGTACGTCACCACGCTCAGCTTGATAAGCACCGCGCTGGTGCGCGCCCCGCGTTTTCTACCATTGTTCATCGCGGATTTACTCGCGTTTCTCTTTAATGAAGCCGATTCCGCGCGTTTCGACTTCTTTTTTGTCTCCGCTACCGTCTTTTTGGAGACAACTTTCTTCCAGCCCCCGTCGTCATCCACCTTCTGGTAAGCAGCCGACTGTTCAGGGCTGAGTTCCGTTGCCTCCCGTTTTCTTTTCGTTGCGGTTACACTTACAGTCGGGTCACTCTTCGCCACGGTGCCCAAAGGAAGGTCAAGGCGGTCGCATTCCCTCTGCGCGCGCTCTACAGCCTCCCGTATAACAGCCATGCCAGTCTTTATAGGTTCCCCGATGTTGCGTTGTTTTTTGGTCTGCGCCTCCATGGCTGTAAAGACAGTCTGTATTCGTGCCAGCTGAGCTCAGAGAGCCAGCTGGGGGGAAGTCACGTCAGTCTTTGTTTGTCCTGTCACTTTTTCCTGCGCAACAGCCAGGTTACCTACTGCCGCGGTGGGGGTGCTGGGCTGCACCCTGGACTCCTCTGAGTCCATAATCGTCGCAGGCGGCACTGTCGAGCCTGCTTTCGTATTTGTGTCTGTCATCATCATTTTTTTTTTTTTATTAGTGTTTGTGTAATTAGTGTGTATGTTGTGGTGATTAGGAGGCTCAGCGAGTGATCAATACAGCGAACTATCCTTAATTCCCCCGAGAACTGAGCCCTTCTACAATCCGGTGGCCTCGACAGTTCCCCCCCCCCCCCCCCCGCCCTCTGCAGCAGGGTCCCATCCGAGCGCTAATCGACACTACTGCAGAGAACGAGATTTAGCATAACGCTCTACCAATGTGTGGGGCAGCCTCCCATGCTGGCTAGGCTGGGACCGACCCCCCCCCAACTTTTGGCGGCCCAGTAGTGCCTTACTGGTTTTACAGCTGTACCCTCCAGAGTGAAAAGACACGCAGCCTCGAGAGAATTCCCTTTTAAACGCCTTTTGGATCACCACCCGGTGAGCACTGCATAGTGCACATTGTCTGCATCAGGCCTTACCCCAGTAGTCCATGACCGGCCGGATTTATAAGGCGCCCTGATCCACGTCCCACCGGGTCCTGGTCGTGCAGACTTAAGCACTCGTAGTTGTGTAAGTGAGGTGGTGGTTGGGCATGTTAGCGAGGTACCACTATCCCATGCATCATTCATGAGTCTGAGCCTTCTATCAGCCGTTCTCGTTTTGGCGCTGCTGCAAGAGCATCGACGCAACGAGACCGTTGCTGCGGAAGCAGGCCTTGGGCCTAGAAGGACGACATTTGCTGTGGGCAGGGTTTCCCACCACCCGCAGCCAGCTTCCCCCTCCTCCTCCCTCTCCTATTGAAGGAAAGGTCCCGGGCTTGGGACCGGTATAGCGGAGTTATTAATTTGGCTAGGTTAACTTCATCGTAAGGGACTATTATTCCCCTTACCTCATCGCATCCCTCTAAGAATTGGCTTAACGGAATATTAAGGCCGCTGATCTCGGGGACTACACTGAGTGCATCTTCTAATGTTATCGATTGAGCCGTGCCTTTCGCAGAACTAGCCTTTAGCATTGGCGTTGCCATGTCTACTGTAGAGAAAAATGGAAACGGAGATTTTTGGTCGCTGGGGGCAGTGTCTAGTCAAATCAGGGGTTGGTTTGGGATTGCAGCGGGTAGTTGGGTGTCCGTTCCCCTTTTCTTCCTTGATTTCCTTTTACTCTCGATATCTTTCTCTATGTCCTTTTTCTCAATCTTCCCTCTATCTTCGTTGTGTAAGAGCTATAAATAGAGAACTTGTAGCGGTGTCGCTAAAGACCTCAGTCAGGGTAACCGCAGAGAGTCCTAGTTGCTGATCTATGTTGCGAGGTACGAGGGGTCTTTGGTCAAAAGGATCTATTACGTCGATCTCGTTCCTCAATTCAGGGTCATTTGCAATTTGTAATCGTGGTACTCTTTTCTCGCCCATATACTTTTTTTATGTAATGTTTTTGTTCAATTTACGTAGGTGAGATAATATACAGGGTGAGCCATTTTAAGTGACCCACCCAATTTCTCCGTTGGTTATCCAGATACAGAAAAATGTTTTTGACAAAAGTTGTATATTTTCGAGGGTGAAATAAGATGGTACCATTGGTTTGACCTTAAAGAGTAATTTAAAGGTCACATGAAGGTTACCTTAAATTTCTTAAATGGAACCTACTATTTCTTGTTACATATTCTTGTAGGTTATCTCGAGAGCTTTCCAAAACACTATAATAAAATATTTTTTCATTGAGTAATTTTCGAATTATGAGGCTTCAAAGCAGTACTTTGCCTTACTGTTTGTTTAAATGCGTTTATTTTACTTTTGGCATTACCCAGAAACAACGACGTGGAAGTTCTGTTCCCTTAGGGTGCTTGATTAACGCGAGTCCCCTTGCCTCTCACTATTATAACAATTATAATTATTAACCACGAAGCCTCCATTGGCTTCAAGCCATAAATTTAATTGTCTCTGGAAACGTTGTACTGTTCTTAGCAGTCGCCAAATTGAAATAGAAATTGGTATACCACAAAGAACGGTTTTAAGAATTCTAAATGTTCTTAGATATCATGCCTACCACGTAACTTTGGTTCAAGAGTTAAGACCGCATCATATTCAAATGTGTATTGAATTTTGCCAATGGGCTTTAAGAATGATAGCAAATGATCCTAATTTTATTAAATTTGTACTTTTTTCTGATAAGGCAAAGTTTTGTAGTGACGGACAACTTAATAGGCACAATTCTCATTATTGGTCAATTCAAAATCCCTAGTGACACATACGTGTAGACCACCAAAATCGATGGAGCCTTATGGTATGGTGTGGCATAGTCAATGGTTATTTCATTGGTCTTCATGTTTTTGAAAGAAATGTTGATAGAGATAGCTATTTAGAGTTGCTAAGAGATCAGTTGCCAGAATCGTTAGAAGATGTTCCTTTAGCTACAACACATAAAATGTGGCTCCAGCAAGATGCTGCAGCATCACATTTTGCACGAATAGTACGTGAATTCTTAAATTATAACTACAATGAGAGGTGGATCGGACGAGGAGGTCCAGTTAACTGGCCTCCTTGCTCACCAGATCTTACATCTCCAGATTTTTATTTATGGGGCTACTTAAAAAATGTTGTTTTTGCAGAACGGCCAACAACTAAAGCAAAAATGAAAGACCGTATTCGTCAAGCTTGCGCAGCGATTCCAAAAGGAACTTTACTAAGAACAGTACAACATTTCCAGAGGCGATTACATTTATGCCTTAAAGCCAATAGAGGTAACTTCGAACATTTTCTTCGTGGTTAATAATTATTATTGTTATAATAGTGAGAGGCTAGGGGACTCACGGTAAACAAGCACCCAAACGTGAGAGGCAAGAAGACTCACGGTAAACAAGCACCCCAAAGGAAACAGAACTTCCACGTCGTTGTTTCTGGGTACTGCTGAAAGTAAGATAAACGCATTTAAACAAACAGTACGGCAAAGTACTGCTTTAAAGCCTCATAATCCGAAAATTACTCGATGAAAAACTTTTATTATAGTCTTTTGGAAAGCTCTCGAGATAACCTACAAGAATATGTTACAAGAAATAGTAGGTTCTATTTAAGAAATTCAAGGTAACCTTCATGTGACCTTCAAATTACTCTTCAAGGTCAAACCAATGGTACCATCTTATTTTACCCTCAAAACTATACAACTTTTGTCTGAAACATTTTTCTGTGTCTGGCTTATAAACGCAGAAATTTAAGTGAGTCACTTAAAATGGCTTACTCTGTATTTATGAAATTTGATGTATACTATACACAGTGTGTCCCATGGAAAACGGAACTTTTTCAAAACATCGATTAATATTGGCGCCACCTATTGGTGGATGTTAGCAATGGAAAGGACCATTCTTAATTGACATTCTGTCAAAATTGTATGACATTTGGTTCAATAGAAACCAAAATATCGCGCTCAAAGTGACAGTGTGTTTGTGGCATCGGTCGAAAAATAAACTTCGAACAAAGAGCAAATATTGAGTTCTGTTTTAAATTCGGTAAATCCTTTACTGGGACGCATAATTTGCTGGAACAAGTTTATGGCGATAATGGTCTATCCCGTACCAGTGTGTATGAGTGGTATAAGCGGTTCCAGGAAGGTCGTGAAGACATTTAGGACGACGAACATCCAGGTCCTTCAAATACCGTGGTTACTGAAAGTAACATTGATAAAGTGCGTGAATTTATAAAAAATGAGCCAAAATCTTCATTGCAATACATGGAAATGGAATTGAATATGTCCAAAAATTCAATTCATCGCATTTTGACCGATCATTTGAACCTACGGAAGGTGTGTGCACGCTTTGTTCCACACAAATTGACCGAGTACGAAAAATTGCTCCGAATTCAACATTGTAAGGATTTGATTAAAGAGTCAAAAAAGGACCCAAACTTAAAATATTCAATTGTGTCTGGTGACGAGACATGGTGTTTTCAATATGATCCCAAAATCAAGCGTCAAAGTGCTGAATGAAAGCACCCAACCGAGCCTAATCCGAAAAAAAGTCGTCTCGAAAAGTCAAAAGTGAAGACAATGTTGATTTGTTTCTACGATTCGGAGGGTATTATTCATCGTGAATTCGTTACACCTGGTCGAACGATTACTGCTGTGTTTTATCTTGGTGTTATGAAGCGTTTGCTCAGCCGTATTCGTCGTGTGCGGCCACAATACCGTGAAAAAGGGAGCTGACGTTTGTTGCATGATAATGCCCTGTCTCATTGATCGAACTTAATCACGGATTTTTTGATTAAAAATTCCATTTTAACCATCAACCATTCACCGTACTCGCCGGATTTGGCTCCGTGCGACTTCTACTTGTTCTCCAAATTGCACTTGCCTATGAAAGGAAAACGTTATGCCGACGTAGACGCCATCCAAAGAGCGACGACCGACATACTAAAGTCGATGGATAAAAATGATCTCAAAAACTCATTCGATATGTTATAATTGATCTCGCAAAACGTTGTTTTGATGCGGAAGGAGACTATTTTGAATAAAATAAATGAGATTTGCCGGAATATTGAGTTTTTGTCTTCATTTTGAAAAAGTTCCGTTTTTTATGGGACACACTGTGTATTTATAATATAATATAGTATTAGTTGCGTTAATTGCTAGATTATTAAGTAACATCAATTGTTAAATTACTTAAATAGTTTTTATTTCTCATGTATCTTTTATTAATTTGCACAATATTATGAGTATATTTACAACCTGTTCTTGGTCAATATTGGTTACTTATTACTTTTTTATTTTTCAAGAAACATAAGAAGAAAATTTATTATTAATTAGTTTTAATTTACTTTATTTATTTATCTCACAAACCCATTTTATTTATTTTAACTTAATTTTAAATTTATTATATGTTTTTTCTAGGATTTTTGATTTTAGCTAATCATACTTTAATTCTTTTTCTCGAAATCATTAAATTTTTACGTATACTTCTTATAGTTGCTGACGCAGATACTTGAAGCAATTTCTTACTGTTACCAGACTTTTCTGCTGTGCTCTTATTTATTGTAACTCATAATTTTCCATTTATTCGTTATAAAATATTTCACTTTATATCCTTTAAAAGTCGCTTTTATTTATTTATTAAAATTCATTAGTCTTATGTACTAAGTGTTAGGATCGTTTTTGGTCATTTGATTACAATATCGGAAAATTAATACAATAAA